>RQTK01000168.1:499877-599785 GCA_003991915.1 Elysia chlorotica
GAGAGAGAGAAAAAGAGAGAGAGAGAGAGAGAGAGAGAGAGAGAGAGAGAGCAGCTAGAACTGGCAACTACATTTCGCACAAAAAGGAAGGAATAAGAGCAAGTTTATTGCAATCTAAGCGACACAAAAAGGCTTAATGCTACGATCAATATTATGACTGTATACTTGGGATAGGGCTTGAGTCTCGCCCCCCAGATGGCGCCGTCTTAACCAAGAATGCAGTTTACGAATACGAGTGAGTGGACGAATGGAGGAAGAAGAATTTAGAGCGATGAAACAGGTGTACTCCTATAGCAGGTAAAATGATGTGAGTCACCAATATCCTTCAACGATGGGGAGAGAGGGAGAGTGAGAGAGAGAGAGAGATAGAGAGAGAAAGAGAAAGAGAGAGAAAGAGAGATACAGACAGTCAGAGACATAAACAGAGGGGGGGGGGGCAGAGAGAAAGAGAGACAGACGGTGATAGACAGATAGTAGGGGAGGAGAAACAAAGTGAAAATAGAGAGACAGAGAGAGACAGTGAGAGGAGGAGAGAGAGAGACAGGCAGAGAGGGCAAGGAGGAGAAACACAGAGAGAGAGAGTGAGAGAGAGACAGAGAGAGACAGACAGACAGACAGACATACAGAGACCACGACAACGGCAATAAAAAAAAAACGAACGCCTGTCAGTAATGTAGCTTCAGTGGTGTAGCAGGTAGCGCGCATAACTACTCACCAACATAGTTGTCGAACGTTGTCGGGTTGTAATCCGTGGCGAACCCGAGGCATGCGAGTCGTCGGGCTAGACTGGTCTTGCCCACCATGGCGTCGCCCACGATGACACACTTGACGTTGGTTTTCTTCTCGTTCAGCATCTTGTAGCTGAGGTCTTTCTCCGGTTTGTTACACACACTCATTTTGTTCAGTTCTTTTAGTAGTGTGCTGGTCACGAACACACAATCAACACACAGGTAGTTAAATTGTTTGGCTCACGTTCTGAAGTTGATTTTTTTTTTAAATCTTCGTCTTACATTTATAATGAATGCACGTTTATGTTTGTGGGTTGTTTTTCCTTCACTCACAAATGACATTCACCACTTGAAATTGAATGTCTATTAGACGTGACGTTTGCTTTGCTAATGGGACATTTGAATTGCAGTGTTCCCAAGTCATAAATATATTAAGTCCTCAGTAATGTTTGACGTCCCTTCATAGTGGAAACATAGTTTAGAAGAGTAAGTAACATGCGGCCTTTCTATTATCAAGAGCTTTATTCTATATCATTTATAGCTGTTTAGGACTTCTAGACTACCAACTTAAATGTAGGCCCTATAAGTGAGAAGTAATCGACTAGACTAAAATTAGTTTCAATGCTCTCAAATGGGGTAATTCTTCTCTTCCAGATCCCTTCCCAATTTATCATACCACATATACACACACAAAAGCAAGTGATGGAAGACTACAGCAGTAAACTAATGAGAATACTAGATCTAGACATACACTGATTTAAACTTAGGCTTTCACTAATGTCTGTCTTTGAACTCGTAGAATAGCGGATAAAACCCCATCAAGAACATTAATTTCACATTCGTGAATCGAGTACAAGTCTCTAAAAGCCTGAAAAAATCATGAGTCAGGAAAATAAATCGATTATTATACGCAATCCCCTTCGGGATTAAAAAAAAATATAATCCTCGGGGCCAACCGGCTTGGCCGATTTTTATCTCGGACACAATATCGATGTTTCACTGTCAAGTCAAGTACTAGGCTCTCCCTGGCTGTCAGCGTGGGACGGCTGGGACCGACCTTGTCAAGCTCACAAGATTAGTAAACAAAATATCCAGATGAATTACGCATGTCAAACTTAATGGCATGATCTCATTCACAGATTTCAATCCAATCATAGATACTGAGATAGACTCTAGAGTCACCGCTGAGATAAGTCACGGTCTGTGGTTTTACTAAAAGAACCAGATCCAGATCCAGATATAGATCTAGAATACACAAACACAAACTACGAGAGGGGGTTGCCTAGACCCACAGTTTCGTCACAAAACAAACCTGCCCACCCGTATTTCGTGTGATCTTGATCTTAGCCCTCGTAATCTGGCATTCGGGTTTTCCTAGCGCCATAAATAGCTTTATGACTTAGGTTTGTCGCCTGCTGTATGCATGAGTAACCGTTTGCCTTTTTGGTGGGTTGCGAGGTGATTGCCAATGTTACAAATTCTGGGAGTGTAAAAATGTTGGAAGCTAAAAGTCGCCCACTGCGTTTTAATCTTCTTGATATTTTTATGTTAATGTACACTCAAAGAGACCCTTGCTTTAAATGCTTTAAGATATTCTACAAACGTAAGGAAAACCGGCAATAAGAGAATAACCTTAATTTTAAAAAAAGATACACTTTAGCAAAACCAAGAGAAAAAAAAAGGGGGGGGGGGCATATAAGGCCCAAGGAATTTAATAACTATCGGGCTCGGGGATTAAAATGTTGTTTTTTAAGTGAAAATATTACCATGTATCATGAAACAAAATATTTTCTCGTATTTATTAAACACGTCTGAAAATGCGCATGTAGAATTCTGATTTCACAGGACCATTTCATGAAATGTCCTGGGCGCGGCCCTCACATAAAAATCATTGTTCATTGAGATTCCTGACCGCTAATGACTAGGCATCATACCGGGAACATTTATTACGATCGTGTAGGCTCGTTCTACTCTACGGGAATGTTCACTAGCTCTGGGCCAAAGAACGTTACAATTTAACTCCAATCTTGCCACTCCCCCTGTCATTGATTTCCCCTCGATTCATGCATCTGAAATAAATGCGTTCTTTTTTTATTATTATAATACTGTACAATCGTTGTTACGTTGATTGACTCAAGCCCATTTTGAAAGCAGGTGAATAATAGTGAATAGTGCTGTGACAAATAAGAAACCAAAGCATGGAAATTTGTAAACACTATGAAGATCCTAATAATTATATAAATGTATCAAAACAGTGAACCATAATGTGGTTTTCCACCTAGGCCTATTCCCGAAAATTAAGAAACCAAAGTATGGAAATTTGTAAACACTATGAAGATCCTAATAATTATATAAATGTATCAAAACAGTGAACCATAATGTGGTTTTCCACCTATTCCCGAAAATTAAGAAACCAAAGTATGGAAATTTGTAAACACTAGGAAGATCCTAATAATTATATAAATGTATCAAAGCAGTGAACCATAAAGCGGTTTTCCACCTATTCCCTTTCTCTTCCCACTTTCTTTCGCAATAATCTAGATCTAATGATGTAATTCACTTATGTTTATTTTTTCTTCTAAACTCAGGCAATATTGATTTATTCACATAGAGCACAATGAGCGTTGTAATGCTATTCGTTAAAGACTTGTGCCATAATGTAGCCTACAAGCACCGAGTCGAATGCAGACCAAAAACATAATTATATATAATGATCTAGTTTACAAAGGGGTTGTGGGCAGAAATCTCGGAGTCACTATCTTATAAATACCATTCGTTACGAAGCCGTTTTCTCTACGGCATTAATTTTGCCCGAGGCCTCCCAAAATAACAGTTCAAGTCAAATTACAGAGATAAACGACTGGTGTACTGAGTCAGTTTGCATTGTTTCTGTGCGATCTGAGTGGGTATAAAAACTAGACCAAAATTGTTTTCTCAGTTTCCGACTCACTCTGTCTTAATTATGGGAACATATCATTTTAAAAAAAAAATAGAGATGGCCTAGATCTATAGGCCTACTTTCGTCGCTATATCATGGGAATGGTGGAACACTCCCAAGTCTTTTAGGAAAAATTACGGTGAGGGAATCTAAGAGAAACA
Organism: Elysia chlorotica; assembly: GCA_003991915.1. Taxonomy (NCBI): domain Eukaryota; kingdom Metazoa; phylum Mollusca; class Gastropoda; family Plakobranchidae; genus Elysia; species Elysia chlorotica. The sequence goes on from RQTK01000168.1 coordinate 503,705, forward strand.
CTTGCGATTAAGGGGTTCTCTCTCCGTTGAGTTTATACACACTCTCCGCTGAAAACAACAACACACAAACCTAACCACAGTCCTAAAACTCAATCTAAAACAATTAATCTGGATCTAGATTGCCTTCTTTGACTTGGATCGTAGCTTGTCAATGCTGTGTCCATAAATCATAGCCCAGCATAGGCAATTTTATTAACAAAGGGAGACGGTCACAGTGGTGTGTCTATAGGACGCGTGATGGAAAAAAAAAGTTTCATTGTTTATCAAAATAATATCGTATAGAAATCTAGATCAGTGAATTTAACGACGATACTCACAGAATTCTACCATAAATCATTTCTATTGAACTAACCTCCTCTGAATCATATAAATAATTATAACCCAGAGAAAGAAATGAAACAATGTACATTAGCATACAAAGCAAAAACACAGTGTAACTGCCGGTGAAAAAAAACCTTTGCAAAGATCTCCTGCTACTCCACCGCCTCCACGGTTTGGCATGTGAATGAATCGAGAACAGTACGCCCGAGAGCATAAAAGAGAGGTGTCCTCGTAGTTCACGACTTTGTGTGAATCAGCCGCAGCGTGGAGGAGCTTGCTGGCGTGAGGCGATCGGAAGCCCCCGCTCACGTCATCTTCTCTTTCTTCGCTAGAACCAATCGTAATCTTAGAAAAATAATCTAATGAAAAAATAGCAATGCTGACGCCTCTAGTTATTTTTACACACCACTTACAAGCTGACGTTTACCAAGGTTTTCTTGCCTGAGGGGCGGAGCTACGGATCACAACGTTCTATTTTTAGAGCCACGCGGTCAAGAACTAGGTGAAAGAAACCAGAGACTGAGAAAACAGTCGATGGAGAAAACTGAGTGGCTCTGTGTCAGCATGAAGTCAGAGCCGAAGGCGATATCGGCTCCTTATCTCAATAAGTAGTCTAAAACTACAGAACAAGGAGACAGAGGGACAGATAACAAAAGAGTTTAAGATAGAAATAGTCGAGAGGGACAAGAGAGAGCGAGGGGAATAGAAAAAATAGGTGAGAGAGAGGCACGTAAGAGGCAGAGAGAGGCACGTGGGAGAGGAAGAGAGAGAGGGAGAGTGGGGGAGAAGAGGTCAATAATATTCCCTGGTAATAAAAATAATACTAGAAGGAAGAAAAATAGAAAGAAGGGAGGGAGAGAGAGCCTCGCTAGAAAGAAAGAAAGAAATGTAGAGAAGGGAGAAAGAGAGGAACGGGAGAGAGAGAGAGAGAGAGAGAGAGAGAGAGAGAGAGTGTGTGTGTGTGTGTGTATGTTTGTGAGTGAGAATCACTTCATATCATAGTGCATCCTATTTTTCAACAATTTTTAGTTCAGGAAAGTTCTTCAATACAAGGCCTGCTTACTAATAGTACTACATACTACATTAGAATTTGCTCTTAAAAAATAAAATATTGCAAGTCAGAACCCGGTACCTGATGTGATGTAGTCACGAGAATCTTTTTCCTCCCTTATTTTTAAGTGTTACAATTTTAAAACGACCATCTGCATACTTATTTATCATTTTATGTGATTTCAACTATTTTGATGCCATAAATTAATGTGATGGCAAGCTTTGTGTAGATTTTTTTCTTTATGATAGTCACCCCACAATGTGGTATTTACTTCATTCTCTTAAATTATTGTATCCATTCACAATGTCAGGCAGTTGATTAATGTTGAGAGATTTTACTTAGACTGGCAATAGCAAGATGCAATCACAACATAATAATATTAATACTAATAATAGCCTCAGGCCATCCAGTGCCGGATTTAGGTTGCAGGAGAATACTGAACACTTTTTAACTTGAACAGGAACTTAATAAGTTCCAGATAATTGTATGCCCAACAACAACAAAAGATCCCTGTTCCATTAGTTCGCGTAAGTTAGTTATGAATGCCTTGAAGGATCTGCACTCGCTTGATAATTTACTACAGGGTATTTGTAACCATACACTGACCCAAACGGTATGAATACAATTACAAAATACAACCTGAGCAGAGATGAGTTGGGTCTTTTCTCATCAGAAATGGCACTCTCCACAGATAACTACTTTGCAAGTCCCATCCATATGCTAAAAAAAACAACAATCAGGAATAAAAACGAATTTTGCCATATAATGCATAGTCCAATGCCAGCGGCGTCAAGCATTCCAACACTATATAAACCCAATAGCAATGATCTCATAATCAAATGATGAAAATGCCAGAAGAATAAACATAGAAAACACGGTCAACATACAAATAAGGACAGAGAAACAGAAATAACAAACGCTTAAACGTATAAAAGTAGAAAGGATTTAATTTCTTTGCAATTTTATTCACAACAGCAGATTTCATTTATACAATCTGAACAATTATAAACCAGGAAGACACATTTAAAGCAAGAAGAGTCATACCTGCTCAAATAATGCAGTTTAAAAACCAATCAAATAAAACAACAACAAAACAAAACAAAGAAAATTAAAAAATAATTTGCTGTAAGACAAGTTTAAAGATATGGTTTGTTCTTAAGCAAAAGATTAAACATGAAAGTGAAAAATGAAATACATTTATGACTGAATTGCGTACAATATGTACCTAAATATATTGTTTACGTTTATATTAAACAAAACTTGCTCTTTTTTATGTACTACATGTATTAAAAACAGCACAATAGTTAAATAAAGATTTGAAATAAGTGATTTCTCTCATTTAATTTTGTTATGACTCAATTAACTCAACCGGTAGGAATGATCAGCAGTTCCGTTTAAATGAAGGTTTAAGACGTTTGAGCATGATTACCTTGGCTTCAAAGGTCAATCTTCATGTTCTGATTATTTGCACTGACTTTTTACAAAGCACCATGTTGTTGTTGAGTTGATTTAATATCCAACGTCAGCACTATATAGGATATATTGTGGACGGGCCCCAAAACTGACGTCTGACCACACACAAGAGGGATAACATGACTCCTGTCTCAGCAGGTCATATTAAACTGAAACGGACCCAACCAGTAGGGGATGAAATCGCCAGGGCTCGAACCAGGGACCTCCTGCGTCGAAAGCCGATGTTGTATCCCAGGGCTTGAGCCCCCCCTCCTTCCACAGAGCACCATACGGAAAATCTTTTACCAAATTTGGTATTGCCTTTATAAACCAACTGATTAATTGCAGTAGTGGAAATCATTAAAGTGAAAATTAATTCCAGAAGTTTGATATAGGAGTATAAAATAAGGACATTATGAGCTTATATTTTAATATTACAGTTTACACTGAAAGTATATTTTTCAACAGATTTTTTATAAATAGCTAGGCAAATGGACAAAGAAAAGCCAACCTTCTCAGATCGTTTATTCCATCATATCTGTAAATGTTGATACAGGCGATAAATAGATGAAATGCATGTATAACTTTTTGTTGTTGTTTCCTTTAAAATGTTTCAATGATTATTAAATTTTATGCAAGTGAAAGATATCACAATTTTACTTAGGTGCATGAAAACTAAATTTATCACCTAATTCTTTTTGTGGAATTCTTCTAACAGTGTAAATATGTAATAAAGATTCAAAGATTGGAATAAAAAATATTTATAGACAAAATATGTTTTTTGTCAACAAAAATACTGATTCAAATTACCCTGAATGTGAAACCATAATGTTTTTAGAATATCCATTATACCTAGGAAAACAAAAACGTCAACACGTAATAATATTGGTAAATTAGAAACTGATTACAATGTCTACAAATTCGAAAACTGAGAAAAGTTATTAAGTAGCAACTAAACCAGCTTGAAATATTATAGAGGATTCCATCCACATCAGTTTATAACAGTTGGGGTCTCTTTAGAATTGATGAAGTGTTGTTTTTGCTGCTGGTGCCACAGAAGATGCTTGCCGTGGCCAAAGTTGAGATTGCATGATGGCTCCTTGGTATAAAATAAATATAAAAAAAATTACTACATGTTTATGCAAATTATTTATCAAAGCAGAACAAAATCATCAATAACATTGAACACCCCCACCCCCTAAAAAACCCAACAAAAAACCAACAACAACAAAACCAACAAAAAAACAATACGATTTTTGGCAATCATAGATTTACCTTTTGCAAGTCTTAACTTTTGTGTATTTTGATTATTATTTTCTCTTCACAGAAAGGCTACGTTTAAACTCTTATTTACCAACCATAAGACAGGACAAGTTGATTAAGAATCTATGTCTCGGATGAAAACTAAAAATTTATTAAATTTCATAAGAAAAGTGTTAACTTAAACCTTAAATACCTGAAAACTCAAAGACGCAACTAAACAAATCTTTATCATTAAAAAAAAAAACAACCAAAAAACTAACTCACAGGACATCTGTTTTGTGCATCAATGTTGAAATCAATGACATCCACAATTCCATCCATATTGCCAGTGATAAGCTAGGGAGAAATAAAGGATTTTTCTTCCATAAACGATTGGTTTAACCTTGAAAAAAAAAATGAAGACTAACGTTTATGAAAGACAATTTACCATTGAATAGAGAATCAATGCCTGCATAAGGGTGTGTTAAATCTGATGCATTGACGTGAAATACGCAGCAAAGAAACTAAAATTTTGTCCATGTTCATTTAATACCAACTGGAGTTAATGTTCTCAAAAATGAATACCTTGTGCATAAACATACAGTCTGAAATTAATTTTGACTGAAACCTTTGGATCAAGAATTTGCATAACTTTATAAGCAATCCCCTAGGTAAAGAGAAATTGAAGCAGTGTGGAAATTGTTTTAATATCTAATTGAGGCTTGTAAATTAAGTTGGTTTTATTAAACAACAAAAACAACAAACAAAGCAAGAACAATAAAGGAACTGCAGTATAGGTCCATGTTCAAGAGTGAGTTTGCCTTATGATTTTGATGTATCAGAGCACAGATAGTCTTTTTGTAACAGTAAAAACAGACAACAGACATTAACTGCATCCTTGCCTCGTCCCAAACAATTTTTTTAAATTAAAAAAAAATATTTCAAGCCTCATACGATAAGGTAAAGTTTTTTGGATGTGTTGAACAAATATAACATGTATCTGATATATCACCACCCTTACCTTATTGTTAATCACAATGATCTTTGAAATAGCACCTTTACCAGCACCATAATTTACTTGAACAAGTTGATGAGTCTGAAAAAAACATTTACACATTAATCATATATATATATATATATCTTTTTAATACTTTTTTGAAGATAACAAAACTCAAAATTTTATATAAGAATCTTCATAACCAAGAAATGATGTTTATATAGCAAAACAGAACAATGATTTATTTTTGTGACAAAAATCCCTTCAAACTGTAAAACTAGGAGCTTGTTATCACATGAGAAGTTTCAGTTTGTGAGGTTTATGAACAAGCATTACTGTCCGCTTATTATTGTTTTTAACTTTGCCGTGACGTGCACTTTATAAAATCTGCACATCAAGATCCTGAGGAACTTGAAAATAGTGAATCTCTATTTGGAATAAAGAGTTTAAAGTACACAAACTCACACACAAAGATGCTCACCTTTGTATCAAAACAGCGAACCAAATTGTCTTCGCCAGCTGTCAGCAAGTAAGTTTTATGCAAATGAATAGCCTTGACTCCCTTATGGTTTTTGTAGACATGCTCAATGGTGGTTGTCTGAGAGAGGACAGAGGGAAGGGGACAAAAAATTAAGCGAGGTAGATTTTAAGCACTAGACGGAAAAATATACACAACAAAAAAACAGGACGCGTATGAGACAGGGCTAAATGAACTTTTCTTGAGTCTTCATTGATTTTGTGTTGTATTTAGATTCTATCTTAAATGCTTGGTCTATTGTTTTATCTTGCTGTGTGTTTTTGGCAACCGTGTCGATTTTTTTGTTTGTTAGTTCTTTGTTTAACTTTCCAACAAGGTAACTACAGCAGCGGTTGCCAATAAATTTGCCACCATGATAGTCTTGTTTGTCTATTTTAGGTCTGTCTATTACTGACTGTAGAGCTTTCATAACTGGTCCTCTGCTTTTATTTCTGTGCTCCTTTATATTTCGTACCTTATTCTTTTACATCCAAGAATTCTTTTCAAACTTTCTGTTTTCTATTCTCTGGACCCCTTCATCACATAAAAGATACGCATTTTTATATACTGTTTTTCTTCAATTAGAAGCATAGCTTTATCGCACCTTTGTCCTTAGTATTAATTTTTTGTTTGACCATATAATTACATATTTCCTTCACCACAGTATTAAAAAAACAACCATATATTTACTCAAACCGCACAATAGGCTCCTGTAAGTAAATTTCATGAACGTCTGCAACTAATTTTTAACAAAATGCAAATATAGGTACTGGTTTAAAAAAAATACTGTAAGATGTTTATCAGTCTCTGTAACATTCAAATTACTGATAATTTAACAGTGCAGAGATCACAAGTGTCTATTTAACAAAGTGTGCGTATTAAAGGTTGAGATACATACACATTTTGTTAAAATTAAATGAAGGGCCAAACTATATGATGGACATTAAGTGGATGGTGGATGTAACTCACATGTAAATTTTGCTCAAGCACTGTTCCATCCATAGAGCAGCTAAACACTGAAGACTTGTCCACCTGATTCAAAACAAAGACAAAGACATAGGTTTTACAAACTTGTGTAGTCAGCCAAAACATGCAGGGCCAAAAAATTATATGCATTGATAGTCTTAAAAAAAATGTTTTTTAATAACAAAAGGGTGTGTCTATAAGATTTCTATTTTCATTTAAACTTTTACAAAAAAATGTATATATTAGTTCTTTCATGAACTAGGATAACATATGGAATGAACATAAGACGACACCAAAAGGGTTCTATCTACATGTATTTTTTAAAATAAAACTAGATTTGAATTTATACAAGCATTCTTTCTGAATGTAACACTTTTCAAAAAATAATTGTATAAACGTACATTCAGTAAGAACTATGAAGTCACCTCCAATACTATAATCTAGAGAGAGCCTGATATATATTTCAAAACCCCAATATGTCACCCAAACAAGAAGCTAGTAAAAAGCCTTGAGGAATCTTACTTGTAAAGAATATGCAGCTCTGATATGACCGGGCAAAATCCTCAAGAGAAGACCCTGACGAGAGTTTATCACAGATATAGATCCGTCTTGAGCAGCCACACACAACAGCCTCATAGCTCCTTCCTGCGCGACAGCCATGCTACTCAGTGAATGATCACTGCAGATGAACCTTGATCTCTGCTCCATCGTCTGGACAAGGTACAGTAAAATGCAAGTTGATTACAATCCATGGCTAAAATATAATTGTGCAGATAAAGAAGAGCTAAGGGAAAATAAACATTGCACACAAAGTTTTTTTTAAATTACCATGGTAAATCCCTGCTTAGGATCAGGCACATAATAATTTAATACTTAAAAGAAACCTCACAAAACAAAGTCTGATAATTTGAATTTTGTCATAAACCAAGTTTTGCAAGAGTACATGTATAGGTTCTTTTTTTTCTATTTAGCTCTATTAAAATCAGACTCATAATTCGAAGTTTTTCTGGTTTGATTCTCTTCATTCAAAGCCCAAACCACTAACAGGCATTAAAAAAGTACTATTATTAAGCAGAATTCAATGTTCATTGCTGCTAGACATGCCTTTAAAAGAAATGAGGTAGGGAGGAGATTGTTATAGAAAGAAACCAATAGGAAACTATCATAAACAGAGTTTTTCAAAGTGTCCTCTAATTTTAGGTATGTCTCCTTCTGTATTTCAAATTCTCTTAATTTGAAGTTTAGTTCATTTCCCAAGCAGTTTGAATTATGAGGTTTCCACCAGCACTGTACTCCTCACCTTAGTGTTAATTACACAAATTTCGCCTGTATCAAGGCCAAGGAAAAGCTCGAAGTCTGAATACAGAATACAGTGAATTGGGGTGCCCATATCTTGAGGAGGGGTCTGCGTGTCACTCTGTAAAAATGTGATAAACAAAAAAAATCTTAAATGCAATATGATGACAGTTTGGAAGAATAATTATTTTATTAACAAAACCAGGTATTATTCACGCTTTATAATAACAATACTATGATTTTTACCCTTTAATTTGTATCCAAACAGGATCAAAATCACCTGCTGTAATGTCTTACTGAGGGATGTGTAACAAGCATAATTTAAACAATCAAATCTAAATTATAAAATATCAAATTCATCTGACAGAATGCACTTAATTAAAGAGAAATTTTTCATTATTTTGATTACTTGTTAAAACCTTATAATACCCTGCACGGACCGTTTAAAAATGCTCACCATTTATATAAAATGAATTAATCTGAAGCAAGTTATACAACCCTCAAATAATATCTCATCACATTGTTTAAAGTAAAACAGACAAAAGACCTACAATCTAAAAGTAACAGCCATTATAAATTCAAATGCATAAAGTTAACAATAAATAGCTTTCAATATAATTATAATTATATATTGCTTTTATTGTGAAACGTACCGCACTGCAAAAAGTGAGAAAGCAACCATTTCCAACAATGACAGTGAGCACATCATTGATTTCAGTGACAAAGAAGCATTCCAGAAGCCCAAAAGGATGTTCCGATATCGGCTCCTAATTTTTTTTTTAAATACATTAAGAATTAACATTTGTGTCTATCAAAAACATGAACGAGTGGAAATGAATATATAATCAACTTAAATCAGGTTAATTTGTAGAAAATAACATGCTCTTCATTTATACCTATAAAAGCTCTTTTTTTTTATTAACAATGAATAGATTAAAGACTTTAAGAGGATCTTAGAATCGTAAAAGTAAAAACAAAAAAATGAATTCTAGTATAATCAAGTAGTCAACACATTAACAAGAACAATTCTCTCTGTGACTCAAGAAATATCAATCAAATCCACTGTAAAATCCACATGTGTATCAAAGATAACAGGTATTCCTTCTACATAAGGAGATAAATCAAACAATAACAAAAATAATTCAATTATGAAATATAATACTTGTAAATATTTTCATGATATTACTTTTTAAAAATGTAGGAGGCTTCAAGAATGAGTTGGGTAAAGAGATATAATTTTTGCTAAGAATTATAGCTTTAACTTTTAGCTACCTCTGCCAGTGTTGCAAGATAACTCACTTCTAATGACCCCTCTAGATCAAACACAGAAATGCAAGAGTTTCTGTAGCCCACATAGAGGTGGGTATCCACCACCTGCATCTCACAGATTGGTATGCCCATTCCCTCAAATCTTTGTAGACCTGTGTCCCTGACATCATCCTCTGTTGGTGGAAAGTCTGACCTGTCAAGGCAACCAGAGTAACTTGAATTAGCAAGATAAAGGAAATTAACGTCTTTTTTTTTTTTGCAAGGCCTTTTATATGTATCTCTTATGATTTCCCCCCAAAATTAAATAAATGAATCAGGCAATTAGCTCGAATTTGTAGGAATGAGCTGATGCAAATGAAGTCCTGTTGGCAAGTTAACTGATTTTGTTCAACATTAAGAGTACAACAACAAAAAAAGATAAAAAGAATGTATGACAAATATTGCCAGATTGTAAGGAACTTTCCAGATACTTACATACATTTAAACTCAATGACATACATTTTAAAATGAATTCTTTGTCAGCTTATCTGAAATTTCACAAGAAGTGAACAATACAAACAATACTAATTTCCTCAAGAGAACATTGTGTAGTCTGAAGAATGGAAAATTTGTAAAAATGAGAATAAAAGGTGTTGAGTTTAAAAAAGAATAAAAAAGAAAATGAAAATCTCAATTTATTTTAAAATTCAAAAAAAATTATTTTTCAGTATAAAAGAAACCTACTGAAATTTGACTTTACCCTAACATAAATATTGTGAGCTGGATGTCAAAACCAAAGAATGCAGAGAGGTGCACTAACCTGCCATCATGCAAAGGAATCTGGCTATTCCCACCTATATCAGCCCCTTTGGATAAGGTTGATTTTGAGGTGAGTGACAGCGCCTCTGTGGTGGTTGAATTCACCCCCAAGCCGAGCTCCCCGTCCCTGGCTAAAGCAGCCTTAGTGCGAGGTGATCGACCGAATGTTTTCTCAAAGCTCTCTTTCATCTCACGCAAAGTTTTTGTCCTCTGACGAATGCTACAAAAGAAGAAAAAAACAATCATTCTTGAATTAAATTGACAAAAATAAACTTTTTTTCCTCAATGTTTTTTTTTAAATAAAAGAAACAGAAAACTTCAATTTCAAACAAAATGGTGAAGTCTTAGAAATAGGAAATCCCATATTCTAAAAAACGCTTAAAGAGTAACATAGTGGTCATCAAAACAAAGAGAAAGAAAAAGTAGGATAATAACCATGAAAGCATGACGCAAGGAACTTACTGAAAACCATTGCTGGGTGAACGGTATAATTAAGAGGACAACTTTGAAAAGAATGACTTGTAAATATGGACACAATCTCATGCTATTCTAGTAGAATTCTGTTTATTTCAAGTCCTTGAGCCATTCTTCCCCCAAATGGATTTAACTGATTCAGCATGGGTTTTGTATTACTTTTCTAGAACTTTTGTAGAATGGGTCACCAGGGAAAGCATTTGGTTTCAGAGGACTACTAAGTAGGAAAACTGGGTCCCATACAAAACAGTTCATCAAAAACTTCTTTTGTTCAGCTCATGCAAGCCCATCATTTTCAGCAGTTGCTAGCTTTTGATGAGTAAGGCAGAATGCATGTATTGCTGAGAATCACAGAGGACAGGTGTTATTGAAATTTATATCCTTTGAAGTTTTAAATCAGGTATTCATTTTCTAGCTGAGAGAGGTAGAAAATAACTCCTTATTCCAAACCAAGTTCCATCCATTTTTTTTTCCTGAATCACAGTTGTTTCAAAGACACTGATAAGTGTCGAACAAAAGTTCAAATGAGGTCAGGATTTGAAAACAAATATAAAAGATGAAAACAATCAAAAAAATTATTTAATAAGCACACCTTTCAGAGTCTATGAGGCCTAGACCTGTAGAAGAGTCACACTCTGCTACCACAATGTTCTCTTGTTTGGGCAACACCAGTTCAGTCTTTATCACACCAAGGTCAACCTATACAGACATGCATAAAGGAAAATAATTTTACTTTAAAAAATTTCAATTTTTTTATCATGTGAACAAAAGTAACACTTTCTACAGTAATGTTGTGTGAAAAAATAGTAAAACTGACATTTTTTTTTATCAACTCAGTATTCATTTTAGCAACAATGGCTAGCCATTCCAAGTTATTGCTAATTTAAAATAGACAGGAAAAAAATGCAAGTTAACATGACCACAAAGAGGACACAGAATTCAATCACAAATTTTTTTTTAATTTCCTAACTGCCTCTGCCATTAATAATATGATTTCTATAGTCTAAACTGGCAACTACTGTATCTTTCACATAGTCTCATTGATGAACATGTGTATTGTTTCCATGATATTTGCAATAACAAATCAAATATTTAAAAACCGACCTTATCCCGTAATGCACCGGATCTTGCTTCCCCTGCTGGAGACAGCAGACTTGCAACTGTTTCACTTTCCCCGGCATGTTCCTCATCAGAAGATGACGCAACCAGCCACCTCTTCCTATGCCTTGTCAGCTGGCTTGCCTCACGCTCCTGTCTCGTCAGGAGTTTCTTCCTCTTGCCTCCCCCGGGCGTAGCACAGTCGGAGAGACTGACCTCAGAGCCTTTGCTGGGAGAGTGAGCAGCAGCCAGCATGACCACATCCTCCATCCCTCCCTGATCCTTTGGTGATTTGCTCTTCAAACCTTCCTGGAAGTTACGCTCCATGACGTGCAGAGCTTCTGCTGATCTTACAGCCTCCTGGTTTAGGCCTCCATAGATTCCTGTAATGAATCATAATTCTAAATAATGTCTTGTTTCTCTATGTTAACAAAACAGAATTTCTTTAAAGAAAATTTTGTGTAAATCAATAATCAAGTATCCATAATTAACTAAAATAGTGACACAAGTTATGTAATAATGAATTTATATTAAAAAAAATTAATAATAAAATTAATAAACCTACCTTTATACATTCAACCATTTACCAATGATTAATTGGAAAAAAAAAGTTGTTAGACCAAAATTATAAACAACTTTAAAATGAAAAAATAAAAAAAACTTTCAAAGTAAAGTCTCTTACCTCCTCTGCAAATATCAGATCGGCTTGCAGTGTTCTCACTCCTCTCGAGATCAATTTTCCCCTTCCCAGCCCCTCTACTGCCTGAGTATCTATTCTCCTCCTTATCCTCTCCTCTCTGGTTGGACTCGCTGTGGTGATCACTCAGACTAGCATCTGATGAAATTATGATGGATAAATCTGGAAACTGGTGCCTGGAGGTTGCACCAACACCTCGTAGAGTTGAACAGCCTGGAGGAGGAGGATCAAGACTGGCACCAGGGGTGGCACGGCAGTACTGGGAGATTTTCTCACCCAGGGACGTCCCACTTGCCATGCTGCTGGCCACACTGCCAATGTCTGAGTCATCTCCGGTTCCAATGCTCCCAGATCGATAGAGTTTGGCTTCTGGCAAGGGAACCACAGCTGAGCAACAGAAAAAAGGCAATAGTGAGAAAAAGAGTTCTCTTCGTCAGATTGTACCCCACCTATGAGGGTGTAATAAAAAACTATCTGCCTTCAGCATTTTTAACTTTGCATTAGAAAATTATCTCCCAAAAAAGCTATATAATACCTGACCCAAATCATGAATAAGAAGGAAAAACTGTACAGAGGGTTACAACATTTTCCACTCTATCAAACTGACTTTGTGGGCTAGAAGCTGAAGTTCTCAAAAGAAAAAGGTAATATCACGCTCACTTTTCAAACGCTAAAAAATTAAACCAAAACTTAACATTAAAAACAAAAATAGATATGTGCTGGGTTTAAGTGAAAAAACCTGAGCAAGGAGTATAGAAACCTACCTTCCTGTAACCTGTCCAGACTCTGTGATTCTCTGGAGTTATACACAGAATCTTTACTCTGAATCAAACCAGAGTTTTCATCCTTGTTGTGGGTTATGGAACTTGCTTTTGCTTTACTAACCTAAACAAGAGAACAACAAAAATCACACAATAAAACTGGTACAAATGAATAAATGAATAAGACGAAAATTCACATAAAACTGGTATAAATGAATTAGACTACAATTTCACATAAAACTGGTACAAATGAATTAGACTACAATTTCACATTGTCATAAAATTTTTATCGAAAAAAATCCATCTAACAAAACAAAAAAATGTGCTAAAAATAATAAATATGATACAGGTGCACCACTGAAAATACATCAAAATGATTATATTTTCTACCATTAAATTTACTGATATTTAGAAGTCAGTAACTTCTACAGAAAACTTGCTCCATTGCAGACATCCAAATTTAATGAAAGAGCTTTACATTTTTTACAGACCAACAACAAAACAAAGTGCAAACAAAACCTTCTAGATAAGAGAGATTCACTTTTTTTGACACCACCACCCCCCCCCCCCCAAAAAAAAAAAAAGCCAACAAAAAATAACAAACCAAAGTGCAAACAAAACCGTCATGATGAGAGAGATTAATATTTTGTACAACCATAATTAAAAAAGCAGACAGAACAAGATTGTAAAATGTCTAAAATATGAAAATATGATAATGATTAAAATGGCTTGTTTCATAAAATCAATGCAAATATAGGGATCAACTAACAAAATTGTCAACTCACAGGGGCACTTGGTGTGAGGAAAGTCCCTACATACAGCACTTTAGTAGAGGAAGCAGCAGGCATTTCATCTGTCATGGAGGCTGAGCCGGTAGCATCAGGGGTCTGGACAACCATCCCACTGTCTAAGCCTCTAGAGGCTGGCGAGCTGATGCCATGGTAAATCTCATCTCTTGATTCATAAGGGTCTGTGTCTATGGTATCACGAGGTCTCTGGTCAAGGTCAGGCAGTTGCTGGTTCTGTTGCAGGTCTGCATACCTAGCCGATTTTGAATGAGGCAGCCCAGATGCTGCACTGTTCTCTTTCTCCCGTGTGGGATCAGGCGGCAGGAAGGAAGAAAACTTGGCCAGCCAGTCTGCCCTTGATAAACTGCTTGCTGACTGGGATTTTTCTGATGTAGAGGAAGTTGCTGTTAATGCTGAAGAGTGAGAGGCAGGAAACGTTTCTGTTGCAAGCTTTCCCAGTAAAACACTGTCTATTGCTGGCTCAGCATTTCTTGTCTCAATGCTAGGGATTGTTGATGATTGGTTCTGTGATACTGAAGTTGTAGAAGAACCAGAAATTTTACCTTTGGCAATTCCTGAAAAATAAAAAGATACTTTTATTAAACCAAACGAAGCGTAAAAGGTCTGATTTAACTTTAAAGGCCTAAATTTAATGAAAAAAGCTTTAAAATAAAACAAATGCATAGAGCTGGGAGTTATATTGAGATTCAAACTTTCAAACATATAAGTTGGCACAAAGAAATTACATTCATGGTCTTTTCCCAGAACACAGTATTTAGCTAAATCCTTTTTATTAAAGAAAATTGTCCCTCCATGAATGTTGCTTCACTTACCTCTGAGCAAAGAGAGCCTTTTCTTTGAAATCTCCTTCTCTTCCTCCTGCAGCTAAAAATAAATAAATAAATAAATAAATTAATTAATTAATTAATAAATTAAGACCAAAAAGTAGCCTACCTGTAAATTTCAGACAACATCAAACTAAATAAAACCACCCAGAGAGCAGAATGGCATATCTTATTTTCTGCATTTTAGCCCCAATAAAAAAATCCATTCCTGTGTTAGTAGGAAAAATCTTTAGTTAAGTAAATTTTTTTTTTTTTATCTAACTTCACCATAGGATAATACTGATCCATCAAACACATTGACATTTTAATATCAAAATAGCATATCTCTGAGAAGCAGGCCAATAAATGCATTTGTTATATCAATTACTTTTCAGTCAATATGCATAATTCAATTTAATCCTTGATATGAATCCCCAGAATCTACAGATTTTGGCCGCTTAAAAATGCTTTAAAAAAAAACAAGAATGTGAAAACCTATGGAATATCGAAATTTTGGCCATACAATAAAAAATTAAATACTATCTTTTGTAAAAACATATTATTAATTATTTCTTTTTTCATCTATTGAAATGGGCACACATTGGCTTTAGACACTCCTGCCGAACCCATTTACACCAGAGCATAAATTTAGAAACGCAGACAGAAGGAAACAATTATATATATTTATAACTATGTACACATATAAAGTTGCAGGAATTTTTTTTTAAATGCACATGAATTTTTTATGCAAATTGCACTGATTGAACCTAAGTCTGTTTGGAGTAGTAGTAGTAGTAGTAGTATGTTGCAAATAATCTGTCGACTGTGGACATTTGTTATCCAACTCTACCACCTTTCTATGACGACCACTTTTGTCTACAATATTGGATAGTTGCTATGGACATGGTCCACTGTCTTTAAAAAATTAATATGAGAGTACAAAATTGGTGTTAGAGCAGATCCTTACCTGAGCCCTGCGCTCTGTACACTTGTTGATCTGCACCACAGCTTGCTCCAAAAGTCTGTGCAGTCTAGTGAGACGCAGTTCCATGCTCATCGACTCCTGCTTGATCTGTTCTTCTCGTTCAGACAGAAGTAGAAGCTCAGCCATTGCCTTGTTGGATGTTTCACCTGAGGACACCCACTCTTGGTCATGTTAATCTTGTTCCATTTTGCAACTTAAAAAAACCAAAAAACCATGACGTCCGATAACTTTGGACTGAACCAATTATCACAGATCAAAAGAAAAAGGAATAAGATATAACTCAACAATAAAATAATAATAATAACAATAACAACAACAACAACAACAATAATAATAATAATAATAATAATTAATAATAATAACAATAATGTTAACAATAATAATAATAATGATTACAATAACAGTACATGTACTATTAAAATAAAAAGAAAGAGAAGAAGAATACAGTAGTCTCAGGGTAAGAACTTGCCACTTAACAACCCACTCCATCTTTGAAACTGGTACAATGTATCCCTATGGAAAATATCTTTTCTTCTTTATTTTCCCAGTCTACAAACCCGCACTTGGCATCACATTCAGCCTAAGAACCCAAAAGAGAGCCAAATAGAATTAGCCCCTCCCCTTTCATACATAATTTATTTTCTGTTTGAGAATGGTTGGTGCACTGTGCTAACACTTATAAAGTCCTGTAATATTTAATGATAAAAGTTCAAAGTAATTTGATTCAATTATGTTGACCAAAAATGACAAGTATGTCTTATATAGAGGTAAAATCAGATGACAATCATAGAATAAAAAGAGTAACCTTATAAAACAGTTTACACATATTATTTATTTCTAAAAAAAAATAATAGTTCTCAGAAAAAGGTAATCACTATATAATAAAAATAAACAAATACAAAAAAAAAAAAAAGAATCAACATCCCTTGATAAGAGGGTACTGAATTATATTGCTTATTTTTTGTAATCTATCATATACATAATAAAAGTTTTAACGTTGACATACTTTTCATTAAAAAACTGAACCACATATGAGGCAGACATATACACACCTGAGTAGGCTGATGAGCTGAGGCTGAAGTTTTCATCGTCCCCTGAGGCAGCACTGTCACTTTCATCCATGACAACAACATTACCCTCCTTCACCACAGGGCGCTCATCTTTTAATCCTACCTCAAATTTTGTCCAAATCGCCTTGGAATCGTCTGACTCGGCTTCCACTGGTGTGGGAGAAGCTTCAGGCTGACACTGCCGATTGGCTAGGTGAATACTTGGAGGGAGTTGCAAGCTAACTGTCTGTGCAGAAGGCATTTGCCCAAATGGAGTAGATGATAGGGGAGCAGCTGACTGAGAAGGTGCCAGGGACGATGATGATGGTGTTATTGTTGATGCTGACACAGCAACAGCTTTTGCGTAAGGCCTTGTTGCTGTGGAAGAGTTGACAGTGGACACACCTGAACTTTTAGATGTCTGCTTCGCTGTACTTGGTCCCAATGCAGCTGTAGAAGGCGATGGAGAGGTTGATGGAGTTGGTGATGGTCTGTCTTGAGCATGACTTTTCATTAAAAGTGGATACTTTTCTCTCACATTCAGACTGTTCAAACTGGGCTCTGCTTCAGGCTTGGATTTTTGAGACTTAGAAAGTGTGCCACCTGATTTTGGCACCTTTGCAAATGGCTTTGAACTTGAATGACAAAGTACTCTGTTATGTATGTGGGAATATGTCTTTGGCAAGGGCTCTTTGTTTTTTTCTTTATCAAATTCACATTGTGTTACTTGATTTGCATTCCCTGTGAATGTCGATTGCTTCTCTGATGGCTTTGAACTCAAGAGATTTACCTCACTGTCTTTATGTAAGTGGAAATGAGGCCCTAGAACAGACTCTTGGCGTTTCTCTTTGTCAAAATCAGTGCCAGTTGGAAACTTTTCAGGACACTTAAACCTAGAATGGTTTACTAAGTCATTTATATGTGAATGCCTCTCTGTTAAAGACTCTTGGCGTTTCTCTTTCTTATTGGATAAATGAACCTCCTTTAAAATATCATCACTCTCAAGACTTGAACTGCACTGACTTCTGTTCCCCTCTTTTGCCCCTTCTTTCTTCTTCTTCTTCTTCTTTTTCAGAGCAGTTCTGACCTCGGGTTCTTTCATACCTATAGCTTGACCAGGGTGAAGTCTTGACACAGTCTCTGAAGATTGCTCTTCCTCGCTATCTATCAAGTCTATGATTTCTGAAGATGAGAACTTTGGTTTCTTATTTGTAGCCTTATCATATTCAGTGCCCAGGCTTTCTGTACTTGTGTTCTTGCTATCTTTAGCTTGTGAGTTTTCAAAGTTTATTCCATCTGAAGCACTCTTCTTGGCCTTCTCTTTTTTCTTCTCTGTATTGATAACACTCTTCTTAGCCTTTGATACTTTGTCTTGCTTTTTACTGAGACTTAATGACTCCTGAGTACTTGACAAACCTGATGAACTTTCTACAATAGGCTTGCGCTGACTGGTGCTAGATTTCGACACTGGTGCAGGCAACTGAAGCTCTTCAAGTCCAGGGCAATTTGGACCAATTAATGCTAAGATTTGTTCCCTTACTTCTTCATTCAAGTCCTCCAATTTGATTGTACTGGTGACATCACTAGAAGTAGCTGATTCTGCAGCCGAATCTTGGTACAATGATTGGCTGTCATAAAGTCCCTCAAGTTGTAGGGGACGCGATGTGCCTGAACCAACAACAGACTTTTGATGGGCATCATCACGAGAGTGAAGCAACTTAGCCAAATGAACACGCTCATCTCTGGGGAATAAGTACATATTTAAAAAAAACATAGATAAGAGAGAACTGTGAAAAAAACAACAACAACATAGATCTACTGCATTATAAGGATGTTATTACAGGGACAGTATCATGACTACAAGAACCCATATCAATGAGTGTAATACTTTTATATGAGGTATGTTCTTGCAAAGAAAGCAATTTTTCATTTGATAAAATATGAGGCAATTGCTATTCAAAGAATTTAGTGCTTATCATTTCAAATTGAGGAAAACTAAAAAAAAAATGTATAACGTAAAATGCATGATTGACATCTTGACATAAAATTAGTAAATGATTGAGAGACTCTCTTACCTTGATCTAGGAGCATTGATCATCTTTTTTAGACTGTCTTTTGAGAGAACTTGTGGTCGCACCACAGCCTTAAGACCCTGTTTGCTGCCAGTACTTGATGATGAATCTCTTCTTTCCCTCTGACAAAGATGAGGCCCTTGTTTGCTGAGTGTTGGAGAGTCAGCATCAGATTGTATGGTGAGAAAAGTTTCGTCTCTGGTTTTCTGCCTCTTTTTTGATGCCTTTATTTCTTTATCTTCTGGACTTTTCACCGCCACTTCAAGAGATTTTCGAATTTCTCCAAGAGATCTTGGTTTTCCTAAGCCTGGTTTAGAAGTTACTTTAGTTGATTCACTTGAAGTCGCTGTGTGGTAAGCTTTCTTGCCATCTTGAGACAACCTGTCTGTGCTGATTCCAGAATCGGCTGAAGACACATCTTGAACATCTTTAATGATACCTCTAAAATATTTCTGCTGGCGCAGCTGAGAAATAGCATTCAGTTTTTCACTAAGGACGGTCTCTTGTTGACTTGTCTTGACTGTACTACTATTAACCTGTGCTGAGGCTAAGCGTCGTTCACGTAATTCTTTACAAAGCCTCTCGGCTCGCAGTAGGAGGTCATCACTAGCACTGTCCAGCTTATCCGGTGAAGATGTAGCTGCAGATGGTGTTGTTGTCTCTCCACGTTTCACAGGCTCCTGTTTGTTCTCACTGTGGGGAGCGATGCGAGAGCGAGAAGTTTTTGGGGCTGCCGAACCTGAGACATCTTTTGACTCATCTTGCATTGGCCTCTTCCTATCTACTCCAGCTTGCCCACTAGTCTCCAGGACTTGCTGAAGCCGTTGCTCTTTGATGGAAGATGGGTTGTGCGTCATGGTTTTAGCTCCAGTACCCCATCTGTTTGTATCATACATCCTCTGGCTGCCCACATTCATACTTGCCTTCTGCCAGTTGAACTTATCCCTTCCCTCACTGTTCTCATCCATAGATGCAAGGAACTGCTCCTGCTCACTAAGTGAATGCTCATCCCAGTGACCAAATTGGTTATCATCAAAAAACCTACGATCTTGGAATTCTCTTTTGTCTTGATGATACCCTCTCCTTTCATACTGGTTAAATTGCTCTGAATCATGACTACTGTATCTCCCTCTGTACATGCCAGAACCCCAAGGCTCACACTTTTTCTCCCTTGGATCCGTGTGAGAGCCTGGAGAGTAGAAATTATTGCTCGTCCAATCTTGTGTATAGTCATAATTGTTCGCACCAAAATTTTGATAGGCAAACATAGTCTTATGACCGTTCATTGATGTCTGGTCCACTCCTGCTAGTTGTCCATAATTGAAGTTTTGTTGTGAAGATGGTTGGTTCCAAATCCGAGATGTCTGATATCTCTGTTGATTTTTGTTAAAGTTCCAACGAGCAGTGTTGTTATTTGTTAAAGTGCTGTTGACCTTATAATTGTTATTAAATCTGTTGCCACTTCTAAACTGGTGGCCCTCCCCTTGTTGTACTTTAGGACCCCTAGGAAAGAAAAAGAGAGTTGTATTAAAGACTGTGTGTGTGAATACAAAGAGATATTCCAATCAGGGCTAATGCCAGACATTTTCTGTAATCTGCCTCTACTATTGATTTTTGATGTAAGCAATCAGATGCCGCTATAGACAAATGATATGTTTTTGATTTCAAAAAAATGTTCAGAGAGAACTTACAATGAGCTAAAACTTGTTACAAAAGTATCATAAATATAATATAATATAATAGCATATCAATGTTTGTATTAGATCGGTATCTATCTCATAGTGAAGTAAAAACTTAAATGTGCCTATTCATTTTCATCAACTTAAAAAAGAAATTGTATTTTGTATTACTAACACAGGAATAAACCATTATTTTTTATGTTATCTCAAAAATACAAAAAAGAAGATATGCCATTCTGGTGGCTCAGTGATCACATGTCCCATGAGAAAGAAGCTGTATACAAACCCTTTGCAGTGAAAAGATGTATAATCTATTTGATTATCAACCTGAGACCTAATTTTGATCTCACATGAACTGAATGAGTATGTAGAACATAGAGAATATTCCTTCTGGGTATTTATCAATATACAACTGTAATGGCTACCATACCTAGTAGTGACTGGTATTTCTCCTTTAAAAAAAAAGGAAAGGTTAAAGATGGGGATGGGGGAATAGTGGGAAAAAGAGGGAGCATGGCTTAGCAGGCTCACCATCTTGACTTGTTTGGTTTCCTTTTTTCCACTTTTTCTCCCTTCAGATAAGCAATTTCTTGTAGGTGAGAGCTGAGCCCAATATGCTTGCGGTAGTCGGACATGTCTTTGCACTCAATGTTGCATAGGACACAATTGTGGGAGGAGTTCCTAAATCAAAAAAATCTTTTTAAGTTTCAGAAACCAACAACAACTCGGTTAAAAAAAACACTCATTTTTTAAGAAAGCCTTTGATAGTTAAGAATGAATAAGTGAATTTAAAACTTGCATTTAAGTGCTTCCTGGATACATGTTTAAAAAAAGAGCATGACTTTCACATAACAAATCTGTTTTCCAGCTGATTAAAAAAAAACAAAAAAAACTGTCATTACTTTCATTTGAACATATCCTCAATATTAATGCAAAAACAACAGAGGCAATATGACTCATTTTCACACAATATGTAACAGCCACTTACTCATCTTTGTTGTCCAATTTAGTATGGTGCATCAAAGAAACTAAGTGTTCTGTCAATTCCTGTGTGGTAAAATAAAGAGCAATGATAAAAAATGTATTTGAGTAAGCAGCAAAAGATACTTAATACTTAAATTAAATAAAAGATGAAAAAAAAAAACAAAAAAAAACAAACCTAGAGGTTTTAAATTGTCTCGAACAAAAATACAAAAATAAAATAATAAATCCCTACATCTATGAGGTTTTGATAAAGTATTTAAATTAGTCCTCATCTTAACCATGTTAAAAGTGTAATATGCAGAAATGGTTGGATTTGGCATTAAATCAAAGATGTCCATGATGTCAACAGTTTTTAAAACTTAAGTGCATTTTCTGATTCTTGTACACCAAGACCTAATTAAGTGCAAGCATCCTATTTCACCTGACAAAGACTATTTAGCTTCTCTCATCTGCAATTATTTTATGACCAAATTATTACATGTCTTGAAAAGAACACTGAAAACAAGTATCAACCAACCTAAATAACACCTAAAGAATTTTTCACAACACATTTAAATCAAAACAGTGTATTTGGAATTAACAACTCTCAGGAATTATGTGTGTGAAAGTATATGACTAGAGAAAGGACCCATTATGTCTGCGTAATATGTGATTCAACTAGATGTTTATGGGTGGTCAGAAATTTAAAAAAAAATCTTCGACTGGATTATCAAAGTTAATCTCATTCACCAAACACGAAGACTGAAATACATTTAGGCCTACACGTATTGTTTTCTGACCCACCATGCTCTTTATGCACACCAAATCCCACATCCGTATATTGCCAGTGACAACCAGTCACAGATGATATTCAACTGTCTCCCTTTTGCAAAGCCCCCTGAATGTTGGCTTTCAGATATCAACTTGCGAAACCGGCCTGACAAGATTATATCTTTCAAATTCAAAACCCTCTGTGTTTAGCATAAGGTATTCTGTAGTGTAAAAAATATATCTTTGGCCAAATATGAACCATTTCTCCAGTCATACATATGTCATCTATGTGTTTAGATGAATGAACAATAAAAAAGCACCTTGTCTGATGAATAAGACAGCTTGCATAGATCACATTGCAACTTCTTGTTTGAGCTTAGAGGTGGCCCTGATCCTGCTGTAGATCGAGATTGTCCTGACACACTCAGTGACTGAACCGAGGATGCCTCAGATGACACATCAGACATTTTGATGATTTTCCGCTTGGATTTGCCTTGCTTGTATTTTAGCTTTGCTTTCTTGAGGACATTCTTTGGAATTTCTACCAGAAAAAATAAAGTATATATATTTATATACATGAGTGTAATTATACAATTGCAACTTTGATATTATCTAAACTTGATTACTGTAACATTATACTGACATCTCTTCCTCACGAAACAAGTAATCGCTTGCAAATGGTTCAAAAAAGCGCAGCAAGGCTTATTATGAGAATAAAAAAATGTGAGCACATTAGCCATATTCTTCACCATCTACATTGGCTGCCTGTTAAAAAAAAAGATACTGTACAAGTTCTGCATAATTTGCTATAAATGCCTTGATCAGATAGCACCTACATATCTTTCTGACTGTCTAAAGATGTATGCAGCTGCTAGTGCTAGACAGCTTAGATCTTCAGATGATAAAACCATCCTTGTTGTACCAAATAGAAATTATAAATTAACAGGTTAGCTGTCCTTTTACTATCTTGGTCCCAAAGTATGGAACAACCTTCCCAGAAATATAAGGGAGGCACCATCCATGGAAAATTTTAAAAGCATGCTAAAATTCTTCCTTTTTGGTAATTGAAATTTAACCTGTGAATGTTGTAAATATCTCTAACGTTTCTTGTGACTTTTGAATGTAAAATTGTACTGTGTCAACATTATATAGTTATGTTTCTTTTGTAGTTGTGATAACGGAAATTGTAAAGCGTATTGAGCATGATAGTTCACGGAATTGCGCTATATAAATGCAATATATTATCATCACCACTACTAAAATACTTTTCAAAAAGTTTCCCCTAATCCATAAGGTAATTATTTATGGAGATGCTAATATATTTATAAAAGCTTTCTATTTAAAAAAAATGAACATGAGGCAGCATGAAAGATTAAGTGAGAAGCAGTTAGCGCTGAGTAACTAATATTAAGATGACTATTAAGAAGTGTAAGACTTAAAAGTTCTCATTTGGATGAAACAATCTCTCTGACATACCATATTTCATTTGAAAGCAAGTAAAAGAGGAGTACCACCTGCAGTGATGTTCTTTGGTAGGATTAAATTCAAAGCATGTTATAGATCCCTAACCATATTTTCTTACACCCCCCCCCCCCCCAAAAAAAAAAAGAGGGGGGGAGGGAAGAAGAGAGAGAGAGAGAGAGAGAGAAAAAAAGAGAGAGAGAGAGAGAGAGAGAGAGAGAGAGAGAGAGAGAGAGAGAGAGAGAGAGAGAGAGAGAGAGAGAGAGATAAAATAAGATTTTAAATACTTTGAACAGATCCTGGTGGTGCCTTCTTGTTTTTCTTATTTTTCTTTGACATAGGTGAACAGGGTTAAAGAACACAGACACCTGAAAAGGAAAATTATCAGAGAAATTTGTTTTAAAAAGAAGGTAATAATAAGTATTTTTAAACATGTACTACAAAGGTTATATTCTATTTCTAGATTAGCTATATGGTTCAGAGAATATGACAAGAGAAAAAAAAAGAGAATTAATAATCTTCACAGATGTTTCAGTAGAAGTTTCTCATTTCATTTATGGATAGTAAAAAAATAGCTCATCTTAGTCTGACATTAATTATATTGACTACCTAGTTGCATTTATTGTAAAATAAGTACAAGTTTGTTTTTACTATTATATCTATGTACCAAAAAATCCAACACAGTCTAGTAATGACAGTTTCCAAATAGAAAAGATCTGGAAAAGACAATGTATCGACACAAAGATGAGACATTAATGATTAATATTTCCTACTGTAACATATGGATGTATTGACAATCAAGTGTATAAGTAATAACTTAGTGAAAAAAAATATCACACCCTTCTACAGAAAAAGTGAGGAATTTCATGGACTGAGAGGATTCAAAATGAAGAAGTGTACAAAATTTGTCAAATTAATGCCAACTGTGATAGAGATTTTAAAAACCGAAGTGTTTACGCCATATCAACATCATGAATCACTTGAAAAACACATTCTGAAAGCAAACAGGGGAGCTGGAGAGGTGAATGTGTGAATAGCTAACATCCAACGTCATTAGCACTAGTAAGGATTCTTGTACTTATGTCTGATAATTTTACACACTGCCATATAGAAACAGTACAGGAATACCAGGGCTCCTGTCTCAGCTGGTCACATTATACTGACATAGATCCAACCAGTAGGGCACAAAATTGGACAAAAAATGTTTTCCATTTGCAAGCTTTGAACCGGAAACCTGATTGGGATATCAAGGGCAGAAAAGGTAGAAGCAGGACAACAATTAAATAGGAACAGGGTAGAAAGAACTGGCTTTGAACAGAAACAAAAAATCAGGCAAAAAAAACAAAACGATTCAAAGCTGCAAATTGCAAGAAAGTTCTAGTATGTACAACTGGACAAGTTGATATGAATCCAATCACTAAAGAGCAGTTGTGTAATTTTTTGCCAAATTAAGCTTTATAATATCAGAGTCAATTATAGTGCTAAAAGGTTAAAAGC
This sequence comes from Elysia chlorotica, assembly GCA_003991915.1. NCBI lineage: Eukaryota > Metazoa > Mollusca > Gastropoda > Plakobranchidae > Elysia > Elysia chlorotica. The sequence goes on from RQTK01000168.1 coordinate 528,733, forward strand.
AAGATTATAATTATATTACTATATGAAGGCCAAAGCAGCCACCAAACAAAGTTAAAAACCTTCTACTTTTATAATTGGGGTATTAATCAAGTAATGAAGCATTTGCATCTAGAGTGTATGATTCTTTAAAATTGTTGATAAATGATTGGTAAAAAAAAAAATCTACATAGCAGTACAGAAAAATTACCTAAAGTGGAAAAGAAGATGTCATGGCTAAGGCATAAAAGAAGGCATATTTTATAACCCACAAGATATAAAACATTGATGGTGTATGCTATTGAGTTTCTTCCACCCAAAAGGAAAAAAAAAATCCAAGAAGCAATGTTAAATTTAAAAACTCGTCTTCAATACTAAACATACTTCATATGCAAAATAATCAAACTCCCAGAATAACAACAAGGTAGATCTAAATTCATGGGCAAAGCCAAAATACTCTCTGAAAGCTCCACCAACCAGAGCTAGTAATCTATTTTCTTCTGGAAATATATATAAGTTCTTTTCGATCAATAAAAACAATAAGTTTAAATGTTTAACTTGATTCATGGATTATTGCATATTAGTGATGTATGGAATGATATTTATAAGAGGAACATAACTCAATTTAATTTTAGAATAATTTACTTGGTCAATTTATTATTTTGGGATGAATTATTGGTAAAACCAGTGGTCTCTGCCTAGGAACACATAACTCAGGATGAAAATGTAACCGTCCTTAGTTGTAACAATTTGAAGCATGGGGAAAAAATGACTCAGACAAAGATTATTTAAGTGGAAAAAAACATTATCTTTGGTAAACCTTTTTTTTTTTTACTCCTGCTCTACAAAAAACGGAAAAACCAGCTGAGATTTATGAAGAATCCTGTTAGTTCAGTATATAGAATTTATGAGCTCAAAAGACAACAGTTAAGAGTTCCCAATGCTGCTGTCAGATAAGCATTCTTCCAACCCCCCATTTTTTTCTTCTAAAACATGTCTTGGGCAGAAATAAGCATTGAAAGCTGCTTGACAGATCTATTATTCTATAGCACAAGTTTTATAATGCCAATTGGAGGTGCCAGCTTCCAATCAAAAGATTCAACAAACTAGAATGACTTTGAATTGCAATCAGGTTCTAGTAGGAGAAAAATATCCTACTCAAAATTGCAAAATTTGGTATCAAACTTTGTTTCATGAGATTTGCAAGTATAAGGCAGGCAAAAGAGAATAATCGAGGGGTTGGTTGAATGGACAAGTCCCACCTAATCCTCAGTGATTGGATACCCACATTATACAATGGTTGCCTCTCAGCCTGCTGTCTCAGTTCGAGTGTAAGGGGAGAGGATTAGAACCTGTTTTTAACATGTATCTCATTGAGTTTGAGAAGCTCTTTGAGTTCCTTCTTTGAAGACTTACAGGCGGCTGTAGTCAGAGAGGCAGATAGATGGCAGGGGAAAGGTTTCTTTGGTTACCACAACTGGCTTTTTACCTAAAGCCCAGTGTTGCCATTTCTCTCTCCCTCCTCCCAACCTTTTCAATTGCACTTCAAAAACAAGTTTGTAAACTAGATCGGGCTAGCCACACCTTGGCCCTGTAAGCTATAATGGTCACTGCCAGGCTGAATGTAACTTTTTCGGCAGAATTTGGCCTGCAGTACCTTTTAATATAATAAATAAATGAAAAGGTGCAAGCTAATTGCCAATTCAGATTAAAAAGAAACGAAAAAAGTGTCTAACTTTGAACAGACAAGGTTTTGGGTCATTTGTATTAAGAAATACACTTTATTTTGTTCTTTTTTTTTTTTTTTTAAACAGGACATTGGGCTCATCCAAACCTCTGGAATCCCGATCAAGACTCTAATCTGGATTCTCGACCTAGATCTAGATTAAGGCTACAGTTATTCTCACCCCCAGGAGGGAGAATAACCAAAAGGCTGCCTAAAATTTATTCTCACCCCCCTCACCCTCACACCCAGAGGGGTGAGAATAACCAAAAGGCTGTTATAAATTCTCACCCCCTCACCCAGGAAGCTAAGAATAACCAAAAGACAGTGAGACAGGAAAAGAGATAAGAATAAACCAAAAGACAGTGAGAGAGAGAGAGAGAGAGAGAGAGAGAGAGAGAGAGAGAGAGAGAGAGAGAGAGAGAGAGAGAGAGAGAGATAATCTAGATCCAAACCAGACTTATCTAAAGGTAAATGAGGTTTAGACAGGAGTATATGTGAAGTAAGAAACTAAGGTCTAAAGAATGAGCTAGATCTATTATTTTTTATGCTGTCTTTTTTTTCTATGAATGGTATAGATACACCACAGACTTGTGAATTTGAAACCCATTTATGCAACTAAGAGCATAAATTTCTTTGGTTTTTCAAACAAAATCATTATGTATATCTAGACCAAACAGACTCATTGTTTTAAAATAACACAACTCAGAACAGACATTTGTTGATGTTGCTTATTTCTTTTCTCTATTTTGATTTGAACTTGTATGTTTGACAGTAGAGTCAAACACACTTGATCTAAGTTATAGATCCAGATTAAAAGATCTTTAGAACTTCTAAATCTAGGCGCTCCTTGAGTTTTGTGATGCCTACCCTTTGGGCAATCAAATGGGTGGGTGGGCGGAATTTGATTAGTAAAATTGAATAAAACACCTGCCAGCTTACTTCTATTTTTGTTTTTTTCTATTATAATTGAATAAAATACCTGCCTGCTGTCTTTTTGTTATTTTTTAAAAATTGTATTGGCATGTTTTGTTTGATTAAAAAAGACAGGGGGCGATTTGGCTTTATTCAGCAGGTGAGGACAACATACAAAAGCACAAAAAATTTATGTTTTAAGCAATTGAAACTCTTTCTCTGTCTCTGTCTCTCCCTCTTTCCACAGGTTGACTGACTCTGATGTAATTGAATCCTACCCACTCGCCCCTCGAAATCTGCCCACCCATTCATTTGATCGTTCACAGGCTGAGGACTACAAAACTCAAGGAATGCCTAGATCTATATCTTGAACCTAAATCTAGTTGAAATTTGAGAATGCTCACTACTAGAATTCTTGATCTATGTTCGGAAAGAGAAAGTAGAAATTGAGTGGTGAAGTTAAAAGTGAGATTCGAAATGGAGAGAAAATTATAAGGGGGAATTGTGCAATTTTAAAGATAGACCTAGATATAAAAGAGAGAGACTATAATAGATTACTTATCGAGGGAGAAAAAATCAACATAGATCTAGATCTATGTCAAGGGGGTTAGAATAACATTTTGGAACTTGGTTATTCTCACCCCGGTGGTGAGGATAATCACATCGTTAGATTAATATGGAGGGACATCAAATCTAGTGCGATTTATGTATGCATTTAAATACATCGGAAGAAGATAAACAGGTACAATTACCTAAATTATCAAGTAATGAAAAGGGCCTTAGAGCGATTTAATCTAGATATTATCATGATCTGGACCAGTCTCAACACGAAGATAGGGATTTTACCCAAGGGTCGGTATTTTCCTAGTTTCGTTTTTGTAAACTTACAGTCTTACACACAAAAAAGTTTTCATTTCAAGCTAAAACTAAAGCCATTTAAAAAAAAAGGAACAAATCGAGGGAAACTTCACTTTTCAACTCTATATTTCCTGTCGTGAATTATTTTTAGATTATTGTACATTTTTTTATATTTCAAAGGACAAATAAAACTGCAACCAGCAGCTTAGAAGAATAACCATCTTATTTATTTATTACTTGGCATATAAAATGTTGTTGGGAAGATGAGTGACACTCACCTCAAAAGTGAAAGCTGAAAAATGAACCCAAAAACAATAACAAACATGAAACATCCACTATGGCGGAAGGTTTGAATGATGAGACTGTTTGAAATTGAATGAAACCTAAATCTACATTCACCTCTTTTGAACAAAACACACACACCTGATTAAACTTAGAAGAAACTTCATATTATTAATGGGAGTGTGTAGAAGCTGAGTTCGATCTCGACTAGATCTAGTCCTAGTTCTAGAATCTAATTAGCTCTAATCTAGCTCTAGATATAGAATCTAGCTAAAATACTGTAGCCTACATACTTTTGTAACACGTACAGATCTAGATTCTTGTCACAAGTGTTTCAGTACCATATGTGAATTGTGTTTTCACAGTAAAGACATTATCTTTGTGATGCATATTGTATTCTATTAAGACGCAATTTATTTATAATTTCTTGAACTGTATTTTTTTTTGGTAGGAGATTCTATGTAATAATTAACTAATATTTTACTAAATAGCAATAATGTGTGTTAATACCGAAAGGCTCAGTGGTAAGAGTGCTTGTCTGGCACGTATAAGGGTGCGGTTCAATTTCAAATTTTCGCAAGTGTTTAGCTCTGAAAGATGGCTAATTCACCAACCTTTATTATATATATACAGGGCAGGGCTTAGGTTGTAATTTAATCATACTTTTAAGAGTGACATGAGCCTTAACTTAATATCGGAATGGAAATAAGGTGGAAATAAACGTTGATCTTATTTACACTCGGGTTGAAAATACACAAAGGTGGTTACTTCATGGGACAGAAACAGGAGTAGCAGATTATAAGTCTCTGTGTTGCTACGGGACAAGGGTGAATCTCAGCTTCAATCTGAACTTGGGGGAACTTGGAAGGAATTTGTAACCTGTTGTTGTTTAAACTTCATGAGTTCTCGCAACATGCGCGATTAAAAAAACAGGGTGCAAATAAGATATTTTTTTATTTTCACCCGCGGTGCAAATAAACACACTAAAGTAAATAGGCCTACTGCAGTGTACATCATTTTATCCTATTTTCAAATGCATCACCCAAAACATTTTTTTAAATCTTGATCTTATTACATTTCAATCGGACTAAAAACTTTTTATTTTGTTGAACAGACTTATTGAAATTGAATGATACCTAAATCTACATCACCTCCTTTTGAACAAAACACACACACCTGATTAAACTTAGAAGAAACTTCATATTATTAATGGGAGTGTGTAGAAGCTGAGTTCGATCTCGACTAGATCTAGATCTAGTCCTAGTTCTAGAATCTAATTAGCTCTAGATGATAGATCTATAGCTATATAAATACTGTACATACTTTTGTAACACGTATAGATCTAGATTCTTGTCACAAGTGTTTCAGTACCATATGTCAATTGTGTTCATCACAGTAAAGACATTATCTTTGTGATGCAAAATGTATTCTATTAAGACGCAATTGATTTATAATTTCTTGAACTGTATTTTTTTTAGTAATCTAAGTAATAGATTCTATAAATCTATGTAATAATTAACTAATATTTTACTAAATAGCAATAATGTGTGTTAATACCGAAAGGCTCAGTGGTAAGAGTGCTTATCTGGCACATATAAGGGTGCGGTTCAATTTCAAATTTTCGCAAGTGTTTAGCTCTGAAAGATGGCTTATTCACCGAGTGAAATGAGCCTAACTTAATATCGGAATGGAAATAAGGTGGAAATAAACATTGATCTTATTTACACCCGGTTTGAAAATACACAAAGGTGGTTACTTCCTGGGACAGAAACAGGAGTAGCAGATTATAAGTCTCTGTGTTGCTACGGGACAAGGGTGAATCTCAGCTTCAATCTGAACTTGGGGGAACTTGGAAGGAATTTGTAACCTGTTGCCGTTTAAACTTTAGGTTGTTTAAACTTCATGAGTTCTTGCGACATGCGCGATAAAAAAAAAAACGGGTGCAAATATTGAAATAAGACATTTTTTTATTTTCACCCGCGGTGCAAATAAACACACTAAAGTAAATAGGCCTACTGCAGTACATCATTTTATCCTATTTTCAAATGCATCACCCAAAACATTTGTTTAAATCTTGATCTTATTCCATTTCAATCGGACTAAAAACTTTTTTTATTTTGTTGAACAGACTTTGATCCCGTTGATGTCTCGAAGAGACAGTACATTGAGAATGTTGTGGAACCTGATATGCATACAGCCATATCACAACTCGCCAAAGCAAGGAAAAAAATGCCTCTTAAGTGTGTTAAACAAGCAAGAAAAGTAGCGAATAATAACATCTATTATTGTGTAAGTACATAGATCTATTGAACCACTGTTACTGACTGATTTTTACTTACAAGTAATCTATTTCACTTGTAAATTAGTTTTTCTGACTTAAAATTCTGAATTAATTAGTGATGCTATACGTTGCAAGGGAAAGTTTTACACGTTAATGGTTAAAGTTGTTTTAAAAAAGATTTATTCATTGTTATTTATTTTACTATTCTATACAATGAAGTCCCTTTCTTAAGAGAAATTGATAGTATGTAAATTGAGTACCAAGTACATGTGATTTATTTATTGTCAGATTAATAGATTGAAATTGAATAAATTGGCTCTTATTGTGGTCCTATGTAGTATGTAACTCGGGTTTATAGAAATGTTTTGTTTTCAAGTGGACAAATGTACTGCACAAGATTTATTTGATACACATGGAAAAAGTTGTATAATCCATGCACTATTGCAACTTTTAAAAATCCGAATGTCATTCTCTTCATTACTTTCATTTGTTTCTACATTATGTCGTTTTTATTCAGGGAAAGTCTTGTGTTGTACTGGAAACAGAGCAATATCCTGTGAGGGTTGATTCCAGTGAAGTGGACAAAGTGTTTGAGATCAACGGAGTAGATGAAGTGCCAACCAATCTCAACACCTTATCAAAGGTTAGATAAACATAAATTAAGAATCAGTGCTGATTTGGACAACAGCTCAAGTCAAATCCAATTCTGTTGTGCTAAAGCAAAGGGAGGGGAGGAATGGTCTCCCTTTTCTGTGGGTTGGCAAAGCACAGACTGTGTTTTCCTTCAAGGGATGGTTTGTGTAGGCCAGACTGAGTATACAAATGATAGGGGTGGTCACGAGGAAAACTTTTTGGATAGACATTTATAATGTAAGCTAAAATGAGATTGAGGGTAAATAAAAGAGATAAAAGATGAGTAAGAACGAAAATGGCTAGAAAATAGACAGATGGATAGAAAAAGATGGGCAGGAGAGAGAGAGAGTGTTTTAAAGAAAATGTGAGCTGCGGAATAGTTTATAAATTAATACTGATAAAGAAGAAAAACAGATTGGTTGAATGATGACAGTACATAATAGTAAAGGGTGAATCAGGATGTAAATCCCTCTCCCGATCTCATTGAATAGCCCTGTGGGAGGCTGTAATTATAAAGTGCCGAAATTTTAGTGATTACAATTAAATATATTGTTTAGTGACAAAATATATTATTCTTTTAGTTATCTTCAGTTGAATTGGGCACACGTTGGCTTTGGACAGTACATGTACTGCCGACAATTTCGACCTATGCATTTGGGAACTCGAAAGAGGAAGTTTTTAATAACCCTGGTACAAACTCACCTACAAGGCAGTAGGAAAATGTTGCAAATACTCAACAGAGCTTTATTACCCAAGGCGACCACCTGTCCATGGTGAACACTTTTGTCTATGATCTTCGGTGGTCGCCATGGGCAGGTTCGACTGTACATGCATAATTGGACTCAACTTTTATATTCAATCTTAGCAACAAATTAATCTTTGGTTTTTTTTTTTATACTTTCCATCTTCATATTAAATTTTATGTTATTTTTATTTTTCAGTTGATAACATCATATACTGAGGAGAGGCAAGAACTGGTCAAGGCCCACCGGCTGCTCAACCAAAAATTGGCATCTTCCTTTGAAAGTGACAATAATATTAAGAATAGGCCCCTTGTTTCTCCTAATTTTTACAGTGACGATTTTATTGTGGATGAAAGTGCTCCACTGATTGATTGAACTTACAATGCAATAAAAATGTTTCACTTTTTTTTAAGTCAAAATATTAAACCATTTGCCATGATATAAACATGGATTAGTTGAATGAAGTCTGTTGTAAGTTACTTATAGACTGACTAATGTTTTATTCTGTAGGAAAAAAGTCATTTTCTCAGAAGTATCAATTTCAACATTTTGTCCCATGTCCATCTGAAAGGGTTATATGTGTGTGGGATAAATATCAGTCCTAACAGCATTTTTTTTTCACATCGAGCTGTTTAGGATTCCTAAGAAGTCAAATTTTAAAACGTTTGTTTTATCAACAGCAGATATGACATTATCACTTGACTTAGATGAGTTAATTATTAATATTGAAGTGTACAGATGGTAGAGCTAGGTCATCACATTTTATATTTTTCACTTTTTTTTTTTTTAATGTAAAATCACAATGGATCATTTAGAGAGACAAATAGTGTTTTGTCAAAAACTATTGGGGTGAGAGGTAATTTCAACCATATGTAAATTTGCATACCATAGAATTGATGCAAAATAGGTTTTACCTTTAGCGTGTAAATGGGATGATTAATTCAACTGCCTCAGTGGTAAACAGTAAAACAAATGTTCAAGTACAACAGTAAATCTTGCAGTTGCACTCAACAAGTTATTGTAACTCATATTATAACCCATTCTACATCTCCCCCTTCTCTGTAAATGTACACAACTTTTGCCAGACACACATCAGATCCAAGATGGGTTCCAAGTTGTGGCAGCCATGTCTCTTTGATCCCCTATCATCTTTTCCAACCCTTTGACTATTCAAATGCTGCCACTCATCTTCCTTCCTCCCTATCCTATTGTACATGATTTCTCACTATTTGTCCCTCTCCTTCTACTCTTGAGGCTCTATGCTGTATATGACAGGTTATTATTAATCATTACTTCTCAATTTGGTCTTACCGATGGTCAGTCTTGGGGCATGTCCGCAGTATAGCCTATATTAGTGCTGACGTTGTACATTAAACTAACTCAACATTAACACCAGACCTTTGTTGTTTCAATTAGTGTCTAAAAGTATAAATTATTTGGACATTGCCAACACTTCTGCTACATTGAAAGCCTGAAATTATTTTTTTGGATGAGAGGTATTTTACCTATAAGTATAACAAAGAAGATAAAGAACATGATTTGTTTTTGTTTTGCTGAGGTGTTCTTTGAGTTTGTTTCTGATTTTTTTTTTATTCAAGGTGTAATGGTTACAATATTAAAACATGCACCAACTACTAGGTTTTGATTGAATTTTTTTTATTGTAGTTGTAGCAAAGAAGTGCTTGTCTTATGGAGATATTTTGAGTCTATAATTTATTATATCATGTGGATAGTACTACATTTGTATTCAGATTTGGTAGGCCTACTATGGAGACTTTTTCACTGTTTTGGTGACAACATGCGTGTACATGTACATATAATTTTATGATTTATATAATAAAAATCATTTTTATTAGGCTGAGTTTGAGCTGTGTTTTATTTGTTTTTTGTTTTTTTGAGTAGCCTTTTTGTACACTTCTTTGAACAATCGTAATGTCTACACAAAGGTGTACATGAAATACCAGTAGTTGTAGACAATTCACACATTATAGTTTTTCTACACTTTACATGTTGATTAATTTGACTGCAGTGCAAACCAAAGCGCAAAGTCTTAGCCGGAAATACAACTGGGTTAATCCAGAGTTGATGTCTGGAAAGAAAACAGAGTGGCTTCATTAATATTTAGACATTTTTTTTCCTTTCGGTCTCTAGTCTAAAGGGTGTTAAAATGAATTTTTTTTCTTCTCGTTTTTATTGTAGATACTTGTACATGTAAAATTTGCATGGGTCTAGATCAAGACATAGTCTTGATTAGCACAAATCTTTATTCAGAAATGCAAAGCTCTCTTCAAAGTCAATGTCTCTTTTAGTCTTACTCTTAGGTCTTCAGAAAAATTGTATGTGGCACAGGACCCTAGAGTGGGATACCCAGGACTTGGGTCGGTCTCATTATAGTAACAGTATTGACACCGACCAAACGCAACAGTAGGAGAAAAAAAAGTCTGCCTGATTACATCAGCCTAGCCCAGCGCTACCGCTCCCCTTAGTTCAACAGGTGTAGAAAGGGCTATGTTTTTGTCTGTTTTTTACTTTTAAGCCCAAACATTATAATATATATAAAATTAAAATTTAAATGTGATTTTCTTATAATATACTTTCAGTTTTAGTATCTGATTTCTAATTTGCAATACATTTTTTAAAACTCAAACTATTCCTCATCAACACAAAACTAATGGCGCAATATCTAGTCAATACTGAAATTGGCAAAACTGACAACACAAACATCATATAATTGTAATTTATATTTGAAAATTGGAGTTTTGTGGTAAAAAATGTTATAACTAATACAAGTGAGATCAAGTCATGAATTAGAAAAATGCACAATCCCTCTCTTTTGATGATTCCTCAAAAAGGGCCAGTGGTAGATTGTTATTCTCCCAGCAGTGAGCTCTCCATTTTGGAACCTTCAAACAGACAAAAATGTCAATTATGACCTCTCCTGTTTGGTTTGCAGTAAGTACATGTATAATGTGACCATCTGAGACACGAGTCCCTCTTTCCCCATGCTGTCAAGGTGTGGTAGCACGTATAATTATCAAACATTAGTCTTGGGACTGGTCAACAATATAGCCTTGCTGCTGACATTGAACATTAAGAAACGTGAAAGGATTCCAAGAAAACGAAAGAACTTTGCTGCATTAATTGTCCTTATGTTTTCTACATAATACATGTACATATTACATCGATCTGGCCCAACTTTATTTACATTGAGGCTTTGGGCAGCCCAAAACAAAACAATGGCTCTAAGAATTTAACGCACCTGTCTTCTGGGTGCCCACAGAAAGCAACCGCCCATAAAGTTAGGCATGCTGAACTGTGAACAGACATATAGCCTGAACCATTCTGTGGTTTGCTTGCCTCTGAAGGAATGTTATGTGATACATGCTTTCTTATTAAATACTATAACTAAGGTAATGATCATTGAAAACTAATGCATATTACATGTATATAGTTGGTAATCTATTGGTCGTTATAATTATACATGTATTAAAACTATTATGGTTCACTCATTTGTAAGGACAGATTTCTTTAAAATACAGCCTTTTGTGCAAGATTTCAGAGCTATTTTGGGGTGATGTATTTTATCCAATAATGGACCATAATTCCTGTCTCAGTCGATCAAATTTTACTGACACCGACACAACCAGTTACAGGAGACGAAATCGAACAAATAAATCTGCCGACTGTGGGATTCGAACCACGGAGCTTCTCAGCTTCCTATCCGGAGACCACAGCTCTACCACTTATGTCAGTTCGCCCCCTGTAGTAGTAGTACATTAGTTGTAGTAGTAGTCTATTAACTATTGTCGTTGCTGTTGTTGTAGGCTAATTACATGATTGTTAATTATAACATGATTATTATCATCATCATTATTAATACTATTATTATTATTATTATCATTATCATTACCATTATCATCACCATCATCGTCGTCATCATCATTATAATTATTATTATTATTAAATCTTTATAATAGGCCTAATCAGAATTGATTAATTAAAAACAAAAATCAGGCTTGCTTCCATATCACATGTGAGACTAAGAGAGGATAGGGCCTAATTATAATGATTATTTTTTTTTTCATTGATGAAAACTTCACTCAGACTTTGCGTAAATCGTATATTTATTTTAAATAATTGATAAGTACTTGATCCACACTTATTCCCTCACTGTTGTTTATTTTCTACTCGATCGCTTACAGTTGCAACCTGCACATTTTTAGAAAATCCAGAAAACAGCATGAACCTATTAGGAGCGGATTCCCCTAACCCTGTGCACAATTTTGTTTCACTATCTATGTAATCTTCCTTTATTAACAACAAAAAATAGTCTCACGCGGGCTAGCTAAAAAAAAAAACATGACAGTTGTAACCACTAACAAATGAGGCCTTGCCGTATTCTCTGTCCACATTTGAGAGTCAAAATGACGAGAAATTATGATTTCAGGTTACATGTCCGTATTCGTAATTCAAATATCTTTCAGTTCTGCGTGCTTTTAAATACTTGACGATTTCTTGTTTTTCATGGAAATTAACTAAACCCTAGTGACACATAGAATGGCTAGATATCTAAACAATTAACTTTATGAGAAATCCTACCATATCTTTTTATTATAGATTTTTCTATGAGTTCAAGCATAGATACAATTATTTTTAGGAGACTTGTCAAATGAGGTTATAACCTTTCACCCAAGCAGCATGAAGATGCACTTGCTTGGTGGAGAGAATATCTAGCACTCACACCACACCTAAGCAAGCTGGCCAAAATGAGAGAGAGAGAGTTTAATATCTATAGTGAAAGCAACTAAAAATGATTACACAATACCATATAGTCCTACTGTGATTATGATTGCATAATTATTGACAATCTATGAATTGATTGATCTAAAAACTTTTTTGTTCATTAAAAAAAAACAAAAAACTGTATACCTATAACTTTAACAAGATTCCTTGTGGTTTATTTTCTTTTTACATCAAACGTCTTTATGTTCAACTTAGTGTGAAGTGAGATTGAGCATGATAGAAGTACTGTAACTGTGTTGTTTTTACTGCTGTTCATCTCTTTTTATCCAGCATTTTTGATGCGCGGTATAGTGAACATCTAAATATAGCTACAAAAATTACATACATGTATTTCATTTATTAATTATATTGCGATTAGATAGCTGTAAACCAAAATGTAAGAACTTTCAAACATAAGTTTTTCTCAAATCCGTCACTTTTTTTTCTTTATTGATTAAACTAAAGAGAAAAATGCAAAATCTTTAATTGAAAAAAAAAGCATTTATTTTTCATACCAGTACAACCAAAGTCAAAATTAAATATGCTCATCATGGGAAAATTAATGAACATAACCTGAAACAATAAAGTTGAATACATCAATATTAATATTCTTTCTTACAGCAGTTTTAATAAAAATGAATAACAAATTACCTAATCAACTGAGCATGAGAATGGCTACATATAAAATACCAACTGACAAAATGTTTACATAATAGTAACAAAATTATTATTCATCATAAAAATTAACCAATGTCCTCAATTGAGGGTCTAATGCAAGGATTATCATAGAAGATCCAAAATGCTATCTCCATTTGGTATAGAGTATCATGACAACCTGAAAAAAATCTGATCATGCATGATACATATGAAATCATTTAATCTTAAATAAAAATTTCCCCATTATTTTTCTTCAAAATATACAAAAATATCCTTAAATGAAATCCTGCCAGGGTACCAGACCCATCTGGTGAATTTAAGAACTGTTTACTTCATCATACCTAAGTCACTTTTTTAAAACTGCCTATACAAAAAAGCAAAATAACTTAACATGTATCCCCTTTTTTTGGATGTTTTATTGTTAGGTAATTGAGTCAGGAGCAGCTGACTAGTTCTTTTCTTTGTTGCAGCGCTGTAAAAGTGCACAATGACAATTATTGATATCAATTTGAAACTTTCTGTAACTGTAGTACTAACATATTAATGAAAGTAGAGAAAACATGAAACTAGCATGGAGGCTGAAACACCAAAAGTAACTGAAAAGATATAAAAATAAATATTAATGTTCTTTATTTTAAAATGGGGATTGGTCTAAGGGTACAGCATACGGCTCTATCAGAAGGCTAAGGGTTTGATAACTGTTGAAGCGCACATTGGCCAATTTTCCCTACTTCTTAGGTCTTTTGAAGGTTGTCATTGATACAAATACTGAAGTGTATACACTGACTTTCACTGAAAGACGTGAATCTTCCTTAACTTCCTTGACTTATGTTCACACATAAAATTTTTTAATTTTGACAAAGCTGCTATTTCATAAATCACAGACTGCAGCAATTGTATTCCAACAAAAATGACAATTGTTATATCAAGTTACGTGGAACGGTCAAGCGGAGCTATCAAGACAGCATTGGACATGCAAGTAACAGGAAGTCGTGGAAAAGGGAGACCCAGAATGACATGGAAGCAGGTGACAGAGAGGGATCGGAAAGACTGGAAACTCTCAACAACTGACCCTCATGACAGAAACACCTGGAGATCTGGTGTGAGATCAGCCATGCGTGCAGCAAGCCAGCTACCTGGAAGGGGGTCCACTGATGTGGATGTTGCCCCAGTACCTGCACGTTAATCAAAATACCGATGATGATGATGATGAATGATGATCTTTTACCTTAACTTCCTTGACTTATGTTCACACATAAAATTTTTTTTATTTTGACATAGCTGCTATTTCATAAATCACAGATTGCAGCAATTGTATTCCCAACAAAATTGTTCTTGTAAAGCGCAATTCAAAAACCATGGTAAAATGACGAGGGCACAATTTTCTCCTTTCAATAAAAACCTCTTTGAGTTTTATTTTTGGGAATAACAAGAAACCTTGCTGTAACAAGAGATGTAAAAAAAAAAAAGAAATCTTGTTATTTCAAAGTTTTGCTGTACATGTATTTGCCTTAGTTCTTAGCACTAGAATGAATGAATATTTTTACAGACCATTACAAAATATGTTGTAGACAAATACTTAAATCCAAAGAAAGTAATATATACATTCATTACAAACAATAACATGTCTATGTTTTTTTTAATTTTCATGTGACAATCAGTGTTATAATATCTAGATAGATCTAGAAATCAACATGTGACGAATTTGTTGAAAGGTCAAGTTTTGTTACACAAGTGGATTCTGGATGAGAATTATTTCTAGTAGATCTAGATAGCTAGACCTACATATAAATTCAATGGTATTGGAAAGAGATGAACCCTCCCTACCGGCTGCGTTCTCTGGGCTCACAACTTATGGCAAAACTTGGAGGGATAGGATTGTGAATCTTTCATTTGAACAGAAAGCGCCCCAAGTTCATAAGTTACATGAGATGCTGGAGGATGCTCTGAGACACTTTCTGTCAACTTTTGTCAGGCCAGAAGTTGTTAAGAATCTAAATGTTGACTTGATCGACAACAGAAACTTACTGCCTGCAAGGCATATATTTCTTGGAGCTGCGGCTGAAAAGATACTACCATCCCTTGAATCTCACTCAACAAACGAAATGAATGAAGAGAAATCGGGAGTATACTAGTAACATATTTCTCTAGACCTGACCCCATCACCTCTCCAGTAGACCAATCCATCACACACCACATGCAGACTGCACACACTTGGGTGAAAAATCAGAAAACACTAATTAGCCATCTTCAAAACACTCCAACACTCATACCATACACCAAAATGCTGATGCTGAAAGGGGAATGATTTCGGAGAATGCCAAAAAGAGAGAGGGTGAGAAGAATGCTGGCAATCTGCATAAGAAACTGAGACACAAGTAAGCCTCTTCCTCCTCTTCCAGCCATCACTGATGCAAGCAACTGCCTTTAAAATATATAAGTAAATTGTATTGTCTTTTACTTTAAAAAAATGTATCTTTGATGGTGTAAAACATTCATTGTAGTTTTTTTTAAGAATATATTTGTTTGATATTGTTCAAATGTGATGGTTAATTGTCAAATGGGTTAGGTGCAAGCAATTTGCAAGGCCTTGAGAAAATCCAGGATTTTTTTTCACAGCCAGTTGGCACCTCAGCAAAATCACTAAGTTTGAACACATTAAATCATGCATTTGACAACGATGCTTGAAAATTTCAAGATCTAATCGCAGTTGAGTGAACACAGCGTTAATGATTGTGGTAATCTTACCAGCGAGACAAGGCAGCTGGACTTGTGTAATTAAAGCCTACCATTTGGGCATGCAAGATGAGCACACCAAATTATTTTGTGGCTTTTTTAAAGAACCCTAACGTATGTTTATTCTACTTGTCCAAAGTCATTATGTTATTTCTTTTGAACACAAGTGAACAAACAACCCCTTAATATAACAGCCTTATGTTAAGAAATACATGTACTACATGGATTTAAATGTGTACAATGGGAAGCTATCATTAAAGCCAAAGACAGGTTAAATAAGTAATATTACCATCAGTCGGTAAAAAAGTTGTATGCTGCTTTTTTTTTATACTTCTTATATGATTTATATGATGTTTAAAGAAATCGGATATTTAAGGTCCATTCACTTTTAAACTATCAAAATGGCCTTTCCATGGCCACCTTTCTCTACTCTATGGTTTCCACCTCAGGATCATCAAGCACCTGGCTCTGACTCTGGCTCTCTACACCTTGCAGCAAGGAGAGGTCAGAAACTTGAGAGGTGGAAGCGTTGAAGGTGGCATCTCCAGGGTCTGAGACTTGACTGTCCTGGACATCTCTGGTAGCTGGACAGTACACCTTAAACCCAAAGTTTGTTCGGGAAAAGGAGCCCTGAACACACACAAAAATGGAGAAAAAAAAAATGATGAAATTACAAGTTTCTCAAAAGTTCACTCTGTTTTACACCTGATAAATGTTTAATGATAACATGAAAAATCAAACCAGCCTTTAACAAAAACTGCTTGTCTCATCATTTTTCTTCAAAACTAAGCTCCGTTGAGATAAAAACTTTGATAATGAATGTCAATGAACTCTGAATTCTTTGATTTTTTCTATCAAACCGTTTTCAAGTCTAGTTTATCCATAAAAATTACAATAAAATCAATATTTATCCCAAGATCATTAATACATGTAATTAGGCATCAAAGATATTTCTATAAAGCACCACAGGTTCCACACTAAATCGTTGGCATCCACTACCTGACTGAAGGTAAAGAAAGAAGCAATAATTTCTCACTTTAAATTTCCTACACTATTTACATAATAATTGTAAATTAGCGCAAATTACTTCTTTTTTCTTTCCCAATAGGAAGAAATGTATGCACTTGAAAGATAAGATGAAATTTACGCATTTATATCTTTGAAGATGTACAGCTGGAAAGTTAATTTTATCTGGCTTATCCAATCAAAAACTTCTTGAAAGGTATTGTATGCTTTGATTTGAAAAGAACAAAACAGACCATCAAGTTGCATATATTTTTTTCATCTCAAGTCATAGACATTTTTTTCTATGGATCTTATCAGGGCAACAGATATATATGTTTTGACTTGTGCAACACTTACTTAGTTTAATATGAATTGTATGCTCTTCCCAATAAGAAAAAGGGATGTTTTGAAAAAAAAACATCTCAAATTGTAAACTATGCAGGACACTGTGGCGAGCACTAGTCTTGTATTGAAGAGAAGCCGGAGGGAAGCACAGAATTACCAAAACAGCAACTGGACATGGCACAATTTGGACTAGAGTTGAAATAGTTTTGGCTATCACTAGTAAAACCACTTGAGTAGAAGCTGTTATTGTTATTGCTGCTCCCCAGCCCCAGGAAGTCATTCTTGTAGCCTTGCCCTGTGAGAATTTGATGCAGGAAGGTCTGCTGAGGAGCGACTGGGGCTGAGTGGGCTCCACCATATGGCTGTGGAGAAAGAGGTGACAGTTCGAATCCAGGGTTGTACATGGCTGCATGTTGGCTCGGAGTCCTGATGAGATCGAAATAGTCCTGGCAGGGGACAACGGCTGGGGGAATGACTGGACAGAACTGGGCCTGGAAGCCGTGGGCTTGAGCCGGCTGGGCTGCCGAGGCGCTGTGGTCAGGGTGGACCTGGTGAGAGTAGCCACTGCTTCCTCCCATGTGCAGGAGCATTGTCTCCTTGTATTTACAATCGTATCTTTATCTAGATCTGGGTGGCATAAAACAACTGGTCTGTCTCCTTGTGGCACCCTCTCAAAAGAAAAGGAAATATCAAATCTTTCAAAAACTTGCAGAAACTCACTGATAGAATATCAATAAGAAACACTCTGGACTCCCATTTCAAGTTTTAAATGTGCATGTATTTTATCTAAGAAAATAGAGAAGTTCCTCCCTTTTTGCACAAAAGATAGAAAGCACAGAAGCGTTATAAATGTATTTAATATTTCTTTTACTAGAACTATTAAAATTTGTTTAAATATGCACCTTAATAAGTTTTATACTATCAGTGAGAGTATCACTTCAAAAACAAAAACGAAAAGAAAATATACATTTCAAACTAAAAGTCCACACAAAAAAACTGTCTACTTTGAATCTCATCTGAACTGCCTCTATCAATAGTGATCACATCAGAAACTTGATACCAAGAAATCACAATGGAAAACTAGAGCAGTCCATCCCCCTTAAGTAGGCCAGTCACCTCTTGCGGTTTAGTTTTATCCTCCTAATGACACAAGACAATGCTGGAGACAAACAGATCAGCTGGAGGTCAAGCTCACGACCAAGGTTGGGTCAACTTTGCTCAGTTAACAAATTCTCTTAGAAAGGCCAGAGGAAGCAGCCAGAGAACAAACAGACAAACATCAAACAGTCAACACACACTGCTCTCTGTGTAAACAGGCCAGTGGTGAGAGGCAATGGACAGAGAGAGGGGGGGTAGGGGTTAGAGAGAGAGACAGAGACAGAGTGTGGGCGAAAGGAGGAGAAAAAAAGAAAGAGAGAATGTGAAAGGGGGTTTCTCTCATGGCCAAGGTCAACCATTATTTGCAAAGGAGTTGAATGACATTGAAATTTTCAGGTCTCACTCATAAAATGTGACACGTTTTCTTCCCAGGTCTCATACCTTTCTTGGAAAATAGTGCATCATCATAAAAATTGTTCAGAAATCTACACTTTTTGTAAATTTATGCTTATGAAGTATGGAAATATTGTCCTAAAAAAAAATAATTTAAATATAGTCACATATTTACTAGCATCAATATCATTACACACAAAGCATAAGTATCCACTGGCATCAATTGAAATATTTGCGCATAAAAATTACTATCAAGGTGATTGTCCAAACAGGAAATTTCAAAATATTTTACTGTGTTCTTTACATTTACGATGGCATACAATTAATTTTGGAAATAAAATAACTTGTGATGGTCAAAAAAAGGTTTAAAAATGTTCACTTTGCAGCCTGCAATCAACATCTATATCTTTAATTTTTTATTCAAATTAGAGAAAGGCAGAGAAAGAGAGAGAGACATACAGAGTTTATTTGACTTAATTGTTTAACATCCAATGTCAGCACTATGTAAGCTTTATTGTGAACAGGTCCCAAAATAACTTCTAATCTGTATGTGCTGCTACAAACAATATTGGGCGGGGACTCATGTCTCAGCCTGTCACATTATACTAACACCGCTCTAACCAGTAGGGGGCGAAATCAGACAAATTAAAATTCTGGCCGATATTGGATTGTGAACTGCAGACATCCCGATTCAGAGACCAAGGCTCTACAATAATGTGAGCCAGTTCGCACCCCCCATCTCCCCGACAGTCAGTGCTTCCACTTAGAAATGGCAAAAGCTCCAAAAAATCTCCCTCCCCCTGACTGTGATGCGACTGCTGAAGGCAGTGAACAATCCTTGCCCATGCATACACACATACACGCTAATTATTATTTAGACACACAAAGCTAATACCATCGTAAGCCTAGATCATTTTTTAAAAAAGTTTTAGTCTATGAATATGGATTGTTCAGCGTGTGCAAATATCCGCTCCTATTCACAATGAGGTCCTAATCAATCAGTCGGTCCTAAGAACAAAGACACTACCGGGTGGACTATAAATTACACTTGATTAAAGACATGTACATAAACAGTTTATGGCTTTGATCTAACATTCATGGCCTAAGCATAGAAAAACTACATTTGCCTGTGGTGAGTGCAATCTAACGGATTTCAATCAGACTCATGAACAGGATTTTCAGAAATATAATGGTCTTTCCAAGTTAACACATCTCTGAAATTAAGTCCATAACTTATGTAAAAAATTCCACGCCTGTCTGGTTTTACAAAGAAAGTCTTGAGTGTCCAATGTCAGGGAGTGTGTGAATGTCCAACTCATAAGCAACAACAAAAAGCCATTGAAATCAACGCATTCGTCTCACATGTATTGTATTACCACCCTAATGGGCCATCAAAGTGTACGATTGTAGGCTTGTTTGTGAAAGAAGCTGCATACAAATACGCTTTGCTCTAAGTAATCTTTTCTTCCTGAAATAACATAGATAACTTGCAAAAAGAAAATAACCTCAATCATGTCAAATCAATGAAAAACCTAATTTACTATGTGACTAAGTGAAAGGAACAAATCCAGCAGTTATCACCTGCGTTCGCATGGCAAAAAAATGCAACTCAGAGATAGATCACATCTACTAGAATTTAACCAAGGACACATATCAGCAGTAGATACATGAATTTGCAATTAACTGGGCATGCGCACATGCTTTGTTGCTGCCTATTGTAACCATCCGTATCTAGGCCTACAGGTTGAATGAATGAAAACACCTTTGTAGGGCCTCTATAGACAAGACAACACAGAATGATTACAGTGTGTTTTAACACAGGTCTACCTCTCTAGGTGTGTAGATCTAGTGTAGCGTCCTTTTGTCCACATGTTCATCACTGTGTGCCTTGTCTTTGGTTAGGAGCGATGTTGACCTATCTTGCAGCTCGCACATTTTTAGAAATTCTTCTCTATTCAGAATATGATCTATGTTCTAGATCTAGTTTTCGACACAATGTTTCATGCTAAACTAAATAACATGATGCGCTCAGTGACATCAGTTATTTAGATCTAGATTATTCATGAATGATTCATCAAACCATCCTTTCTAATGAGGCCACAAAGTATAGTATTATGTTATAGTATAGATTATAGCAGTTTCATCCGTGACTAGGTATGTTGGGCCATAAACTAATAGATGTTATGACCAAGCATTTCTTTTATTTTTTTGTATAGGTATAAAAAGCTCCCTAGATCTAGATCTGGATCTTATTTCTGATTTTTGTTGCTCAATGTTCATTGTAAAACTTACTAACGCAGTAACTACTAATCTTCCATAATTTTTTTTTTACAGATCCATACACCTCACTTTCAATCTTGTAAGAATTTAATTTGTTTGTTTAGATGTTGTGAAACTCGATGGTGATGTTGCAGTGCGATCAATATGTGATTTTTTTTATCTTCTGGCTTTATATTTCAGTGGCAAATAAATCAAATGATAAATTGAGGCTGTGAGTTAGTTTCAGTAACTTATCGTTTCTCTCAGCCAAGTTCAAAGTAAAGCAGCTTTACAATCAAATTTGTTTTCATGTACTGAGCAGACTGGTTGTGACTTAATGGCTGATTTTTTTTTTAGTATTGCGCAGAATAGTAGTGTTTCTTTTAAAACCTGTAACTTTGCTCCTAGAACAGATATTTTCAAGCGGTTTAAAAGTCTAGAAATTGCCAACTTAGAGCTTTTTGTCTTATCTGGAAGATAAATAAAAACTTATTATTTCTCTCATTTACATCATGCATTTATTTTTTGAAGAATGCGATGAAAATTTGGGTGGAAAAATATTATATATTTTTTTTTAGAATTTATTGTCTTTTCTGTTCTCCCGATCCTTGTCTTATCCTTTGCACAGTGATTCCTTCTATTTTATCCCCTTTCTAAAAATATATAGTTTTATTACGGTATATAAAAATGTAAAACTGTTATGTAATTTGCATTTTTACATCGTTTCCATAAAAAATAATCGGCTGCCATTTTGATTTCTCAAATAGCCTAGTATTCTCGAAGTAGATTTTTCACAAGGTCCAGTAGTGAATGGTTTAAGAAATAATAGTGATAAAATTTAATGGGCTCTCATCATTAAGATACATTTTACATATACTTTATATAATACCAATGTTATGCGATTCACAGGCTTTGATGCCGCACTGGATTCACCTGGATACAATCCTGACTCAGATCCTTCCACAAATTTTGAATCCATGATGAGATACTTTTTTTGTAAAGTGTCTTACAAACACAGAAAAACACATCATTTACTCACTGGATTGACTATGGTTGTTCCCATAGCAGAGGTGACAAATGGATCATACTTGTCTGCAGTGATGATAAGATCAGGGAGAGGGTAGACTCGTAGGCTGGAATCATAAGCCCAGTATATAGGACTCACATGCAGAGGCAGAGGGCACAGATGGGCTTGGCTCATCAAAGACTTGGCAAACTACAGAAAAAAAAGAATTATGATTTATATGATGATCAATTTGATATAAATTTAAAGGCAATACCTATTTTAGCCCCAAAATAAATAAAAGAAAAAAGGGAAAAGTGTTTGCAACGACAAAAGATAGGTAAATTTGAATTTGTACTAAAAAATCTGAATCATGTGCAATTTGCTGCTGAAGAAAAAAAAATCTCTCCCCAAGAAACAATGATGGCCATCATCCTGATCTAAATTGTACAGGAGCAGGATGGAAAATTTACTGCAAACAGATTTTACTGAACCTCTGAATATAGTCAAATTTTAACAAGGCAAGGATCCTATGAACTTGAGACTGCCAACAGATCCTCACGAGAAAATTTTGACAAGTCTAATTTTATTTCGAACTGAAGCTTGAGGTAACCCATATAAAATTGACTAGATGGCCTGATGCATTGTACAAGCTAACTTCTCTGGTATTCATTTTCTATCTCTGATATCAGTCGTTTCAAGCTGTGGGCACATGAAGATGGGATCCTGTGAGAGACTTACAGTTACACTCCAGTCAGCATTCCAATACTGACTTAGAGGACAAAGATGTACATGTGTTAGAGAGAGAGAGAGAGAGAGAGAGAGAGAGAGAGAGAGAGAGAGAGAGAGAGAGAGAGAGAGAGAAAGAGAGAGAGAATTTAAAATAGACATAAGACTGGATAGTGCATACACAGGTGGGTTGAGATTGCAGGTAGGCCTGATTTCTTTTCACAGAGATAAAATTGAATCGTTCCCCAAAAAATCAGAAAATAGGAATAAGGCAGATTTTGGGGACAAAAATCGGAAGGAATGACAGGTCTGATATCTCTCCTGAGAATTATGAAGGAAATCAGGGTTATCTTAGAACTATGTCTGTAATACAGCTATCCAGCAACCTAAACATTCAATACTGGTGCAAATAAGTGTGAAAAGAAATATGAGCTTATTTGTTCTGATCAGTAAACCCAGTAAGCAGCTTGATCCTGGGATTTCATGTCTGCCAAAAGAAAAAAAAAGGCAATTGCATTGCAGTTGAACTTTTGCAAACAAATGAATTGTCATTTTACATAACTTACATGAGATGGTATGTTTCCTTCTTTAGGGAATCTGATGCAGTTCCTGCACATTTTAGTGACTATATCCTCTCGGAAAACAACTATTTCTTGCGTACAATATTGGATGCGGCAAGGGTTTGAGGTGAAGACTGCTCCAGGAACCTTCTTCATAAAAGCTTCAATGATGGAATTGGGAATGGTAGGTCTGCAGTATATGAAGAGTAAAAGAGAAGATATAAAACCATCAATGCGAGGAATTTACAGAGCCAAGAGACTCTTGAAATATTACAGATTAGTACAATTTAAAAAATGTGTTTATACATAGATACTTGACTATAAGCTTTTATTAAAAAGAGACTATCAAAGCTGTTTTTAAAACAAGCCAAGAAAATTAAATCAAGTTGACAAAATAAATAATCCACAGGATTTCTTACTGACTTTGTGTCTCATCTGATTCAGATTTTAAGCTGTGTGATATTATAAGGCTTTATATGTTTTAAAAAGCAACTTCAAATGTGTATTTCAACCAAGTTTAATTAGCAGGATTTAAACCAACTTTTCTATAGTGTTTGTTCTAAATTTTACAATACAGAACGAAGATTATATATTAATAATTATCTAATATATTCAAAGCTGTGTTATAAGCCCTTAATAATAAACCAACTTACCTCGGTAATATTGTTGAATGAACAGGATCATTAGGACCAGGCACAAAAACAAATTGGCTGGTGCTGATCAAGTCAGGGTAGTTGGACAGCATTGAGCCAAGCTCTCGAAAACATTCTTCAAACAAACAGGGTTGAA
Organism: Elysia chlorotica; assembly: GCA_003991915.1. Taxonomy (NCBI): domain Eukaryota; kingdom Metazoa; phylum Mollusca; class Gastropoda; family Plakobranchidae; genus Elysia; species Elysia chlorotica. The sequence goes on from RQTK01000168.1 coordinate 552,500, forward strand.
GGGAATGAAGATTATAGAGTTACTAAGACATTTTAACTGTCTCTTTGTTTGTTAATATCTTAACATCCATCATTTGGATACCAATACTAATGTTTGATAATATTACTCCCTGCCATTATCCTAACAAAGCAGAAACACGACTTATGTCTCAACAGCCAACACACTGACACTAAGGGATCAAGGTGGTCTCACAAAGTCACAAACTCATCGCCTTCATTCTTGAAGCCACACATGAATTAAGGGCTCTAGGCCTAACAGTTGCAGTGTAAATAGAACAAGAACAATCTGACCACACAGGTGTATGTTTAAACAGAGTAATTGTTACTTTCATATTTGTTCAAAAAGTGGAAATTTACCGCACAAAAAGGAAAGAAATACAAACTTAATTTAACAAATTTCTTTTCTTTTCATTGAAAATTTTTAGATAAATATTATAAAGTTCAACTCTATATCAATCGTAATATTCTGAAGCAAGAGAGAGAGAGAGAGAGAGAGAGAGAGAGAGAGAGAGAGAGAGAGAGAGAGAGAGAGAGAGAGAGAGAGAGAGAGAGATATAAGGAAGGGTGGAAAAGGGATTACATGTAGGCAGAGCACAACATACACATACCTTGTAAAGTTTTAGCATGACTTAAGACCTTTGGTGAAGAGAGGAAGTTGCCACAGAGTATAAATGCAGTCGGTGGAAACGCTGAGTATCCCATGAAGAGGGTATTGAGTTTCTCCATCACCTAAGATAAATACATTTCAGCGACAATGACATTAGGATACATAGGATATACACTGGGTAATGTGTTCCAATAGACTGTTCAAAATGTAAAAACCTCTGGTTACATTACAAATTTAATTACCCTGCAACTACAACATAAGATAGTTAAGTATGATTTATATCTTTTCATTAGCTGCATGCTCCCAATGCTAGGAGCCTTTCACCTGCTGTTTTTTTTTTCCTAACACAGCTATGAAGATTTTTTTTACAAGATATCTTTTTTTTTCAATGCACTGTTCAAAATATCAACTTCAAAACAGTAATATGAACCACATTTACAATGGGTTCGACATTTTCCTTTCATTTCTGGACTAGAAATTGTGATGTTAACTACAAAGGAATTTTGCCCAAGAACAGGGACCACAGTGAAAGATTTGTCCAAACCCTGAACTTTCTTGTAGAACTTGAGGACTACCCCGATAAGATACTGATAGTAAAAACCTAACAGGTTAAAAAAAGAAAATACATATGTATGAAATCAACAAACTGACTTTCTGGTGAACTAACAGAGCTCAAGAGGCTTTCTTTTTATCTACTTCGTCCTTAAATATAATTGTATCCATAAAGCAGAATTTATGTTAAATTTTGCAATGTTGTCTTGACAGCCCAATCAAAAATGTATTTAAAAAAACCCACTGTAGTAGGTAAAATTATATTTTAAAGAAAAATGTTAAATGAGAACATAAAATAGTAAAGTTAAGTTTGACAAAATTAATTTTAAAAAGTTAGTGGTACTTCAAATTGTATGTACTTAATCTAATTGCTGTTAAGATATTGTAATGGTCCCTTCTTGTTTTCATTTCTTATCAGCTGTAGGGATGAGCCCCTGACTCGTTTATTTCCTAAATTTGTAACGAGACAAACCCCTGCTCCGCAATGACTGTGGAGCAGACTTTAGTTGCTACTGCAGAAAATCCTGGAGCACTGTTATCCATGTAAAAATAAATGCTCCAATAAACTTACTTTGCTATCATCCAGCCAAACATCTGACAATATCACAAACATCACTTCAGTGTTTTCTGCTTCAACTTTTGCCAATCGAGATGAGCCTTTCACTTGTATTGGAGAGGGACCGCCAAAGAAATTTATGTTTCCAAAGTAGGACCTGTCCAAAAAAATCAATAAAATAATGACACTAATTTTTCCAACTTTATTCATGATACATATTTATGAAAAGGGAAATATATTTGCATCAAGGCTGTTTCAGTGTTTGTAAAGAGAAAAAAAAAGGTATACAATACATTTAGGAACTTTATATTACTCCATGGAAAATACAATGCTGACATAAAGCATATCCTAACATGATAAATATTTCACTTTTTAACATTTATTTTCAAAACATCTATACAAAAAGCAGAAATCACATTTTCAGACATAAATACAGAGCACAATTACCCTGTTTAAATATTATGAGATGCCTTTTTCTTTTTCTGTAAGTCATTCATATCAGTGAAATTGGAAAATATCGATAGTACCTACCTTGTTGTCTCAGCTTTTTCTGGAGGTGGCAATCCAAATGCTTCTACATGAAAGATACCATCATCATACCAACCCTCTGCCAGAACAAAAGAATTTTCTGTCACAAGACCTGCCTGGAATACTTGGCAGAAGTTAAGGATAACAAAAGATGAGTCTAAATATTTTTCCTTAATGGCATGTTCTATAGCAAGTTCTACCAGCTAGTGATGCCTTCAGTTGTATCAAATTCTCAAATCTCTGCATATTACACTTTTACTGAAATATTCTTATTGCTGTGCTGAAACCCAAAATATTATGTAATGGGCAAATTTAATGAAAACCAAGTAATTTTATCATTCTTTTGTTTTCTTTGCAAATACTAGATCTTTTTCCAAAAGAAAAATCTACATCTAAACATATATTTATTCAATTATATGTAATGCTAATCTTCACATGAGTGATAAATGTTTTAAAATCTGTCTGAACATTTTTATCTAAAATAAACAAAACATGATTTAAACCAGTCTTTAATGGATTATAAATAAATATCAGATTAAGTGGTAAAAGGATATTGCTTCCGCCAAATCCAACTGGATGTGTCCAGTGGGATCCTCAAGGAACCATTTTCCCTATAGAAATATATTGAAAAGTACTTATGAATGAAGCAATAAATTAGTTCTCATCCCAAACTAATTCTAATTACATTAGCTGACTGCCACCAAGCTATCAATATTCATACATTATACATGGCTTAGAATTTTTTTTTGCAAGTGATTATCTATCTATAGAAATAACACTGTTTCTAAAAGAATAAAAAAATAAATGAACAAAAAAAAAAGCAAAAAACCAACCCAATGATATATTTTTCTAGTAGCAGTAAATCTATTGCTCACTCACAAATGCCTATCTTTAAATTGTCTTTTCAAGAAGTTACAATGGGGAAAAAAGGGTGCTATAAAAACAAACACTGCTTCTGCCGAGTGCTACCAATGGAAAAAGAATCAACAGAGCAGGTTGTTAGTAAAGTTACAGGAACTGGGGAGGAGGAATAAACTATAAGCACAAGCAAAAATAATATAATGATCTTGAAAATTTCATATGTGATATATTATTTGTGCAAAGGTCTCAGGCACCCCACCTCTTTCAACTGAACCAGCATGCCAAGAACTAAAACATTTCCAAGTTTTGTTGTGCTGCCTATCAAATATTCTACTGGCTTGAGCTGTAAAATAGAAAACATGAAAAACGAAACAAAAATTAACAAAAAATTACACACAGAATAAAACCAAGAAGACATATTAATTTCAATAACAGATACCAGTAAGTAAAAAATGTAATTGTGTCTTTATAAGTATACTAAAGAATTTTCGATGAACATGGTGAATAAAGATTTTCTATAAAGCTTTCCTGAAATAAAGTTATGTAAAAGAACCATATTTTAATAAATTTAAGATATAAAAAAAAATTTTTAATTTTATCCAAAATGTTTTTGATAGGAAAAAAACATGTTTAAGAACTGCAAAGATCAGCATATAGATCTATCAGAACAGATTTTATGTCCCTCTCTATGAGCAATGTCATTATTGTAAAACTAACATGATGAAAGTGTTTTAAGCATATTTTTGTTGTTGTTATACCTGAAATTTTGTTGTATCAGTGTCAGTTGATCCAAGAATTGGAGGTGTAAACAGAGGATGCCGCAAAGTTCGCTGGGTAAATATGTACAATTTTAAAAAGTAATTTGCAATAGCTATAATTACAAAACAATTTTTAAGAAAATACAGTTGTTTTTTGTAATCAAATTAGTTCCTATATATTCTTGAACTACAGAGTCAGATAGTGAGAGGTACAAAATAATCTTGTACCATACACTACAGACAAGTTCTGATTCATAAATTGACAGCCATAGATAAAAAGGTAAAATAAATATTTAATTCAGATTGATTCCTACAAAACAGGGAATTCAGATAACCTAAATGAATGAAACCATAATTGAAAATTAATCTCCACTCTCTGTCTTGCATCTGAGTGTGTATTTTAAGATCTTAATTTGATATTCGACCATAAAACTGATAGTTTTGTAATATTTCAGGAATTAGGGTTACATTTTTTCTAAAACATATTTGTAATAATCATTAAATTAGATTCATTGGAAATTAAATTATCACATGTTAACTAAAGACCACAAAAATATTCACGTCAATACAAATTAGACCACTTTTAAAAATGTGATTTTAATCTCCATAGCAAAGAGCAGTTATAATTTAAAGCTGACCTGATGCAATAGAGTGTATCTCTCCCTAAACATGGTTGCTTTGTCAGTGGGAACGCCATGAAGTCGTGGAGTGGGTTTGGCCAAATCTGTATCTCTGTTTAAAACAGAAACCAAAGAAGATCAAGGGCTGTATTCATGTGAAGGTGTAGGGCTAAAAGTCGATCGTAACTTACGTCTGAAATTCAAATTTAGTCTAAGATGTATTTATGGGAATTTCCTAGTACTTAATTTTGACGCAAGTTTACACCTGCTACGAGGCAGGACTAAAGGCTATATAGACAGTTATGAGGTGAGTTATTGCAAATATCGATACTCATAACAGCATCAATAATACTAATGATTATAATAACAATAATAATATTAATAACAGTAACAATAACAATGGTCATCATAATAATCATTATCAATATTGTTATTTAAATAACATTTTTTTTTTACAAAAGTTTAAGTGCTGTAGGCAGAAACTAATTTTTTTTTAATTTAGGCAGTTTCGTGAAAATTGCAAAGTTTACTGGTTGGAAAGTGTTTGGTGATTTTAAAGCTCTTTCTAATGTGAGCAAACATCTGCTTGAAATATGTTGAATTTCTTAAGTTATGATTTATACTATACTGAAGCTTTTTGCGCACTCTATTATGGTTCACATTCAACATAGGATTTTTTAGCCATGTTTTCAGATGATTTATATAAAGAATATTTATCCTAACCTTGTGACCAATGCAGATATTATGAAGTATCATATGTCAAAATGTAGGGGAGAGAGAGAGAGAGAGAGAGAGAGAGAGAGAGAGAGAGAGAGAGAGAGAGAGAGAGAGAGAGAGAGAGAGAGGGGGAGAGAGAGAGAGAGAGAGAGAGAGAGAGAGAGAGAGAGAGAGAGAGAGAGAGAGAGAGAGAGAGAGAGAGAGAAAAGAGAGAGAGAGAGAGAGAGAAGAAAGTCGAACTTAAATTTGTGTAAGGAAAGAAAAAAAAAAAAGAAAGAGAGAGGTGGATAGGAAGAGAGAGAGGGAGAGAGAGAAAGGGGGGATACGAAAAGAGAGAGATAGATAGAGTGAGAAGAAGAAAATGAAGGTGAACTTAAATTTGTGGAGAGAAAGAAAGAGAGAGGGGGGGATAGGGAGAGAGAAAGACAGGTTTAGGTAGACTATAACTTTTCCTATCATGCAAGAAACTTGTGAATGGGTGTACTGCTCTTAAAATGTTAACCAATGAAATCAATGAGTAGTTTGGAGGATTATCAGCCTCCCTGTCACATTATGACGGTTATATCACTGATGATAAACTGGGTCTCTAAGAAAGGAAAGGGCTGAGAAAGGAGCAAAAGACGTCCTGTAGATATCTTAGGTAACCTGGCAGTATTTAGGCTGTGTGTTTAATGACGGTTGAAGGGGAAGATGGTGATGAGACCATGCTTTGGCCGATTCACATAGAAATGTCAAACGCTGCCCTACAAGACACAAAGACAGACAGACACACACACTGATGTGAAACAGGTGCTGGCCACATTGCATGTTGAACTCAATCTGTTCTGTTTGTGAGAATACGACTCCAATGCATTACACTATATAGTCATTACAGTGAGCAATGAAACCCTGCAACGAATTTTTTTTAAATTCACACATTTTTTTCTTCTTCAATTTTTATGGGTAGCATTAACATTGTTAAAGTATGTAAAGTTTTTCCCATACATATTGATACAGTTGGTTAATCAAGAACAGGGTTCAATCGAAACAACTCACTTGATGAATTTCTTTCTGTCTTTCACATAAGAGAACCTTGGCACAGAGAAAGCATCAATCACATTGAAGACGGCATCTCTATTTGGAAAAAAACAAATTCACTTGCTGTAACATCGATAGGTCAATTTTCAGTGATGAAATGGTAGTTAAAAACATTAAAAACTTATTAAAAAAGAGTCAGCAGGGAGAGAGAGAGTATGTTGCTTAGCATCCAACATCAGCACTATAATGGATGTTTCTCAAGATTAATATCTGACCACACAGTTCTAACATAAAACATTTACACCAACAAACATTCGTTTATAAATTATACAGATATCTCTCGTCTCAACCTGAAAAAACATATCTTTCCCCTTCTCTTTCTTTTCAGTTTTCCTCTCAGAATTATAAAAAGACAGCCACTCACGTGTCCTCTTGTTGCTCAGAGTTACAATCTTGCACCGCAGCCTCACACTCTTCCCTCCCAACCATTGCAGATGTCACTGAGGAAAATTTGTTTTGTCAGACCTATTAAACATTGAATAAAATAGTTGTGAACAGCCTAAAGATGCATAAAATAATATCATCACAACCACCTCACTTTTATTACATGATTGTGAAATTAAAATTAATTTCACATGCTTGAACATTGAAAGGTCAACAAAATGCAACACCAGTAAAAATTGTGCCACACTTAGTGTTATTTTTTTTCTTTGCCTTCCGGAGGCAGATGAGAAGAAAAGGAAATGTTAAAAGTGATAACAAACCATACTTTTACACTTTAAGAAAAGTTAGTTTTAAATAATCTGAGATAATAAAAAAAAAAAACTTGTACCTGTTATACTGAAGAAAACAAATAAAAACTGATTTCTAAAAGTAAAAAAAAAAAAAATTAAATCTAGATATATAGTGAACTTTGAATGAATCACATTTATAAATTATACAGATATCTCTCGTCTCAACCTGAAAAAACATATCTTGTACCCTTCTCTTTGTTTTCAGTTTTCCTCTCAGAATTATAAAAAGACAGCCACTCACGTGTCCTCTTGTTGCTCAGAGTTACAATCTTGCACCGCAGCCTCACACTCTTCCCTCCCAACCATTGCAGATGTCACTGAGGAAAATTTGTTTTGTCAGAACTATTAAACATTGAACAAAATAGTTGTGAACAGCCTAAAGATGCATAAAATATTATCATCACAACCATTAAATAATTGTGCCAAATTACTGTTCTTTTTTTTCTTTGCCTTCAGGAGGCAGATGAGAAGAAAAGGAAATGTTAAAAGTGATAACAAACCATACTTTTACACTTTAAGAAAAGTTAGTTTTAAATAATCTGAGATAATAAAAAAAAAAACTTGTACCTGTTATACTGAACAAAACAAATAGAAACTGATTTCTTAAAAAATTAAATTTAGATAGTGAAATTTGAATCACTTTTATTTATAATGTAAAAAACGTACATGACTGTTTGTGAACTCCCTCTATGATTCGATCCAGCCATTTTCCACGTTCATCCAAGCTCACAGGAGTTAGGATTTCCACCAGATAGCGACTTGCATCACTGTTGACAGTTATTGGGTTAATAATTGCATATGTATACCAGCAATTGTCAAAATATGCTCCAAAGAAAATAGTAATCATTTGTGACTTAAACATCAATTAGTCATTCAATTTTCAAAAATTGTCCTACATGTTCTATACACTGTGAAGTATGGATTTTTTTGTAAATTTATAAATGTAATGTAGTCTTGTGTGTCAATGGTGACTCTCAGGGGATCATTCAAAGAGCAGGCGTTTGGGTTAATGCTGGTCAGAATGAGGAAAAGCCATTTATACACCTCTTTGTAAAATATGAGAGGAATGTGTATATATTCAGCAAAAATTTGCAAGCTGCCACATGGTTGACCCTAAATGGTGTTCTAGTTTTGGCAATTGCCCATTTCCATCATTCATAGAGATCTATACGCATCTATAGTGACATTTTAAAAATTGCATTAGCTATCTAACAGTTAGTAACACTGTACATTATAACAAATAAAGCTACAAAATATGTAGACCTAGATATATTTTAATATTCAGTGATTAAAATAAGCACAGACCGTGTCTGTTGGACAAATTTTTGTAGCAACACCCATTTATATTCAACTTTATTAAAAAGCATGTTATTCTCTTCTCTAAATCTGTTCGCATGATCGCCCTCTTAACTCTGCAATCTTCTAGTAATTTAGTTTTTCTACCTTGTGGTTAATCTATCAAAGTCCTACCACAGCACAGTATTTTCTTTCAATTCCTCTAGAGGTTTCTTTCTCTCTCTTCTCCAGTACATTTCTTTCACTCACCCGTGTCCTGTCATTCTATGATTCTTTTCTTTCTTCTTATTAAGATCTACCTCTTTTCCTTTTCAATTTTTTGTTTGTTTGTTATAAATTTCTTTTTCTTCTTTATCAGTAACTTTTTCCTACATTTAAAAAAAAGCTTCTAAACCTCACAGGACAGAAGCTCTAGACATTTTACAATTACAACGATACCAGCAGGAGACCTCTCTCAGTTGTGACACCAACTAGTCTAAATCAACAAGGATCAAACTGGAGAGCGTCTAGATTTACACACTATATAATCTATCTAGATTACATTAGTGTTTTTGCCAGGGCCATTTAATTAGGGCCTCAAGATCTAGATAATCTGTGTACATGTCTGTGTGTGCATCTTTTAAAGTTGACCCCCCCCCCCCCCCCCCCCACCGCCCCCTCTCTCTCTCTCTCCTTTCTTCTCTTTTCCCCCCCCCCCCCTCCCTCTCCCACACCGGTCTCTCTCTCTCTCTCTCTCTCTAGCTTTACTATATCTAATCTAGATCTACATCTGGATCTCTAGATTTAGATTTAGGAGATATATAGATAGATCTAGATCTAGATTTCTATGATTCTAAACACATAAAATCAAGATCTAGATCTAGATCTAGATCTATTTAATTTATAAGTTTCAAGACATCATTCTAGATTTAGAATCTATGTAAATTATGAGACCAAAGAAAAACTCGCAAAGACAGTCGATGTTGTCTACATTGTTTTAATATCTAGGATCATGATTTATTTGACCAATAAGCAAAATACCTCCTGAGCGTGAGACCGTGCATCCGAAAAGAGGACACAACATTGTTCTTCAACTTCACTGCTGCCATTTTGTGTGCCGCGCCAAATCAAACGAAGTGTTTAATGTGCTGCTTACCAACACAGTTACACACTGATCTGCTCTACACTCGTCGAAATCCTTCCTATTCTTATACATGTATTGTTATGACGAGTCGTAAGCTACCACGGCGTTGTATTTACAACCCTTGGAAATTGGATAGTGTTGAGTAAATGGTCTTCTAGAAGTGGAGACTGGTGACAGTCTTTGGTTATAAATCACTTTGATACAAACGTACGTATAGCCCAGATGCATAATATCTTTAACATAGAAAAACAAAACATAGAAACACGCACATAATATCAAATGGACACACACTCAATCAAACATTCTTTGTATCATATCATCAAATGGCTAAAGTATATAATTATTGTCAGGAAGTTATGTATCTTATCTACGGGTACCGTATGGAATTCACACAATGCACCCCGACTGTCATAGTCTTCGTGAAGTTTCTGGGATAAGAGATTTGCAGTATCTCACCGTTCTTGACTAGATGTGTATGATTTTGCCTGTCCTCCCCGATGTTATATATTCATGGTCTTTTAATATAATATGTTCAGCCTTGACAATAATTACAAACTCTTTCTTATTATACAGATGACAATTCCTTTGTGACAACTTTCTAAGCTTTACGTACCCGCTATTACACTGTAATTTATCAATACCCGAAGTGTCCCCATTTGTTATGTTACCATCCCAACACTTTACTCCAAAATAAATTGTACTTTGAATGAGTAAACTGTAAAACCCACGCAGCGCATCTTTGGATACCGGTACAGTGAATTTGTTCAGTTTATTAACGAAGAACAGCCTCCTATTTCTCTTATAACAAGATACAGAGGTATTGATAATTTCACCAATCTCGTCAACAAAATTTTAGGGGCATTATTGGGTTTTACTTTTTTCGCATGTCGACGACGATTTCTTTTGTTTTCTGAACATTCAGTACATGATAATTATCTTTCATCAGTTGGTGAATCGTTCGATACTCAATAACCATTAGAGACTGAAATACGCCCTATAATTGTCTTCGTCTCAAACTTAGACATGCGATCAAATCCAAACCGCTCCACCCTAAACTCCCAAATTTTACAGTAAAATTACAAATGGGCCAGAATATTTTTGAGTCATAAAACTAATAACATCAAACGCCTAATCAATTTTTTAACGAAAATTAACGAATTTATAAAACTAAAATGTATTTTAAAAAACAAGCAGATACAAGAATTACTGCTTCCTCCCCTTCATTGAAAAAAAAATCGAAAGTGCTATAAATAATGATTCTTTTTATTTTCTAAGTGCGTGCGCAAATTTTAATGCACACAGTGCACCGTTTTCCTAGAACGCTTGGTTAATTATTAATTCTGATTATACATTATTGAGCCTACTTAATTTGATGCAACCTCTTCAAGCAAACATATTACGTTCCTAAAGTTATAGATCCTAAAGTTACACAAATTTGAGTTCAGCACAGTTTAAATTTAGCTACAATACTTTAGTTTTGTCCATCCTACAGTCCCCACGAATTTCGTGGGTTTCCAGCTAGTAGAATTATCTGCAAATTTAATGAGCATTGTGATGTTACTGTGACTTCTATGCTTGTTAGCGTATGGAGTACAATGTTGGTAATATTACGTAATACGCATCCATGTGGGACTCTTTAATAGAGTTATGGAATGTGAATATCTTTACACAGGCCTATACAGGTGGAAGACCTAAAGAATAACATTAAAGTGCCTACTTTGGTGTCAGAGAGGTTTGTTTTTTTTAATTGTTTTTTTTTTCAAACCAAAATGTGAGGTTGGATTGTGTTGAAAGCCGATAAAATCGATGAATAAGAGACGAACATTACCGTACGTTGTTGTTTTTTTCTCCTATGTGCTCCAGGGCACCATTAGTGAGTAAAATGCATGCGTCTTCTACATTTCTATGTTTATGAGCAAATTGACAAGATTTAAGTTTTTTGTTTTGTTTTTTGTAATACCATTTAAGAAAAAACGTAACATGTTTTTGTTTTGTTTTTTATTGGTGTCAATGGAACAGGTATAAAATTATTCATGTCTCTATTTTAAGGCATTTAAATGACTTCAGAAGTTTTCCAAGGCCTAGAAAATGTACTTGTTTCTAATGACATAATTATTAAAAATACGTAAAACTGTCAGCAACCTCTCAGTTACGGACTTTCAACAATCGACCACTCAGTTTGTCTGGGCCTCATGATTTTACTAGTGTTCCCTTTGCTTAGGGCAGTCATGACTCATGACATCACAAGACCAAAATTAATGGACTTGGTAGCTGTAGTTTCAAGTGAATGATTGTTCTTAATGTCAAAGTGTATCATCAAAAAATTATTATTGTCGAAACGAGCGTAGTGTGCATTTAATTTAATGAGTACCCCCAACTCATCGTTTGTGTGTATAGTTTGTTTTGACGGAACATAACCCGTTGCTGTCTTTAAATGGGTCCATTTTGTCTTGGTGTCATGTGAAAGGAAAGTGTTTGAAATCTTCTCTCTCACTTTCGCACATGTGCCAAATGTTATTTGAGAGGTTTATATTGCAAACTAATCAAACTAGATAAACAAACACAAACACAATTAATATCTTAGAAAGTTCATAACTTGGACACATTAAATGATTTCATTAAGTTTTATTTACGTAGAAATCATACAATAAAAACAAAAACAAATGCCCAATCAACTAGGGAGCAATGGTAATTAAGCAAATTGACATACACAATAAAGTAAACAAGAATTTTTATGAACTATTATTCAATTTTTACAGTCGGTTAGCCTGCGTGTGATTTTTTTTTTTACAAATTTGGCAAGCAACTAAAACAACAACAACAATCATTTTTATGTGGTTGCAATTTAAACATAAAACTTCTCATTGCATTTCAGAAGCTGAAATATTAATCGTTTTGTTGTAGGGCCCCTAATTGAACAAAATAAGTTAATTGCACATCGTTTTTAAGTTCAAATTGGGTTTTTAAAAAGTCACGTATTTAAAAAATAATTTGAAACATTCCATAGTTTAAATCTTTGAAAAACATTACCCGACAAAGCGCTTTAATCTACTCTGTCCGACACAGCATAGCAATCAATACGAAACTAAGATTATGATTACATGTATTAAAAAAGTCTAAGTTCTAAAGACAAGCCCACGTTTAAACACAATTCCAAATAATATGTTGTATTGAATAACCTTTCCCAAGAACTGAAACTAATCCCCTTTACACCTCCTATTTTTTTTTCAATTGCCCCATACAAAGACGTGGATATAGACCGATACAGGAGCCACGGACCTTCTGCTTATTATTTCAGAGCACTACCGACTGAACCGGTTCGTTCCCCTCCCATATTTTGCGCACATACAAAGTAACAAAGTAGCCATTGAAACGTGCTTATTCGCGGACTTAATATCTTCCAAATACATGTAATAAATACTGTATGTAAAAGTAACACTAACAGAATTAGTTGCAGTTACTGAGGCTCATTGTTGTCTTTGTCCTGGTAGGTGAATCTCAAAACCAAGCAAAGTCTACAAGAGTTTGTAGTATCCATATAATATTACGTCGCCCAAGTTTTCACTATCACAAGAATCCCAACATCTAGTTATTTTTGAACCTCGAAAGTCGCCTTCCAGTCTGCTCGTTTTTTTGGAGAATTATCACGTGCCTGTTGACGCCCTTTTTATACTGTGTGTGTGTGTGGGGGGGGGGGGGGGTGTATTCTAATCAAAAGGTCATTGACTGCAGTGATTTTTTTTTCCTTCAAATTTGAAATTAAACCGAAAATTTGTATATTCATCCTATACTTTGTATTATCGGAGAAATAAAAGAAGTCATCGTTGCTACTAAAAACAAGCTCTAACCCTAGTCCCCTACAGGCTGGGTCGATATCTGTAGGCCTAAGTGTAAAACTCGACCGGCCAATTCCCGGGTACCCTGCTCTGGGGTCCCGTCGCCGTATATAGAATACTTCAAGTGCTAGGAGTCGTAAAACTGGGAGAGAGCTTCCCTTTCACCGATCAAATAATTCCATCCACAGTTCGCCACGCTTCATCTACTGTGAGGGTTGGTAAAGATAAAGCCAGATAACGTAATATTAAGCCGATTGCCTGTTATATAATGCCATTCTTTAAAAAAAAAAGCACTTTACTATCTAAACAATTCGAGTTTTTATGAGTTAAGAACAAACATAATAATCACCACTTTCTACTATTACAAGAAACGCTATTATTCTTTCAGGAAAATTTGTGAAATTAGAAAAATAAAATCTATCCACTCAACTCAAACGTGACCACTGATGTCTATTAATAGTAACTCTGTGAACGTGACAGATCAACCCCCCACCCCCCCAAAAAAAGGTCATAACGTTTCCTCAGTATCGAACGTTACCCTCATTGAGACTTGAGTTTTAAAATGCTTTTTCCTTTGTTCTATTGTATCGAAAATTATCAATTCATTCTTGGAAATCATTAACAAAGAGGACTGACGCTTGCCTCCGTGTCCTATTGTGTATGAGATCGCCATTAACTCCTGGAGTATTATTAGCTTGGAGGAATAAGGACCCTTTTACATCACATTCCAACGTGTGCCAGATCAATGCGTGTGGTTTGTCCACCCCACCCCTCTCTCTCTCTCCTCTCTCTTTCTCCTCTTTCTCTCTCGCTCTTCCTTTCTTCCCGCCTCCTCTCTCTGACCCATTCTGTCTCTATATCTACGTAGGCCTATGTATATGTGTGTGTTTTTCTGCGATCTGTCTTTCAATCCCTCTTTCTCTCTTTGTGTCTGTCTGTCTGTCTCACTCTCTCACTCATTCACTCACTCACTCACTCTCTCTCTGTCTCTCTCTCTCTCTCTCTCTCTCTCTCTCTCTCTCTCTCTCTCTCTCTCTCTCTCTCTCTCTCTCTCTCTCTCTCTCTCTCTCTCTTTTGTAATTCCGTATTGTTATCAATAATGCGGGATATTTTGACCACTAACATTTTATCACTTACGTTAACAATTTCTGTTAAATAGGGCATGCCTTACTTCGGCGTTTTTAACATTTTTAATAAACACGGTTTACCGAAATTTCATTCTTGTTTCTAACGTTAAGCGGCAATTAGCTTATCAAAATTTTATATATATTGCCAACCGTTCTGTCAAATCCCCATACGACATAGAATAATTTATTCTTTATTATTCTGTATAGGAAAGACGCAGACATTAAAACTGAAATCGAGTCACCGATCATTTCTCTGAATAAATATAGTTAATATACCCAACACATAAGTGAAAGATCTAAAGGCATGAAAATTCATATCACGAAAAGGACAATAATCGTTTACACGAAATATAGCCGCCATATAAGTTCACTTTAAAAACTTCTAATGAATCTCCCGAAACAGACCATCGTGTCAGGTTATACGCTGTAAGAAAACGCACGCCTCTTGCTTCTCCTCACCTAGTAGAGATGGTCCTTTGTGAGAGATTAGCTTTCTCTTAGAATAACAGTAAGGTCTCCCAGGTTCCCGGAGAGGATCCTCTGCGGTGACCTCATTGAGAGATAGTACTCCGTCTTGTTATAAGTTTTATCTTGTTTTAACGACACAAATAGCGGAAGCGAAGATCAAGGAATAAGAAATTCGTATTGGAGAGTATACATGTAATAAGAACTACGAGCACTAAATAATTATTATAGGCCTATTAATTTTAGCTCCGGACATGTTGAACTCTCATGCAAATGAATCAATTTAGTCATCATGTGACTTTTTAACCCAGCCTGTGACGGGGTACCTTTTTCCATGGATCATAGCACGTTCAAAATTTACCCGTATCTAGTTCAAACCCAATTCGTCTGTAAGGGGCGTGATTATCGGTTACCGGAGAACGATGGAAAACTTAAAGTGAATGGGGAATTAATAGTTGAAAGGAGTCTGCTTAATACATCTTGAATTTGATATCAACCAACACCCCACCTCGCCGACAACCACCCACCAAAACAAAAACAAAAACAAACAAACAAACATTAAAAACAACAACAACAACAACAACAACAACAACAACAACAACAACAAGACCCAAAAAAACATCCAAAATAAAACAACACAAAAATGACACATTTGGATTACTAATACACGACAATGGGTCAATTTTAAGGTAGAAAAAAAAATAAGATAAGCCATTATGTTCGCACACTGACGACAAAATTAGATCATAATGAAATATGCTTTTAGAAGAAGAAAAAAAAAGAGGAACAAAACATTGTATCTTCACAATACTGCCTCTGATGAAATAAATAGGCTTATAAGGAAATAAAAACTAATTAGCATTTCAAACAGATCCGCGGGGTAAAAAATCAATCGATATTGATTAAAGATAAATAACAGTAGCAAGAGGATTGGTGTTTTCGCAGGGTGGTTCAAAACACTAGGACTATTGATTCATCCTACCGCGGCGTTGTTTCATGAGCGAACTTTGAATTCACTAAGAACTATTTTGGTCCAGCACATCGGTAACCTTAGTTACATAGCTTACATTATACCACCACCAGACATAAGGCAAAATGAAAGGATAGGTCAACGGTGCCATAATCCATAATGAGCAATATACAACATAGAAGACAAGCGTAAAATGAAAAAAAAATATGGCAATTTATCTTAACCATACAAATAGTCTATAATTCTAGCCCTGTGAAAACACAAACGGAGCTAGAATACATTTTAAAAAGTGCATTTCATAGCGTTTTATATCAAACTATAATGAGAAATCCATAGATTATAATTATTATTATAAATATTTTTGGAACAATACTCAGTGAATATTCACGTGCAATGCTTTAATAACAACATAAGCCCAAGACTGGCTCTCATATATACACTGTATCAACAATCGAACCAAAGATAGTCATATTTTTATATTTGAAATTGTTACAAAACACATTCAACCTTAATATAATCACATGAGTTACTTAACACAAATCTCAGTTGAACGTCTGAGTCTCTGATCAGCTGAACTTCCAAATCTCTGATCAGTTAAACGTCCAAATCTCTGATCTGTCGAACGCACAAATCTCAGACGAACATTTTTTCCCCAAAAATCATGTACGGAGAGGGGAGCCACCATCACCGAACCACGTACCTCTTACATGCCAGCCAGCCAAGATTACTACTGACTGATCTGCCAGCGCACCCACGCCCTGAGTCAAACATTAAGTCCATTGTTTAAAATTGAACAACTGGCACAGCCCAGGACGTTAGAGGAACGATAGGACGGAGTTACTGTATCGTAACGTTAGCTGTGATTTACGCGAGAGGGATGTTTAAAGGAATTTTACGATAAACAATCAAATACTAATAAATATATTCAAATATTCTCAGTAACCTGTTTTATATCATTTGCCACAACCATTAGAAACACCAAGACATGGCAAATACTCCCCCCTCAACCTTCATTAATGAATACTTCACGAGGCACATGTTTACAAATCCAAATGACATCATGTGTTAAAACATTCAAACAATATACATGTAGGTGGCAAAAATATGAATATTTTCGACTCCTCTGTAAAGATTCGTCTGACAAATGTAGGGAAATGAAAAAACCAAAGAATCAATATTTATCAGCATCGTTTATATAATCATAAATTTCACAAGAAGACCAATATGAAGAATATATGAAGCAGTCTGTTACCACATTAATCTAGAAAGTATACATATCACATTGACCAATGATTACTTTGCAAGTATTTCAGTCAAAGTAACAATCTGTTTTCAAATTCTTGATTATTTTTATATCGCTTTACTTGAGCTTATAATTAACAATTTTAATGCTGTAGACAAAGATTATGTTAAAGTATGCATTAGGGCCTAGTTTAGTTTTAGTTTAAGCCTCTTGATTCCTTGTGGAACATAAGGCCGCAACAACTCCCCTCCAGCGGACTCGATTCTGGCTGGTCCTCTTCAGTTCGGCCCATGTATTTTTACCCATCGCTTTTACTTCGGCCCCAGTGCTACTCCGTTAAGTCTGCTTCCGATCTCACGTTTGCCTCCGGGGCAGGGCTTGCCTTGTGATGTTGGATGCAGGCTTTGTTTCTAAGTGTGTGGCCTATTCAGCCCCATTTATACTTTTTGATCTCTGTCTCGATGGGGATTTGCTTTGTTCTGTTCCACAGTTCTTTGTTTGAGAAAACTTCGGGCCACCTAATAATGAGGGTGTTTCTGAAGCACAATGTTTGCAGTTTATGGAAGTTGGTCTTGGTCACACACCACGTTTCTGAGCCATAGATTAAGACCAACTTCACGTTGTATACATAAGTTATGTATAATTATGTTTTGATCAATGCTGTATTAAATATTTAGCTTTAAGAATATTATAAAGTAATTCAACGTGAAAGGTATTTTTACACATAAATCCTAAGCAAGAAAACATAATTATAAACCAACCTGAAACTAATTATAATTTTTAATTGAACAAAACCATAAAATTGGTGGCTTCAAAGTCCAAAAAGAATCAATTAAGTTAAAAACTGAAAGGGAATGGATACGATGACTCAATAGTAGAGCATATTATGGCTTTATTTTTTTTTTTACATCGAAGTTAGATGCCCAATCGGACTGCCTTGTTTCGTTCTGGTTGGGTCGGTGTCAGTACAATGTGACTGGCTGAGACAGATCAGTCATGGGGCCCTGCTCTGTCTCTGTGTGGTAGCATGTACAAATGTCAGACGTTAGTCACGGGTCCCATTCTCGATTGACGATGGAAGCTGAGAAACATAAAAACAACCAATCTGAAAGTAAAAGAAAGCACTAAACGACAAAGAGAAGTGGGACATATGATACCCTCTACGTCCACGCGATTGACAAGCAAGGAGCTTTATCTGCCAGTATCTGGAAGTAATTTTATAACTTTGTAAAGAAAAATCCTGACACTTAAAAAAATCATACACGGATATAACATCTTGATACCACGTCTAAAGTAAAGAAAACACAACATAAGCTAAAAAATATACAAGTTATTAAAAATAAAAAATAAAAAGTCGTGATTGAATACTTGTACGTGTAATTTATTCAGCCACGGCAATTTGTTATTTGCGAACAATATGATGATATTATTCACCCAATGCCTCATGTGCGGTAGTTTGAAAAAGATAAAGTAAAACTTTGACAAGTTATTAATGTATTATTATAGATTTATGTTGTCGAAAGCATGGAAATATAATTGGTTGAAGGCAAAAATGTATATTGAAGGACGGGAAAAGTGTGTATTTTTAAAACAGCAGTATAAGTATTATTTGAAACATAGTTATGTAAAGTTTCGATGAGTTGAAAACAAGTTTAAGCCAGAACTGTTTTGGAGAAGAAAATTACAAATACTAGAAATAGCGTGGAAGCAAAATTGAGGGAAAAAACATATAAAATGTATCAAAGTAAGGCGACTATTATACATTGTGTATTTTGGATTTTGTTTCGCACTTAAATCCTACATAGGACATTTTAAATTAACGCTTGAAAATCGGAGTTTTAAACAAAATATTTCTCAAGCTTGTTTCCATTTAAATCCAGTTTAAAATGCCATTAGAATCAACAGTTAACAAGCATTTGGTTTCACTTTCTTTGTATCATTTGGATTAAGATTAAACTTTTTCGTATTAGAATTTGAACAGTAAAACCGATAAAGGCTACTACATAATAATTTAAAACAAGAAAGCAATTAATGGACGGATTTAGTACTGTTATTTAAAAAAAAACAAAAAACAAAAAAACAAAGATTATTTTTATTGAGAAAAAAACGGCACACTTTTTGCCGAAATTGAAGTTTAATTTTTATTACATTTAAACGTATTAACCTTTTCCCATCACTCCGCACACATGTTGTGCGGGTTAACGCTCTTGTGCTAGCACCCTTTTGTATTGTTCTGCACAACTTCCAATTCAAAATAATAAAAATCAAAGCTTTTACTTTTTCAAGTTTTTGTATTTCCCCAAAATAGTGTGCATACAAGGAATAGGCTTGTATTCATGCCATCTGAAAAGGTTAAAGATGTGCATACGTTTTTCTGATACTGAACACACTTTGAAAACTGTACTATTGGAAATAAATACGTATAAAAACCCCAACAAAAGAAAAACTAGCTTAGACTGACACCAATGTAACAAATTGCTTATTCTTAAACTATTTAACTGTGTTCGGTCTGTTTTTTTTTCTTTAAAACTTTTCATAAGCGGAGACATTGGAACACGGAACAAAGGAATAGGCGCTGTTTATGATATTATCCTTATTTCGAAACGTTTGCAATCACATTTGTTTCATCAGTTAAATTGGGTAAATACATAAGCAGTGTTTTAAAAAATTTGATGTTGACAACAAACATGAATGAAAATTATATAGATGACGATGCCGAAACAAGTTTATGAAAGTAATCAACAATTGTGAAGACAATCGATGGAAAAAGTCCCACATTTTCTCTCGAAAAGTGCAAATTGAGTGTACAGCATCTTTACATTTATCTTGTTTCTGAATATCTCATTTTCGTATCATAATCTTTTCAGCAGAATACATGTGTCCTTAGCAAATTCTTTGGAGATAGTCGTGGACTAAAAAATTAGTGGAATACTTCAATGTGTTATCTCCATCTATGTAAGCGATATGCTTTTGTGTACCTTCTATGTTAAGAAAAACGCAAGCTCAAAAAGCAAAATTACATTTTTTTAAACAGGGTATAATTTAAAAAAAATAATGATAACACCTAAAAAATTAAAAACAGGAAATAACAAACTTTTCTTCAATTGTTAGAATCTCAACTTGCACCCATGAACAATAGATATAAATAAGAGACTCTTCGAATATATTCTCAACTAATTGACATACATATTATTTAAATTCCTCGCAGCTTTGCACATAAATCAAAAGTTACGCAAAATGTATTCACCGACTCTACCTCGGTCTTTCACTGATGGCAGTCCATTGGCAATGCAGCGTGTAGGCAGGCAATTGTGTACAGCACGTGATCTAACAACTCTAGAAATACATGTGTGACACTAAGTCCATTATATCTTTATTCTCCCTGTTATACCATCTCCTTGCTGAGGGCTTCCCATAATGTATGATGTCCTTAATAGGCTACAAGTTAAGAAGTACCAGTATTAAACAGTGTGAGAAAAAAAAACCCTGACCCATTTTACTTTAAATATGATGCATGAGTTCATCCGTATATTCAATACATCCCCGAACACCAAGTCCGATAGTTCTATCAACAAGCCGTCTTCACCTCTAAACATTGCTCTCAAACTCTTCAAAGTACCCGTCCTGAAGTCTAAAAAAATCCATGTTGTCCAACTGCAAAATTTCTGAGAGCTCTACTTTCCAACAACCCAAAGGCGCCCGGTAGTACGGGAATTGTTTGAAAGATTTTGACTCAAAGCCTTTTTTGCATTTTCCACGCCGTTTTAAGGCATGAGACATCTTTCTATAATCTTCCACTTTGTTGGCACAACTTATTTTGCATTTTAGCGTTGTTTTTCACACATTTCTTAAGATCAACAGCTCAACCAAACAATCTTTGGTCAGAGAAAGCAAGCGAAGACTCCACTGTGTCCACAAGGAGGATCCTATAGAGCAGCGCGTATCTCCACCGAACCTCAAGATGGCGCTTTACGTACAGCACGCCTGTGATCGTTAGCGTGAGTGCGACCATTGGCTGGGCGCCCGCAGGTTGCCCGACGGTGGCGGTGGGGACGGGCTCACTTTGCTCTTGTCCCAGTGGCGGCGCGGCGGCCTGGCGGGGTCATGGCCCGGCCCGTGGTCCTCGTACGGGTGTCCGGTCTTGGAGCCTTTCTTGCCGAAGCAGCCGCCGGAGCACTGGCACGAGTTGTCGTTATCGCTGCAGCAGCAGCACCACAGCAGGCAGATGAAGACAATGAGGCCTATAAACCCGCCTAGTCCGGCCAGCAGACCCTTCACCATGGAGCTATTCGATTCGGTATCATTCTGAGGACCAAAAAAAAAGGTTATAATGATAAGGTATTATGAGTATGACATGACTGATGGATACGCTCATCTACCCTGTGATGTCATGTATGTAGTGAGGTATTATGAGTATGACAGATGGATACGCTCATCTACCCTGTGATGTCATGTATGTAGTGAGGTATTATGAGTATGACTGATGGATACGCTCATCTACCCTGTGATGTCATGTATGTAGTGAGGTATTATGAGTATGACTGATGGATACGCTCATCTACCCTGTGATGTCATGTATGTAGTGAGGTATTATGAGTACGACTGATGGATACGCTCATCTACCCTGTGATGTCATGTATGTAGTGAGGTATTATGAGTATGACTGATGGATACGCTCATCTACCCTGTGATGTCATGTATGTAGTGAGGTATTATGAGTATGACTGATGGATACGCTCATCTACCCTGTGATGTCATGTATGTAGTGAGGTATTATGAGTATGACTGATGGATACGCTCATCTACCCTGTGATGTCATGTATGTAGTGAGGTATTATGAGTATGACTGATGGATACGCTCATCTACCCTGTGATGTCATGTATGTAGTGAGGTATTATGAGTATGACTGATGGATACGCTCATCTACCCTGTGATGTCATGTATGTAGTGAGGTATTATGAGTATGACTGATGGATACGCTCATCTACCCTGTGATGTCATGTATGTAGTGAGGTATTATGAGTATGACTGATGGATACGCTCATCTACCCTGTGATGTCATGTATGTAGTGAGGTATTATGAGTATGACTGATGGATACGCTCATCTACCCTGTGATGTCATGTACGTAGTGAGGTATTATGAGTATGACAGATGGATACGCTCATCTACCCTGTGATGTCAAGTGATGTCATGTATGTAGTGAGGTATTATGAGTATGACTGATGGATACGCTCATCTACCCTGTGATGTCATGTATGTAGTGAGGTATTATGAGTACGACTGATGGATACGCTCATCTACCCTGTGATGTTATGTATGTAGTGAAGTATTATGAGTATGACAGATGGATACGCTCATCTACCCCGTGATGTCATGTATGTAGTGAGGTACTATGAGTATGACTGATAAGTGCGTCCACCCTGCCTGTGATAACATGTGGTGCAGACAATTTGGCACTTTGAATCCCTGCTTGAACCCAAAACCACAGAGTTAAGAACGTCAGACCGATGCAAAATCAAAGAGTCAAAGTATAGATGGAGAAATGTTAACATTTAGCAAGAATATCAGACCCTAGATGTACATCAAGAGTTATCCTGTGACAACCCATACTATTCCAAAGAGGGAAGACCAAGCCTGAGACGGAGTTGAAATTATATATCTGGAATGAATGGCATATATGAGAAAGGCAGAAACTAATCGTAGTGGAAGATGGTTAAGACAGGCCGATTCTCAGAGTAAATCCGCTCTAGGTTCAGATTTAGATTACGAATGTGATGTGGAAATAGAGCGGGGTTTGAACTGAGTTTGTTGATGGACGTCCAACGTCAACACTATGTAGACTGAATTGTGGGCGGTCCCCAAGACTCAACGAAGGAATATGTTGGGGAAAAAACCATACACACACATACACCAATGGTAAAACCATAGGTGACAGAGAGAAGTGGCGTGCCATGATAGCTGACGAAATCACACATTGCCTTGTACGAGAATGGTTAATTTCCACTCTTGAGTTAGCAATATAAAGAGATAAACAAAAATACAGCTAAATTACCCTCTACATCTAATTACTGTAAATAATGGAACATGGTCCAATTTAACTTCTTGCATATAAAACAAGAAAAAACATAACAAAAACAACATAAAAAATGCCACACAACAACAACAACAACAACACAAAAACAACAACAACAACAATATCAACAACAACAACAACAAAAACAAAAACAGAACAAGAAACAGAAAACAACCTAAAGACCAGTCACAATAAAATAACAGATCTAACATAAACACGCACAATAATTATGTAAACAAGTTATGCAGTGATTGAGTCATAGAATAAGACTTTTGTTTTGAAAATATGGATTGAAATAATATCACAGTCTGTATCGGCAAGAAGAATTGAACCATCTATTAAAATTAGCCTGAGATAAGTTTTAAACTTTACAAATAGACTGACTTAACATAAATATTTCGACATTTTCAGCTTTATTGATACTTCTTTTAAATTATTTCACCATTTATCTTACGCATTATAATTTTCAGAGCTATCTAAATGGAATTTAACAATTTTTATACGCCATCTAAAATAACATCATATCCCTTCTAATCTTGACAAATTGATATAAAAGCAAGTCATCGAATTGAACACAGTGAACACATTTTGTTATAACAAGGGGAACAGTGATCTAGTTCTATTCTATTTTTTATCATAGATAGGGCAGAATGACACTAGGCTTTTCTACCTTATTCAGCCTACCTAAAATGTAAACTGTTCTTTGTGACTCTAACTGCTAATGTTTGTCTACTTGGGCAACTTTAACTTTAATTTCGCCTTGCTTCTGCCTAACCAGAATGCAACGTACATTTGTATTATGCCAATTCAAACAAAGTCTGTTTATAGAAGGTCTAAAGAAGCGGCTGTCGTCAAAATTGAATCTAGGTCTAGCCAAAAGAATTACTACATCTGTTTTTGACTTAAATGATTAAGAAACAAATAGCACGATGGTTGGTTTCTTTTTACTTAAGTGCGGGAACGAGTGGTAAATTATTGCAGAGAGCAACCATTCTGCATTTAATGACTGTTCCACATAGAAGATTTTCCCCTCCGCCAGCCGAACTTTTTAGTATATGGATTCATTTTATATTTAAGGCGACAAGTTTACGAAACTCTTTCAATTATTTATCTACTTGCATCCTTCTTACTTTTGTGTCAATACCAAGACATACAGTTTCAGACAAACTAACACTGCAGTGGTGCTGCTATTCTTTTTTTTTTTATTTCTCCAGAGAAAGCATAGCTCTTTCCCAGCTTAACATCTCCTTTGTTCTCAAGGGGGATCTAAATACGGCGACAGAACCTAAGAAGCGGGATGCTTAGAACCTGGTCGATGATATTATACCAAAACTGGCCCAACCATTATGGAAAAACGATTCTTCACAGCAGTGATCAAACTCGCAACCTTTTGGTAAAGAGCCCTTGAGCCATCTCGTCTCCCTTAAGAGATAATGCTTTCTAGCTAGTCTTTGTTATGAGACCGCTTATGAAAAAAAAC
The DNA here is from genome assembly GCA_003991915.1 of Elysia chlorotica. Taxonomy (NCBI): domain Eukaryota; kingdom Metazoa; phylum Mollusca; class Gastropoda; family Plakobranchidae; genus Elysia; species Elysia chlorotica. The sequence continues at coordinate 577,125 of RQTK01000168.1, forward strand.
CTGGGCATAAAAGAACTCCAACTCGCACAGGGTGGTTTTAGTCGTAAAATATTTCCTCTTACATAAACCATTGTCGCCCATCAGACAGGTTACATTTAAAGGTTCTAAGCTTTTAAAAATAAAAATTGACTATTTTACTGAATGCAGGGATTCCTTTTTTACAAGCTAAGATAAAGAAGTTCGTCCGAAATATGGAACTCTTAAGCAATTATAGCTTCATGGCGAAATATTGATAAATTGCGTGTAAATTGGTTATTAAGACCATTGATTTATATATGGATAAAAGTCAATTATAAATGAAACCTCCAAGAGATTTATATCATCGTAAGATGAATGGATGTATATCAATCATTGTCATTCTGGTTGATTGTTTAAAATGAAAATATTATAAAGCACTTCGGCCATCTACAATAGGACCTAACATAACTAGGCCAGTTCTTCGCTGTTGAAACGAAAATAAATTGTCAATTGGGCCATAGGAATAATCAATTTTATACGTCTTTGAACTAGGTGAATTCAATAATTATTATTTTATGTAAGAGATTAAGAGTTTGTGTAAAATTCTAGCAGTCACAGACAGTGCCGGGTTTAGGTTGCTGGGGGCCCTGGGTCCAGCTCAGGTGGGAGGGCCCCACACTCACTCCCTTATTGTTGTTCTAGGATGCATAATTTTACAAAGCGTTCTTAAAGGGGTAAGGGAGGCCGGGGGGCTTTTTGGTAGGGGGCCCGGGGTCTGGGCCTGCTCTAAACTGAGTGTATGTTATAAACCGGGGTTTCCGGCTCACGCATCTAAAGATTGAGACCATAAGCCGGTATTATTGGTTCATGATTTGTTGTGCTGCAATTTGATTGATGTTCAATTTCAAATTAATTATAAAAAAATAAGAAAAACTTTGCATCCAGCCATGAAATATGGAGATAATTGTAAATGAGTTATTCCGGTGAAACATTTTTTTTCACATATTTTCTCTTTGTATCATAATTTTCTTCCGAAATGCGAGAGAGACGGAAGTCGTTTACAATGACTGCTAAAGTTAGTTTTCATGTAAAATGTTAATAACTTAATTATTTCCGTCGAATGATATATTTTTTCTTCCAATACTCACGTTCGTTGAGGAACTGGAATTTGAAGCACACATGACTGGATCAGTAACTAAGAAGAAAAGAAAAAGAGAAAACTTGCGATTAATTCATATGGTACGACATGTACATGGCAAAATTTTAAAGCTCTCAGTGGAAAAAAAACAACACTTAATTGTACCTTTGAGAGTCCTAAAATAAATGAATTGCGCATTTAAACAATGGAATTGCTAGGTGCCTTATGATCAATAATGGGTTTCAAATTTTTTTAAGACATGAGGAAGCGACTCGATACTATTTTATTTCCTCTTTATCAACGACAGTGTAGAACTTGAATGTGGAAACCAATTTAAAATCTGAAGTTTGCATGAGACTTGGGTCTCCTATGTGCTTTGGGGTCTCGGCAGATCAGTCTGTATAGCACGCAGCACGTAAACTGTCAGACTCAATTTTGTGACTCGTCCACGAGACACCAGATGCTGGAAATTCTTGGTGTATTTTTATACAAGTAAGAAGGGATTACAGAGGGAGTGATATACTTCAGTAGTTAGACTTCAAGGCTGAAGAGCGCGGTGTGTGAGGTTATATCCTCAGTTGAGGCTCTATCATTATTTGGTTGGAAGGAAACCCACCGACACTGTATAGTATTCTTCATGACATCTACTGAACGTCAAACTAACTACAGCTAGCTCATCAATATTTCACTCTCAACCAGGCTATTTGATGATGAAAAACAACTGCATCCTCTTAACGTGATTGTCTCTTAAGTAATGATAATAATCACAATAATAATAATGATAATAATAATAATAATAATAATAATAATAATAATAATAATAATAATAATAATGATTATAATAAATTGCATTTATATACCACCTTGCATGAACTATCATGCTCAATGCACTTAATAATTTCATTATCGCAATTGCAAAAGGAAAATAACCGTATAATGTTGACACATTCAGAGACCATAAGGAATCGTTAGAGGTATTCACAGCATTCACCGGTTCAATTTCAATCATTAAAAAGGTAGAACTTTAACATGCGTTTGAAAATTTCCATGGAAGGTACCTCCCTTATGTTTTTTGGAAAGGTTGTTCCGTACTTTGGGACCGAGATAGTACAAAGATCGCTGACCTGTTGGTTTATGTTCTATTTGGTACAACAAGGACGGTTTTATCAGCTGAAGATCTCGACTGCCTTGTAGGTACATACATCTTCAGTCAGAAAGATACCTAGGTGTCATCTGATGGAGGCATTAATAGCAAATTATGTACTACTTGTACAGTATCCTTTTTAAAAATAAACAGGCAGCCAGTGTAAATGGTGAAGAGAAGGGCTAACAGTGCTCACGTATTTTTCACTCTCATAATAAGCCTTGCTGCGCTATTTTGAACCATTTGCAAGCGATTAACAGTTTCGTTGGGAAGAGATGCCAGTAACACATTACAGTAATCGAGTTTGGACAATATCAAAGATGTACCAAGGGTCACATTCTCATTGAAACAGGGTCGTATGCTTGCAAATTTCTTAATGTGAAAAATATAACTTTTTACAAAGATCAGTAACATATAATGACATTGACACATTTTGATCAGAATAAACACCTAGATTTTTTACTCTCTTGTTGCTATTTATCATATAGCCATTGATGTTGATAGTTATTCGAGCCACACTCACAACTTTATTTCCAATCAGTATAATTTTAGTTTGTCATCGTTGAGTTTTAGTCTATTGCTAGTCTTCCAAAGTTTTAAAATATTAACACAGTCAGATGTTTTAGTGACTAAAGACAGTAAATTTTCAATTTTGCATGCTTCATATAACTGAGTATCATCAGCATAGAGATGGAAATTTAGAGAGTGTTCTCCTATTATGTTGATTAGTGGCTGAATGTACGAGTAAAAAGTACTGACCCAAGGACAGAACCTTTCCAGAAGTTTTGATAAGAATTTTAGATTGGATACAGGTCTAAAGTTGTTAAGACTTTTTTCGTCAGGCCTACAATAAGGGTCTGGCACGTGCTAACTTATAATCGTCAGGAACAGTACCTGGGGCGTGTGAATGATTTATAACAGGAGTAATAGAAGTGGTAAGAAGTTCAGAGAATTCTAAAAGTACATAGGTAGTCACTGCGTCTAAATCACATGTTGTTGGTGTGCAGTTTTTCATGTTTTAGAACTACTTTTTGTCACATTGTCAAATGAGTGGAAAATCGTGCCTGTGAATGGTTCGTAGTAAACTGGTAACGACTGATGTGTGTTTAAATCATCCTGGATCTTGTTGATTTTATCAGTGAAAAGAGCCGCAAAACGTCCGCACAGTTCTTGTTCTGTTGCAGAGGGTAGGGCGATGTTATTGTCCTTGTCAAGAAACTGAAGTATCCCTCGATCTTTTTTAGAAAGCTATTACTGAGATTCCATGAAAACAAATCAGGGTTTTTCGTGACAGGGGTTTAGTCTTTCGCGTATAGGAGTTTTTTTCCCTCATGAAATAGACCCAAATCTAATTTGATTTTTAGAGCCTAGAAAAGTCCTATATTTTCTAAACTCATAATTAGTCGGCACAGATCATTAATTTACTGATTTTTTTTTCTTCGCCCTGATCGAGATAGAAAAAATCCATGGTAGCAGAGACCAGCCAGTGATAATCAATAGAATAAAAAAACGTGCGTGGAGCAATAATCACGCTGAAATCAAATAATGACTTCTCGTATTGATTTCATAGCCTGATTTATCCCGGAAATAAGGCCAAAGATTCCTGATAATTCATATCTTAGGTAAATCTTTGAAGCTGAAAAGCATAGCAGAATTTCTTGTATCTTAGTAACCTTGTGTATGTGTTCCAAGTATGTCGCACATGTCGATAGAATTCGAACTGTACATTTTACTGGATGAAAAAGATTTGACAGGCACATAATTATCTTTAAAAAACTGTTCAGGAAATTACGACTTTGAAGATTGTCTCTAATCGTGCACAATTAATGCAACAGCACAGTGGAGAGTTAATGGCTTTTGTGCATTCTCCTTCAAGCGTATGAAATACCGGATCAACTATTCTTTGATTTTTTTTTATTTATTTATTTTGGGGGGGGGGGTTCTAGATATCGCTGCTCCAGAAACTTCTATTTTTACAATTAACATGAAATCTTACAAAACTCAAACTTAAACTAAACTGTCACATTTCAGGTCATTGTTTGAAATTACAGCAAATTTTGAAAAAAAAATGTTGGCTATCTGAATAATAAAATAGATATACAATTTTGATTGCAGCTTAGTCATAAGATTGGAAAGGCTTAGTGTTTAGAAAAGCGAAGCAATGGAAGGAATCGTTTAACACCAAAGAAAGATAGTCATTTACAACTAGCAGCTACCCGTTAGCATTATAGGGACGGCAGTGCAGATATTGTTTTCCCGTCTCCAGGATTAAGTTTGAATCACAGTCAGGTATGGGAACAAAAGCAACTGAATCTATTAAGCTTCACAACATTTCTTAAACAAAGATTTATTGTAACATCGATTTTTACTAGAATATTTAAAAGACGTCCATGGTTACGCCATGGATTACAACTTTGGTTATACGACGCTGTTGCAAAGCAGTTTTTTTTTTTGTCCTCCTATAAGTTTTTATTATAACTGTGGACGGGTTTAATTTTTATTCTAGCAATGGAGAACAGCTTCGCTGGCTTTTGTTTTCTCAACGCATGAAATTGAGCCTGTCGTTCTAAAAAAAACTGTCAGCTGAACTTTGGCAATATTCTTCATGAAACCACACCCCCTCTTGACCTAGAAGAGAATGCCACACACAGAATGAAAGCTTGTTTCCATCCAGCCATCAAATACCACGCTTTGTAGCGCAGGCAATCATACTCCTCCACACTTCCCGATCTCCGGCTGCTTTCAAAACCTCCATCACGTTAAGCCATTTTGTTAGTCTATACTTCATTTTTTCTTTGTTTTCACCTGTGTGCTTTCCTTCAATCATTCCAATTGACATTATATATCCCAGCATTTCTTTTTTCACCTAATGCCCAAAAAGATTGCTTGGGGTCTAAGTTACGCATGGCACTTCAAGTAGATCTTAATGTAGCCTATTGAATTTATTAGTCGGCGGCTCTCAGACGAAGACCTCGATGCATTCGATAGAGGTTCAAATCAATATTAAGAAGTTGTTTTTAGCAGCACACCAACATTTCAAACTCATGAGTCATAGAAGCGATCCTAGTTTGCTCCGTTTTTACAATGCAATTTGAAGGAATAGTCATCATTCGTTTTCTTTCATTACAAACGGCATAATGATATTTATATGTACTTTCCAGATTCAAATGATAACATAGATCATAGATCTATTCGAAAGATGCATATTTTTAATTCCATGAATAGGAGTGGATCCAAGTTGTACCAATTCAGCGTACGATATTTGAAACCTCAAATAACATTATACAGCTGTTTCCTCATTTATTAAACGGGGTTTTGCCAAATCAGGCGATCCAATTATTAGTACCCCCCCCCCCCCCCACACACCCACATCTTTTTGGAGACAAATAGCATTAAGAATACGATTTGCAAGATCTGAAATAACATAAAACATGGTTGGTGTTAAATTTTAAATGCTTTAGGGGGTAGGAACTAAAACAAAATCTTGACCCACCAATCATAAATGTATTTAAAAAATCATTCATGTGATATGTTCTCTCGGAAAGATTACCATGTATGCACCTGCAAAAAAAACGGAGCTGAGTAAATACTGGCAATGTAAATGTACAACCTTTGTCTTGTTTATCATTGGATTATTTTAGTACTATGGTTCTAAAGCAATGAACATAAAAAGTCGAATAAGAGGGGTTTGGGAGGAAGGGTGGAGTGGTATATGATATCACGTATATATACTGGTACAGCGATACTGGTACATCGATCATCCTATATTATGTTTGAAAACTTTGGTTGAATAGAGTTAAAAGATGCATTGCTCTTTTATCCATCGTTGTTGATTTTATTAAAAGCAACACAAAAAATAAGTTAATACAAAATTTGAGAATCCCTGCCTCTGCGTTTCTTTTGTATCATAATAAGTATAATTATAGTTAAGTGAAATTGAGAAATCTCTCGCCCTCCCCACTCCTCTTTTTACTGCAAGTCCAACTCCCTGAAATTGCTATCTTAAAGGAGTCGTCACAGGTGCGTTTCCGATGATAAGGTCATCATTATGATGCTGGATGCAAGTTTCTCTCTTCATTCTTTTTGTAGTTTTGCTCCTTTCGAACGGCACCCTTTAATGGAAAGTATACAAAATACTGTTCTATTTGATTCAAAAAGATTATATGACCCGATGGATCCATATGATTTACAAACGGGATAACGATTTGATTCCATGTCTTTATTATAATTAAGCGTCTGAAAACTGGCAGCATGATGCGTAATATAACCAATGGTTCAGTTTAAATTTAATAAAATAATCACCTAATGCCATATGTTAACACTCGTACGAGTAAAATAAAACTGATTTTATGCCCCTATCTTTTCTTTAGAGAAATCCCCAATCATCTAATGTGCAAGATCCAATGTACTGACATGACCATATAAAAGGCAGAGGCAATAAATAAGAAACCAAATCAATAGAACCTGTACTCTCTCTCACTCTCTCTCCCCTATCTCTCTATCTCTCTATTTTTTCTCTTTCTCTCACACACACTCTCTCTATCCCTTGTGTATACCTTTCCTCATCTCCTATGTTTACCTGTCTTTCTGTCTGTCCCTCTCGTTATCATTATCTCACTCTTTCAATTTCTTCCACTCTCTTCATCGTTACTCATCCTTCCGAGACTAGGGGTTTCTCTTCTTTTTTCCAACCCTTTCTCTCCAACCTCATTTCTCTCTCCCTTCTCACCCCCTCTTCCCATCTCCAGATAAATAAAATCTCCGCAGGGTAGGATCAGATAGGATGCAATCAAAGCAACACCATCAATATTTTACTCCAACGCGCCCCTCTCACGACAAGACCACACTGCAATCTTCTTCTCTTGAGGGAATCGCTCTGGATGAAGCAGGAGTGCTCTCGCTTTTTCAGCTTTTGTTTTTTTAATTGTGTTGTAATTGGTTAAGCCCCCTGTTCCCAGATAAATAATTGAGCATGAGGAATCTTGATCTGGGATCTGGGATGCATGAAAAAAAGAGGGAAATCACAACACCGCAATTTCACAAGACTATCAGAAGATTTACTACTTCAGTGAAGTTCTGTTGAGCGTGTTCTGCAACGGCAAAAGATTATACATTGTAATCGGTATTACACCGTTCTACTGTACAAACTTCATTATGCGATTGGCAGAGATCGTGCTGATATAATACTGAGATTATTTCACTTTTTTTTCTTTACTAGACTACAAACTTCATTTTGAATAGCATCTTTCCTTTTTACACCTAATTATTGTCATTTATCACTTTTATGTTTATTTCTGTTTGGTTAAGAAATAGGAGTTTTAAATTTAAAGCAATGTACATGCATACTTTATGAAACATGTATAATTGCACTCATTATTAAGACTGATTGATACATAAAAGCTTTAAAATACCAGTACAAACGTTCGCAGAAAAAACAGGACATATAAATATGTAAAAACTCAGGTACATACAGATAGTAATAGAATCATGATATGGGACTCCGGAAAACATTAAGATTGAAATATTGATGAGCACTACTTTTATTCCATATTCATTCATTACACTTGAAAAAGAAAGCAAACATTTATATTATTTCTGACAACGCAGAACCTCACATACCACAAATATTGAATCTTGGCCGTATACTAGGGGTTTTAAGTTTGAAGCTTCTCACTTGAAAATAGCCCGAAAACATTGTAGGTATCGAGAGTTGTTATTGTAATAGACAAAAATGTTCACCGACGCGCCCATGAAAGAAAAAACAAGTTGCTGAGAGAACTTGCGACTGAAAACAAATTGATGTACCTTGAAATTCTTCTACTATCATTGATAACATCAAATTCGGATTCCAACCTCCTAGCTAGAGTAAGACATGAAAGGGATCTGGCAAACAACAAAAATCAGTGCCACTAAAACTACAGTGCCTAGATTCTTGACTTCCCAAGAAGAGAACATCTGCTTTTTCGCTCCTTCATCTTTAACTGCTGTTATTTCCGTTCCTGGATCACAGTCATGTTTATTCTCATCTGATGGTAAATGGTTGAAATCTGTAGCTGACATAAATAACTGAAACTTGGCAGAAGCGCGCAGCTTGGTGACCATGACAACTAAACATAAAATTACAACGATAAAACACGTTTACGGCATTATAATGAGGTTTAGGATGTCGTTGTTAGCGTCCACCAACCCGCCATCGTCAATTCTTGTGTTCAAAACCTTAGAGGTGTTTATCAACGGGTCAAACTTTGTAACATATCAGTTCTTTATGAACTTGGGAAACGAGAGAAAGAAAAGACACCCGAAGAAGAAGAAGAAGAAGAAGAAGAAGAAGAGACATAAACAGAAGAGGGAAAGAAGGAGAAGAAGAAGAAGAAGAAGAAGAAGAAGAAGAAGAAGAAGAAGAAGAAGAAGAAGAAGAAGAAGAAGAAGAAGAAGAAGAAGAAGAAGAAGAAGAAGAAGAAGAAGAAGAAGAAGAAGAAGAAGAAGAGGAAAAAGAAGAAGAAGAAGAAGAAGAAGAAGAAGAAGAAGAAGAAGAAGAAGAAGAAGAAGAAGAAGAAGAAGAAGAAGAAGAAGAAGAAGAAGAAGAAGAAGAAAAAGAAGAAGGCAAGACGTAAACATGTCCATGCCTTTGAATGGTAGCGCCACACAGGCCTATCTCACGACAGAGATGCAGACGGTGACGAGGGCCGAGGTGTCGTAGAGCATATAGGCGTACCAGTAGAAGGGCACCCACAGAATAGTGATGTCCACCAGCCAGCTGTACTTGTGCCAAGTGAATCACGCCCATGAAAGCTACTTGCGGGGAGATGATCACTAGGAAGGCGAGACCGGACATCGGCAGAGCTAGCAAAGATGTGATTACGTTATATTTGGAGCCAGTCTTTTTAATGAGAAAAATAATATTGATGATATTGGCGGTTTCAAAGAGTGGCAGTATCAGTATCAGTAAGGAAGCCGGGGCGTAGAAGTCCATAAATGTCAAATAAACGTCTCGGAAAGGCAAAATTCCAATCGAGAAGTCCGTGGAATTTATTGCGACTTTTTATATCCAATCTTTTCGACATAATCTATAATTCTAATGGAGATATGACAAGGGACTCTCCTTTTATTTGATAAACCACAATCTTCGTTTCTAGTTGTTGAAATGAATAGATCAGAACGTTATTCGATGACAGAGTACTATTTTTGTGGCCCGCACAAAAGAGAATTCATTATACTTATATTTTCCATTTTCTTGCAGATGCTTTTTTCATCTGTATCCTTTCAAAAGAACCACAACGCTTGTATAGAAAATACACTGTCAGAAATCTTCCACACAAAAAAAGATCAAGGGGACTCTCATTTTGATCATCCCCATGTTGACATTATAAAATTATTTAAATCAAGTTATATCATAAGGCTCAGATCTTATTAGCGGAGAAATGTTGTAATTACAACATAACCATAATCGCGGGAAAGACTGCCAGATATTTCCTCCGTCTTCAGTTTGAAATTGGTACCTTTTGCATCGACTTGGGAAATGTCAAAATTGGGATAATTATAATTATGTATTTTTAAACCATAAAATCACGTTGTCGACTAGGTTTCAAGGCTTGGGGATCTAAGATGAACTTTAAGCTCTGCATTACGCCAAACAACCTTATGAGTGGTGACACATTTACTGGACCATTTTGATTTTCTTTCGTATTTGCTGTAGATTATTATCTGCACCAGACTGCACCAGTAGGGTAATTTACAAAGCTCTCATGTAGCCTTTTCTTTAAAACAAAAAAAGCCTTGAAGAAATCCACTGTTGATAGAGCCACCGCACACTTTTATTGTGCTGGTTGGCATGCCAAATAAGTACATTAGTGATAGGTCGATAAGAAGAATGGATGCAATGTTAGATTCAAAGAGAGAAGTGGGCGATGCTTTGCTTTTCTTTTTTTAAGACCTGTGTGCAATAACTTTTCTAGGGCTGTGGTATTTTGTTTCCATGAACCCATTGAGAATTAACTGGGTCTTTTTTAGCGTAAGAACATTTTTCAACACAATTTCACAATCACGATATTTTTTTAAACAAATAAAATGTAAAGATAGAGTTATATTTTGAGAATTAGAAATACCAAAGAAATAGCTATATTCATAAATATATCTCAAATGTGTTCTGTTACATTTGAAGATTATAACTATATTATAAGAAAGAACATTGAGCTTGAACATTGAGGGGTGGGCGTTGACAAGGGCGCCAGAAAGCTCAATGGGCCAGCGCTCTGAACTAGCAAACATGCTGACATGATGACATCCAACCAATCTTCTTTATGAAATGAATCTATTGTGAAACGAAGATTTTTAAAGGAAAGGAAAACAATTTGAGTGGACGAGTGGTTTTAGGGTAGAACGCGCGACTTTTAACAGAAAAGTTGCACATTCGATGCACGCTCATGTCCCAATGGTTTGAATCAGCATCATTATAATTTTCATGGGTTTCCATCGCCGTAAATGATCTTTCTTGACAATCTATGAGGCGTTAAACTAGGAGAGAGATTCGTTAATGTAGATCAAAGATTAGAGCAACTCTTTAACAATAATGATAAAACTTAACTTACTCCCTCCAACCTTAATTTATTGATTTAAAGTCAAAGGATTTTTGGAGCGAGTACACACACACACGTTTCACCTGTGAATGCATTGTTTGAAAAGCACAAATAACATTTAGAGAGCTATTGCACTTTTTCATCTTTATATATAAATCTTTACCGCCATCAGCTAGCAAAAATATAACTAGAAGTCCCTGACTAACCCTTCTTATCAATTCCAAATCAATGACTTAAATCAAATCCGAAATCCAACTTGTCCTGAAAGCTTTTGAAGTTTGAAAGGCGTTAGGACTTTGCAGTGCCGAATTGGTTCGCGTAAAATGTTAAATGTTATGATTTTTACATAATACAAAGAGCCAGGCTCCGGATGAGATTCGAATATCGGACCTACTGCTGGCCAATCCAGAGCATCTACCAACTGAGCTATCTGCCGATACTGGTTCGCGTGACCAAGTGCCCACTGTTGACTGAATCACCTCTCCATCGCAGGTGAAGGTCACGGACAAAACGACTGATCAATACTCCTTGATTGTTTTATCTGATCCGGAAAGGTCGCATTAAGCAGAAGGCACCCCGGCCCCTGGTAGATCAGCTAGCCCATCGCTAGACAGAGGTCAATTATCGGCCACACCAAGTTTGCTGAACTCGGGAAAATGATGTGGTTTCGAATTTCATAGGCAATAAAACCCTATTGGTACCACATACTGCGCCTGGCATCAGAGCTGTAAAACGCTTCGTTAGAAGAAGGGCGGTAAAAAGGGAGGGGCATGGGCAGATAGGATTGAGGAAGGGGGAGGGGGCGCGAGTATAAGGTGAGCTAAGTTAAGTGCCTTAAGTGCCCGAGTATTCCGCGTTGTTGCATCGCCGGGCTTGTCTATTTCTGCTCTAGATCGTACAGTAAATACCAATTACAGAAGGAAGCTGGTGTGATGACCTCACCCATGTAGCATCATAGTTATGAGAGGTATTCCCTAGTTTTCAAGAACCTGCATTTGAAATTGTATACAGAAAAACTCCGTTTAATATGAACACAGAAAAGGCTTTAAATAAAAATTAAAGTCATTGGAATGAGTCTGTATGGTACATTTGCAAATGCTTTTATTTTATAATGAGGAAAATTAATATTCATTTTTAAACAGCTTTTAAATGACCCTGGCGTAACTAGTTAAGTGTATTGAACCATGCTCCATCGATGCCAACTTTCAAACGATGTGGCCAGTTCGTGCCCTCATTGTCACCGTCATGTCTCATTAGTTAACGAGGTTCTCATTTTAAATTGTGCCATGACCGTAAAGAAATCACGGACGGTCGATTTAATAGAGTCTCTGAGCATCTAATTGAAACCTGGGGCTATCCATGATTTGCGGAATATGCCCTCTTCACTTGAACGGAAGCGTAATAAAACATAATAGAAGAGACAAAGGAAAAAACAACACCACAGTCAATGGCTTCAAGCCGGTACATAGTCTGTTTTTCCGGAAATCGAATCGATACACCCATTCATGCGCAAGCACCTAAAAGGTGGTAAAAAGGCGCGACTGAGAAATTATCAAAAGTGTCCTTCCGCCAGTATAAAAGCTCACAGTTTTTTCTTTGAGAAGGCCAAAGAGGTCCGAAGATTGTGATATTTGTAACAAAATTTTATTTTAATTTAAGTTTCAATACCTAAACTCTTTAATTTAACATTGCCAATTTTCAAGAAAACAATAACGTTTTCTATAAATTATATATCTCTAGAGAAAAAACAAACAAACAAGAACAACAGGGGATTAATTCTGCAATACGCACATTTAGAATAACAACAGGAGAAACATCACACCATCACCACCAGATTGTACTCATAATTTGGACCAAATCAATCTCAGGATCAATGACGTGCCTTCTCGCTCAATACCTTTGGCTCAGCCCACGGGAAACACAGGAAGCTGCTTGGCTTGATGAAGTGGGGTGTTTATACAAATATTGATAACTGCGCATGTGTAGATTGTTTTAACGCAATGGGTTTGGCTTGGCTATAAATAAACACTGACTCATTGTCTGGTAATGCGCCTTGACTTGGTGGTATTGTGGCAACGAGTGTTTTTCTAAAGCTTACTGGCATTGCATGCATCAGTTGGCACCTACTACATACTATATAGATGGTTGCTGATTTTGCAGAGGGTTTGGCCTTTGAGAACGTTATAGATTTTGAAATAGTCGTGCAAAGAACGGCTTAATCATGAATTAATTATTTAAAAACTATAATGCTCGAATTATGTACACCTCACAATACCTATTGTGGACACTCCCCCTATGAGGTGGTTCGATAAAACTCCCGATTCTTGTAAGTCTGCGATTTCACGCGTTTTGATAATATTCCAAAAGGGTTTTCCAGTAGGCAAAGTTTCCTATTCAGGCTACACGATATGATCATTAAGCCGTATTACTATTTGTGTAGCACATAGGCATGTTCATCTTGCGTTGAAGTTACGTGGCGCCGTCAATTTATATTTATATTCGTCGATATAAATCCTCAATGCCTAAGGATAACGGGGAGTTTCTCAAAACTAATGCTGCTAACAGAGCGGTTCTGTCAATCTTTCATATATGTACCTCACAATCTTATCCCGGTAGTTGATCTATGAGGCATAATTTCAAGTTGACGAAAGGAAATACCGGGTCTTATTTATTGCACCTATCTTTGATCTCCAAATTCTGTACATTCTTTGAAGGATAAAAAGCGAGCCTTCAATCTTTACAATGGTCTCTATCTTGCACTCATAGAAGCATAATATGCACTCTTGTACACTGACCAATAGATAATTTCAATAACCATGTCATACTATTTGTGCCCTAACATCATTCTACACATACAAGGTAAGAAACTTTAAACAGATATGTTTTCTTGTACTATCAAAATCACCGGTTGTCAGAGAGCAAAAGTCTGAGAATGAACTGTACTAAAAAAAAACTACTAAAATGACTTGTTTCTATAATGCTGCCATTACACATTATGGTCAAAGAATTTACCTTCTTTAAGGGGATCTTGGACAAAGACATGGTTTTTAACTGAAACGCTTACTGTAGACTTAGATCAAGTCTTGTTTAATGAACTGTATTCACATAAACTAATACACACCTTGTCTCAATATTGCTGCCTTTATATATGCCAGTGCCTTAAAACAGCTAATTTTTGTTTGTAATATCACACTTACCGTACAACCAGAGCAAGACTCTGAGGACGAACTGTAGCTGCACCACAACAGTGCCGGCGGCGCTGATGGCATTCAGCATTGCAGAGGATCTGGTAAATGTAGCCATAATTTAAGTGTCGGCTCCTAGATTGTTTTGTGGTCACAAGTTGGCAAACATGCAGACAGAGAAAATTGATGTTGGTTGAGCTGCTTTTGCAGCGGAAGGTGTTCGTTAATGGTGGGCCAGTGAAGCTTCTGCTTCTTAATAGGTCCCAAGAGTAGTTTTATGCCGCTAAGATATGGAGTGGAGCTTGTCAGTTAAGTCCAAAGAAGTTTGAACCGTCTTCATTAAAATATTCCACGTTGATTCTTTCTTGCCTCAAAGCATAGGAGAATATTTCACTTTGCATAGCAGATCGCAGTCAATCCAAAAATAAGGTTTGGACCTTTTCTTTCGAAGAGAGCTTATGATAGATGTACGATGTCTCTGTTTCTGGGAAGAAAAAATATCGTGGTTGTAAAATCATGATAGGGCATGCAATTCGATTTTTAAGAAGAGCCTTGAAGAGGTTGGTTTATTTTATTTTTTTTTTTATTGGATTTTGTAATTTTTTTATAATGGAAATTGAGTATGTTTGGAACTATTCATTGAGATGAATCAAATTATGCTGAGACAAGATAGCCTTGGCACATGCATGATTAAACAACATCAGTCATTTACATCAGCAAGGCGTGACCACAATCAGAACACTTTACCAAGATTTGCATGATCTTTACGGTGGCATTCTAACAAGCAGTGAACCGAACGCTCCATGTTCCACCTTATGAAAACCAAGAACTAACACAACGTTTCAACATTCTTTACTGGAATTTACAGGATTACAAAGTATTTTATGTAATAACAAATTTATACAAGAAAGGTTCTGAGAATATCACAGGTCGAAAGTCAAATTATAAAAAAAATATAACTTATGGGCTTGAACTAAAATTATCGGGGTCATGGAAAGTCCATCGTGTATAGACATTGGTGGTGAATATTTTCCTATTAAAAGTGCTCAAGGGTTTGTTTTTTGGAGATGGACTTTTTTAATTAGCCATAAAACCTTGAAAATCCGAAAGGCATGGCACACCCACTTAAATTCTATGTTATCGACAACACTGAAAAAAGGAAACATGGTCGCCGCCTGACATTATATCTCTCATAATGGCGAGCGATGAATTGAAGCCCTCCTTCGAAATGTTTAATGTACGGGAATAGTAGAAGCATGATCAAGCTAAGAACGTTAATGGTGGTCTTTTGAGAACTTCTTTTGTCAGAAGAGCGACACAAAAGTTAAGAGTAACACTTATCTCCCGCTGTTGCCATTATCGTTGTTATGGTCCTTGTTTATGTGACGCTTCTCATTTACATCACAAACCTATTTAGTTGGGTTTTTTTCGTTGTTTTTTTTTTAAGGTTATAAAGTGTAGCATTTTATATCAAATCAGAATATAGAGCAATAAAGAAAGCGGTTCAATTTTATATTTCCTAAAGGGCGGTATTTTTACATGTTGGTACATGTATTCACTTAACAATGAAGCTTCTGGTGAATTTAAAAATAAGCTTTTTCCTGGTTCAATTTTTTAGTTATTTTAATTTTTATGTTATTTACAAATTTCATTTTTTTTTCATAAAAAATGTGTACCTTTATTTTATATTTATGGCATACATAATAATTTCAGTACGATGAGAACATGACTAGCAACAACGCTTTTTATCCAGTTAGAGTTAGAATGAACGGTTTGAATTTACGGCACGTCAGCACAGTAACAGCTATATTGTTCACTAGCCTTAATTATGCATGTCAATCACATTGAACATGTCTCAAAAGAACAAGCCTGGGGCTGTTCTTTTGGCATCATGAGATGAAAGCTCACAATAGAGAATTGAATATTACCAAAAAATATCCCTTTTTATTGAATGAGACATAATTTATACAACTATCAGGAGCGTCATACTCTCATTATGTAGTAAACATTTTTCTGTTATAGACTAGACTGAGTCACACTATTTGCGAGTTTGGCATTACTCACGCCCCTGAGGACATAATTGCTTGATGAACATTAAAACCGGAATCGGGGCTTATGTCTTCCAACAAACGTATTTAACTTTTGGTCAAATCATAGTTATATCTACTAGGAAAAATATGAATAAAGAATTTGTCAAAGTAATTCGGATATCAAATCTTTCAGATTCCTTTGATTTTGTGAAAGCACTTACCACCAGTATGACATTATTTACCAATATTCCTCCATATAGTTTTGTTTTCAAAATTAATGTTCTTAAAATATACGACCTCAATAAATTTAAAGGATAGGAAGAGATTGAAAGATGAAAGCAGTGGAGGGGAAAGGAGTTGATACAGTCACCACACTCAGGGCCGTAAGTACAACATCACGGTAGCTTCAGACATCTACTTATTCTTATGATTGTTACGACCCGTCGTAAGCTACGACGACATTGTACTTAAAGCCCTTAGTGAACACTATCACTGGTGAACACCCGTTCCGTTTTACAAGCCGGGAGGTAAAATAAGCTCACCCGTAGAGCTTCCGGCCCAATAAAAACCCAGTAAACGGAAGTCCACTGTGGCTGCGATAGCTATTTGTATAATTTATCGTTTTAGACTTTACGGCTGCTGAACGAAAAGGGCTGGACAGGGTATTCAATGTGTGAGCACGCTAACGGATAACTTGGGCATCAAAGTCACATCCCGTTTAAGCATCATCTATTCTTAGCTTCAGTGACTATAAAAGTCTAAAAATAGTGACAGCTTTTGCATCATCCTTTTTTTTCCTTGACTGCAGTTTAAGTGGCGCAATAATTTATTCCGAAAAAACTTGTTGGACGAAAGAGATTGGAGTTGCAAGTCTCTCGCCTCGCCAATCGTGTAGATCCACCCAAACCTCCATCTTAAAGTTTAAGGGCAGATTAGTACATGTACTCAGTGTGACAATTTCGGATTTTAAGCTAGAGGCCAGAAACTGCAAGATGAATCCACTCAATTCAGGTCTTCCCACCCTGTTCCGTGTGTGGGAGCATATAAAATTGCCAGACGCAGTCTTGGGGATCGTCCACAATATAGACTGAAGTTAAACGTTAGGCACATCTATCCTAAACTTCCGGAGCCAACGAGCGACCGTGTCTAACGGATGTGATTATGTCATACGTTCATTCGTTATCGCCGTGGACATCGCAAAGCCTGTACTATCCATCCCATTGAGGTCAGGCTGACCAGCACTTGAACTGAGCTCTTTTCACCGCGAGATCGGACAAACCTCGGCAAACTAATAAAGTCGTCATCCGGTAACAGCTCATTTGGAAGAATATAAAAAGACGGAATAATGTAAAGCCGCAAAAGACAAAAGGAACGATCAGCCGTGAATATCGACATTACCATTATTATATTGAGTGACAGCAATGATATTAAAAGTTCTTCAACTATACTTTCGGTGACGGGTTGCTCCGGCAGGGGGGGGGGTAAGCGGCTTGATCTGGCCATTACGTGATCTGGACTAGATCGATAGTGTCGTGCCATGCGGTTATCAGCCAGACCAAATCAATTGATGCCTTCAAATTATCCGTTATCGATTAGCAGCGGGTTAGAGTTTTTATGCAGGGGATAGAATGAAAAATAAACAATTGGGAAAAAGACAGGGATATGAACTTTGAGACCCGGGGGAAGCTGGCCGCATCCGCCAATTCTTTTTAAGTACCACACACACACGCACACGCTTTTGTTCTTTCTGTCCCCTTTGTTCCTTTCAATTTTCTTTTTTCATTCCTATTCTTCGTCTCTGTCTGTCTGTATGTCTATCTGTATGTCTGTATGCCTGTCTCTACAACCCAATCTCCCTCTTCCCTCTCTCTCTCTCTCTCTCTCTCTCTCTCTCTCTCTCTCTCTCATTTTTCTTCAATTACTCTAACCTTTTGTCTGCATGTCTGTATTAATGCCCATCTCTCCAAAATCGGCACCATTATGCCTCTATATTTTTATCTGTCCCTTTGTCTCTCTATCTCTTTGTATCGTTATCTTCAAAATTAAATCTCTTTGTATCGTTATCTTCAAAATTAAAACAATTGAATCGGACCAGAACCAATACATACAGAACTTTTTTGCCTCGATCGATATCTTTATAAAAAAAAAACACATTTTTTTAAATTAGAAAATGATTCTTTACGGCATAGAAACCCTTTTAACGCAATTTACTCATTCATTTTTGTACGAGTATATTATGTATAATTGATAACGTTTGCACTTAATGATATTTTTCTTATATACATACATTCAGTAATTTTTTGTAACCCGATCTGTGATGTTGTGATATTATGATTTATATAGTATATATAATATTATTAGTCTTTCTATCGAAATTCTACCTTTTTTATTCTCTTATCGTTGTAAACTTTTTAATTTCGCCTTTTGTACGAAGGGAGTGTACTTTAATGTTTCCTAGAGGGATGAATAAAAATTTCTGTATTCTGTATTCTGTATTCTGTGTTCTGTATTCTGTATCGATCTGTCTTTTTCAGGCTCTTTCAGCTAGTCAGTCTGTATGTGAGTGTGTCTGTCTATTAGTTATTCAGTTTCTGTGTGTGTGTGTGTGTGTGTGTGTGATTATTTGCCGTATCCATTTATGGTAATCTCTGCACAGCAACCAACATGTACTGAAAGTTGCAAAGGAATAATGAAGACGTCACTACCTTGTCAAAATACCTTTACAGCATAACAGAATGTCACTACATTAACATAATTACATTGTTATAACATTATAAATTTTATATCAAAATAAATTATCGTGCAAGACCACTATAATAACAATTGAAATTTTAACAATGAATTAAAAAGTCGCGGTTTTATCTTTTATGATTGCCAAGTTTTATTTCCCAAAACTTCTATTAGTTAAATGATATAGATTTACATGGGCATAATCTGTAGGTTATATTAACACTCAATTTTTTCTTAAAAGCATTTTGAACCGAAAATTGAGAAGAAAACTCTTAGCCATCCGTCATTTCAATGCACCGATAAGACGGGAGTCTTAAATTAGTTGAAATGCGGATTTTCTGACAAAAACGAATCTGACATAGGAATTATATTTTTTTTTTGTTTAAGCGCGCAAATTTTAACGCGCACACTGCACCGTTCTGTTAGAATGGTTTCTAGTAAAATCAGAGGATGAAAGCCTACTTTAAGAAATTCAATGTTTTTTTTTTTTAATTATTATTATTTAGTTAAATAAGACGTGTGGGTATACTATTTAACAACTTATGAAAACATCAACAACAAAAAAAGATATAAGAAATACCAGTCAAACACAAAGATGGAAATAAACCAAATGTGTACATAGATACTCTATATACGTGCTTGTTTTAATCTATATACGTGCGTGTTTTCCATAGCAGGGTATCTCTTTGTGAATGTTTTATTTCTAAAGGAAGGATTCTAAAGAAACATAACTTTTGAGTTTTAGCACACTTCAAATTCATCTCTTATCCTTCAGCTTTTCCTATGGCTATCTCACAGTGCCCACGAATTTCGTGGGTTCCCATCTAGTTATATTATAACATTATTTGTTTTCCGTGTCATATCTAGCTTATTTTTAACTACGCCTAGCAACGAGCAACGGTCAAACAACGGTCTTACGTCATTGGGATTAAGAAGACGTATTAAAAACTATCTTTATCTCCTCTCCGGGTTCAGGTAAAAGATTATGGGAAAGTTTGCATCCATTATAAAATGTGTATGTTATGCCCTTCCCCCTCTCCCCCGCCCCCTCCCCAAACAAACAAAAAACCGCAAACATTTCAACATCTTGGTGGACATATCTGAGAAACTATATTGGAAAATGAATGTTTTGCTGTTGGCAGGGTTGGCATGATAATCGCTCTCCCATCATATAATGTTATGTCTCTAAGTAGGGCGGACGTGCATTTACAGGCCCTCGGAGCATATCTCGATAATTTGCAAATACTTCGATTTGTTTGTTCAAAGAGCACTGGGAATGGGCACTCTATAAACACTAGTTCAACGACTGTGTTTATAATTGTACCGATTTCATGATCTTAAAGTGATAAACATTGTTTTGCGCATTTATAATACAGAAAATAAATGTAACAGTAGATGGTCTCTAATTTCTATACTGGTTCACATTTTGCCTTCTTTTTCATAGATGAAGGCGGTTCGCCATATTGTAATCAAGATAAAATCTTGAAGGTTTATTATAAACAATCTATTGCTTTTCGAAAAAAGGTATTTTGCCAGTGAAATAAAAATGTTGTGCCAGTACAACCATATCTTTGTTGCTGAATTTAATAAAGTGTGGCTACAACAAGAAGAATTCGATAAATTTTTTTGAGAAGCACCAAAAACAAGTCTGTGTTAGGCACAAATTATGATCTGTGGATAGAGAAGACAAATTATGGACCCTATCCACGATTGAAAGTTTTGTTTTTCTGGTTTTCTTTATGTCCAAGATCAGTAACTAGGCTACCGCATGGGCGCCTCCCAACACTAACGTCTGGCAATGTGTGCGTGTTGGCACTCAGAGGCAGGGCAGGACTCCAGCTAGAAACTATCTTACGCCAGAACCAGATTGCCGCTGTTGACTGGACTGAGGTTGTTTTTTTTGTATGAAACCCTCTTTGCGATGTCCACGGCGATAACGGATGAACATATGACATAATCACATCCGTTAGATATAAACAGTCCACGGTCATCAATGACTATCAGTCTTGAAGAGCTCATAATTATGTTAAACTGTAACTCTTCCATAGGTTTGGAGAAGGCGAAGCTCGCTCCCAGTTGAACGTCTCCTGTGTCTCAAGAAAAGATCCTATACGCTGATCAGATCTCAGAGCATGGTGCCCTGGACTTTATACTGACACCGATCCATCCAGTTTAGAGCTAGATGACTCGAGCATGATTCGAAACCCATATCACCAGAATCGGAGGCCGGCACTTTAGTCTCAGCGCTATTGCGCTCACTCATGTGCAACTCTTACCACCTGCAGTTTCTTCTTTTTTAAAACTAATACCATTATTTTTTGCTAATTAACTAATAAACTTACATTTGTTATTGTCATCCAGTGTCAAATTGATATTTTAACTCTTATAGTTATAAAAATCTGTTTGTATAGGTTGTTAGTAAAAAGTGTAGTAACTTAAATTAAGTCAAACTGCTATCATATAATATTATGACTTAAAGAAAATAAAACGAAACGCTTATGTACATGTATACGCTCTCATAGACATTCACAATAGAGAAAAGTTTATAGCTCGAGTTTCTTGACAATGAATTTTGAAGCTCATTTCACAGATTATTTTAAAACATTTACTTTCATTTGTCTTAAACGTTGTGGATCGTAATAATACATGTCATTTTCTCTATCTTCCAAACATATGCTGAATTCATGCCAATTGCTTTCAAGTTTTCTTTATTAACTATGAATTTACAAAAGAAACAATTGGAACTGTTTTATTGTCCCTGAATTGTCACGGATTGAGATAAGAGTTATACTGGCTAGGGGACTCTTGGGAAAAGAATAACACTTCAATGATATCCCGTGAATTATGGAGTATGGAGGTTATCGTATCTGAAGGACACAAAACATTTCTTTTTTTTATCTAAAGTTGAAAAATGCGATATGTAAGGTTAATTGCTTTAAAAGCTTTCTTTGACCATAGGGCAAGACATTCTTAAAATGAATAAAATGTTTTTGAGGCTCGTTTTGTGCACGAGAGATATGATTCAGCAATTTAAAGTTAATTTTAATGTAAAATGGATCCTCAAAATAAAAAAGAACTTAAAGTTACGATGTAAATAATTTTTAGTTCTTTAAAGGGCTATATTTCATTAAAATTTGCCCTTTTTATGCAAAAAAAAAAAAGAAAAAAAACACAGAACGTTTAATTTATCAGAAGTACACACACAATTTTGTTACTGACACGAGAATATAGACAAATCTGCAACATCACCTTTCAAATTAGACTTAAAAAAGCAAGATCAATTGGATAAATACGTATTAGTAGAAATTTGTATGAGCTAGGCGAATGCCATCACTAATCGTTACTAATCATTGGGTATGCTAACAAATTACAATTTTCGTTTAAATCAGAAAAGCTGTCTTTTAGTTTTACATAATACGTATTCCGTCAAATTTGATGTTAACTTGATGCCATACAAAGGCAGAGCGAGGATACCGGATCTTTTGTCAACAGGTTATATTATGTGGACACCTACTCAACCAGTTGGCGAAAATAAACATTTTTCTTCCGGCAGGTAACTTGATTTGAAAGTCGCACACTCTCCCACAAACCCAGCCCCTCCCCACTTACTCTCCGAAGAAAAACGTTTTTTTTTAGTTCTTCTTTTCATGTTTCTTTTTTTTTAGATGCATCAGCATAGAGTAGCCTTCACTCAGAGTTGAGTTAAGTTGGTTAAACGTCTAAAATCAGTACTATAATTCTAGGCTATATTGTCCTTCACTCAGAGAAGGCAAAGTTTGTATCAGAAATCGACTACGGTTCCTAAAAAAAGAAAGCTTACAACGCAGCGTGATAAGGCGATTAGGTACCCACGCACCTAGACCTCTCTCTCTCTCTCTCTCTCTCTCTCTCTCTCTCTCC
>RQTK01000168.1:607801-625302 GCA_003991915.1 Elysia chlorotica
AGAGAGAGAGGGAGAGAGAGAGAGAGAGAGAGAGAGAGAGAGAGAGAGAGAATGAGAATACGGAAGAGGAGCAGGAGGTGGGAAAGAGGGAAAAATAGGGAGAGGGAGTTACCTTTTTTAAAAATCTCGTATAAAGTATTAAAAGCCACTATGGTCTTAATTATTATAGCGTTATGTGTTAGTGTCCACGAATTAATATTTCCCCACATCTTTTCGTCTGGTAAGTTTCTTGCAATATAGCAATGTCTACAGTTTTTTTTTAAATTTTTATTGTAAGTGGTCATAATTTTAATTTTTACTTAAAATCATAAGGGGATACAATTTACTTTTGCGTGCTCACAAAATCTATATCTTCTCTTACTTCCCTTATGCACTACTTTTCTTTTTCAACGCACGAAATCAAGAGGCACTGTACCACTGTCTAAGAGAGAATTTGTTTATGTACCGGTACTTTTTTTGTTTTACTTTTTTCTTTAAACAAACATGTTTATCGATTTTGTAATATTCAAATTGTTTAAAACAAATTTGGCCCTTATATTGCATTGTTATAGTTGTAGCGTTCGTCTCAGCATTGAAAGAAAAAAAGTTCTAAAAATCGTGTTTATTATATATTCAAAATGGTAATGCGGGGAAATTCAAATGATAACGAAAAGGTGCCTGTAATAATGACAGAAGCGCCAACAACAATAACAACAACAGCAAAAACAACAATAACAATAAAAACAACAATAACAACAACAACAACAACAACAACAACAACAACAACAACAACAACAACAACAACAACACAGAAACACAACATCTGCAACATTATTACAACAATATCATCATCATCATCATCATCATCATCATCATCATCATCATCATCATCATCATCATCATCATCATCATCATCATCATCATCAAGAACAGCACAATAACAATAATAATTTTAAAAAAAAGAAGTTCAGTCAATTTTGTTAAAAATAATTGTGAAGTTAATAAAGTCCGATTCCTTTTAAAATAAATAACAAATCATATGAACGTGCTAAATATGGCAGATGGAAATAAATGATTCCTAAGATATTATCACCAGAAAGAGATTTGCGATAAGGAGTATACTTTAAAGAATCTGATAAAATAGTGCTACGTGCTGCCACACTGCTTGGAGACATGGACATCTGTCACATCAAACTGACACCAAACCAACCAGTACGCTACGAAATCGGAAAGATAAATTTTGACTGATCGTGGGATTTGAACCGCCGATCTTCCGATCTGGAAACCAACGCTCTACCACTGAGCCAGGTCACCCCTTCCCCTGGCTTAGAGCTCTTAGTGGTCTGCTTTGTGACTGGAAAGGGTTGTGTTACCTTTAAATTTAAAAAAAAAGTGTAATAAGTGTGCATACAGAACTAAAAAGGTATACCTTTGTACTGCTACTAGATTTATGCAATATATTACACTGTTTGGGGTGTCGCTAAACCAAACTGATTTTTACTAAATACGACCCATTTTTTTCTGACAGTTACGCACATTTTGTACAATCAAAAAATATTAAACACACCCCTTACAGGCTGCGACTGTACGAAACTTTCCTCAAATTTCTTTAATTTGGTTTCAAACTGTTCAAAACATAAATGTTTCGTCAGTTTGAAAGTTAGCCATTTTCAATCTAGTCTTACCCTCCTGGTTGACTGATAGAATCAGTCTAAGAAAGGGAGGGAAAAGGAAACCAACTAGTTTCCGGCCGCGGCACCAAATCTGCGATAACTCACGTACTTATCTACGGTCACGTACGAGGAGCCACAACAGATTATCTTTTAAAACTTTCAAAATAAAAAGGCACGCAGCGGCGAGGAGGAGAAAGAAAAGAGGGGGAAAGATAGAGAGAGATGAGGAGGGGTAGAGATAGAGATAGAGATAGAGATAGAGAAGGAGAGAGAGAGAGAGAGATAGAGAGAGAGGGGGGAGGGAGAGAGAGAGAGAGAGAGAGAGAGAGAGAGAGAGAGAGAGAGAGAGATTTCTGTGCTTGGTCACTGGTCAGTTTTCCGGGTTGATTGAAAATTGAACAAGTTTTGCGTCATAAAACGGTGTATTTGTTTTATCCCATTCTCATAACAGCAAGAGATAACATGTAGGGCCTTCGCATGTATGGTTTGTAATAATCGTATGATTTTAATTGACCAAAAAGGTGGTTTTTATCTTTTTTCAACATGAAATTCCATTCGATTTCGTATAAAGAGAGTAAAATGGTTGTCTGAGGAAGGGAAAAAACGCGAAATCAATGAAATCGTCTAACAGATAGACGAAAGAACAGCGATAATATTGGGGATGCGAATGGATATTAAGAGCTATGCAAAGTGTACATTCTAAAAGCGGTACTTGGCGCTTGTTTGAAGTGCTCTCACTCTCAAAAGTTATCGCAAAAGTATTAACTTGAGGTAGAGTGGCCTCGGAATTTACTCGCATAATGATGTCTTTTTTTTCTCTTCTTTTGTGTTTTAGAAAAGCAAGAATGAGTAAAAAAAGATGATCGGAAACACTGGATGCGGGTTTTTTTTTTAATTGTTGTTCAGAATTGCTCTCCACCCTTGTCAGGATATATGCAACAAATCAGAGATCGCCATTCGTTTCTATCTTGGACACGTTCACGAACTTGGTACAATTTATACTTTTTTCATAGCCTACAATTGCCATTTAGCCATAATCTGAGAGGTCATGGTACTCGTACTTATAAATAGGCCTAATGGACAAGACAGGTGTTCACCTACCTCCTAAACGAAAACCAAGCAGGTTTCAGGAAAAACAGACGAACAATAGACCAGGCCTCTTAGTAGAAAACGATATTAAAACAGCCAAAGCCAAAAACAAGACAGTAGCAGCAATATTCCTAGATCTAGAAAAAGCATACGACACACTATGGAAAGACGGCCTTCTAAAAAACCTTAAACAAATGAAAATACGTGGCAGAATGTATAACTATATCCAACATTTTGGGCAACACAGGACATTTCAAGTAAAAGTAGGGAATAAACTCTCATCCACCAAAGTTCAAACAAACGGTACCCCACAAAGAGCAGTAATATCCCCCACTCTTCAACATAACAATTAATTATAATTAACCAGGCCATCACGGACCCCAACTCCAAACTCAGTCAGTTTGCAGACGACTGTGCGATTTGGAAATCATGTGGAAAGTTTAAGAAAAACGGTGGACCCAGAGCAAAAGTAAAATTCAACAAATTAATCAAACAACTAGGAGCAAACCCATCAAACAACCCTTAAAAAACTCGACAAGATACAAGCAGCTGCACTTAGAGCTATAACCAACACAAACGGGCTCACAAATCTAGAAGCCCTTCAAGTAGCAACCAATATAGAACCACTATGCATTAAAAGGAAAGGAGCAGCTCTAAAATACTGGGCCCTCAAACCCGACAAACACAATTTTCACTGATCCTGTAAACAAAATCACCGACACCCAAAGAAAAAGAACAAAACCAATCAACCAAAGTACGGCATGGCTAGTATACGATGAAATACAAAATTTAGACCTAAACCCCGAAGACATTAATACCAGAAAACTTGCCATAGAACCATGGACACTCAGAGACATCGAAGTAGACACCCAGCTAAGCCAAACACTGAGTAAAAAAAACGGACGGACAAGACAAACTCAAACCCTGGAACACTTAAATGAAAACTACAAGAACAGTAAAAAAATCTATACAGACGGATCCAAGAAAGGAAGCATTGTTAGCTTAGGAATAATAATAGTAATAATAATAATAATAATAATAATAATAATAATAATAATAATAATAATAATAATAACAGTGGTGACGGTGGGGATAATGGTTAATTTAGTGGAGGTAGATTAACAGTAATCGCAACAATAGAGACAATATTATGGTAATGATAGGGGTGGCAGTGGGGGTGGTAGCATTAATGACATGGGTGTTAATAAATAGGGTAACGATTATCATAATGGAAAAAAATAGCAGCAGGGGTAATTAATAATAACACACACACACAAAAATAAATAAATAAAAAACAACAACAACGTAACTACTGCAGAGGTAGTAGGAATGGCTATGGTGGGTAGGTGGCGATCGTAGGAGCTGCAATAGCCACGGCCATATTTGGAATGGTGGAACAATACCTAATTAGAATACAAATAGGGTAATACCCCCGGTTTTAACTATGCAGCCATACCAGTTGCACATATTTCTTCAATCTCCCGCCTCACTCATAAAAAGGAAATTAAATGTATAAACATAACCTTAGGAGACGTTAAACCCAGAGAGAGGGAGAGAATTCTCTCCCTCCCTCTATAGAGGACTGCTCGCCTTGGCTATAATCTAATTGGAGGCTGGTATGCCAAGTCTCGGCAGTCAGTCAGCAGTCGTCGTGTCAGTTGAATCCTGAATGTTAGCGCAATTGTACGCTTGTTCACCACTTTCTGTTTCATTAAATTATTTTTTTTTTAAATGTATCTATTCACCCGAGGAAGGCACCATTTGTAAATATCGCGAAAAGTACTTCTCTTCAAAGGTAAGATTATAATGCAAGATGTTTACAATGAACTGTTGATCTAGAAATCTAGATTTATAGAGTGTATGTCTGGTTTCTAGATCTAGATCTAGTTATATATATATATATATATATTGATTGCTTAAAAATAAAAATCATCTAGAGATGTTTCTAGATCTAGAGCAGATTCAACATCTTCATGAATTTATAACCTTCGGTACTCCTTACCCACTGCAGTCCCGTCTCTGGTGACCATATTTAATAAGGTAGGCCTATAGGATGTAGATCTAGATCTAGGCTATAAATCTAGACGGCACGGTAATTGAATTCATATAAAAAGTTTTAAGTGTAAAAGGTGTTTTAAAGAAAATACCGAAATCTTTTTCAATTTACTGTTTGATCTAGATTCTAGATCTATTCTAGTTGTAGATCTAGATCTAGATCTAGATATGTGCTGCAGGAAATTATGTTAGTCTTCTGGGGGCACTTAGTATTTTGTCAAAATCAACTTCTTCGGTCTATCAATCCCATTATCTTGCCCTCCTAGGCCTTGATTCTATGTTGAATATGGCTGTCAATATTTTGTAAACAGACGGGAACACAGTGGGTTGTTGTTGGGTTGGTTTTTACATCCAAAGTCAGCACTACAGCTATAGGCTATATTGTGGACGAGCCCCAACACTGCTGTCTGGATATAGATCTAGATCAATTAAAAATTTGAATTTGGTTGTAAAATATTAATAAATATGTTTTTTAGTATTTTTACCCTTTAAAAAATCATATACCTTAACAATGTGGATTTTTGTGTGTGTTAATAATAATAATAATAATAATAATAATAATAATAATATAATTCTTGATCTAGAGCTTAAATATTTTATCAATTGAAAAAAAAACACAGGCTCCACACTTGGACAAGAGTATTTTTTACACTATTTCATTCGCAAATGGTGAAGAGTATAAACCTAAAGCTTTCATACTAACTCAGAATCAGACTCACGGAATGCTTCGTCTGTTCGTTGTATGCATGTGAAACATGGACACTCACATTGGTCCTACAGAAACGTCTAGAGGCAATGAAAATGTGGATGTACAGAAGAATAACAAAAACAAGAACATCATGGAAAGACAAAAAGTCAAACAGTGAAGTTCAGAAACAACTAGGTCTTAGTCAAACAGAAATTGTCAAAACTATATACAAAAGCGAAAACTGGCATACTATGGTCACGTGAGAAGGCATGACACCCTTCAAAGAAAAATCCTGCAGGGAAAAATAGAAGGGAAACGAGGACGAGGAAGAAGAAGAAAGAGCTGGATAGAAAACATTGAGGAAACAACTGGAATTAAAATCAACCAATGCTGTGAAATCTCAGGAGACCGTGAAAGATGGAGATCCGTGGCATCCAACCTCCGAAAGGAGAAGGAACCCCGGTTAGGTGAGGTGAGATTTTAGCATCTGGTTTTCGTGTGTCACAGAAAATGGTTATTTTGTGTTACTAATGTATAAATCTCTAATATTTGTTTTTGTTTTTGTTTTTTGTTTTTTCAAATTGCCAGAATGAGATGGGGAGAAAGTGTTCAGTATTCGGTTGCCTGTCTGGCTATCATAGTGTAGGCCCCACAAAGAAAGTGACGATGTACAGATTCCCAGATGGTGAAGAAGGTCAAGAGTGGGTTGCCTGTTTGCCTAACAGAATTCATCATGTCACGAAATTCATGGGCATATGCGCTCTTCATTGGCCACCTGATGTTCCTCTGGTGCGCAAGAGAAGAGGCAGATACCCAACTCCAACAGTACCACCATCAATCTTCCCAACCGTGCCAGATTCTTGTGTCCCATCAGACACTTCTTGCACGCCACGGTCAACAAAAAAAGCACCCAGTGGTGCCAGGAACACTTCAATTAATCAGATGAGTCCGTTTAGGAAACAAGATGTTCTGAAAAGTGACTCTTTTCAATCAAGTTTTTTTGGATTTTTTTCTCACCTTGGTTTCATTTCTTTCGATGCAGAGAATTGTGTTTTGCTAAGCAAAGACAGGTGTGGTGCTGTACATACATTTTCAGTCTACGTAACTACACACACATACGAAAACTGTGTT
Source organism: Elysia chlorotica (assembly GCA_003991915.1). Classification (NCBI taxonomy): domain Eukaryota; kingdom Metazoa; phylum Mollusca; class Gastropoda; family Plakobranchidae; genus Elysia; species Elysia chlorotica. Next base: position 614,417 of record RQTK01000168.1, read on the forward strand.
TATATAAATTATGAAGCCTATTATGGTTTAAAAAGAATATTTCATCCCTCTTTTAAATGTGATATATATCACTGGAGCCAGTTACATGAACTTATAAGATTTGTGAAGTCTTATTCACTTGATGAGGAGGACCTCAAATAACAGCTAGTAATAGTATAAGCACTTTGTTTAAAAAAAAATCTAGTTTTAAGCTGTTCATGTCGTCCTGTTTGTTTAAATTTAAAGGTCATTCCCAGACTGAAACTTGGATACAAGACGTGAACTTAAATTTAACATTTTACTGTTCATATACATACTCTTTCACTTCTGTAAATAATACTTATATCCTAATTTCCTATACCATTAGCATATTGCTTTTATATCTGAACTTGTCTGAGTTGTCTTGTCGTAATATGGTTTATTAGAGACCTTGGTGTGAGTAAGTGCTAAATAACTGAAATTTTAGTTTAATTCATAGCTTTCTCTACTGAAACTATTTTTGTGCCCCAAAATTAATCTCTCTCTCTCTCTCTCTCTCTCTCTCTCTCTCTCTCTCTCTCTCTCTCTCTCTCTCTCTCTCTCTCTCTCTCTCTCTCTCTTTTTTGTATTTATAATTACAACTACTGTACAAGTAAAAGAAGAAAGCTTGATTCTGAGTTGGGAGTTGAGTTGAGTTGGTTTTAACGTCCAACATCAGCACTATATAGGCTATATTATGGACGGGCCCGAAGACGAACGTCTGACAATTTTATGTGCTTCCACACACGAGACAGGGCAGGGATACCATGACTCCTGTCTCAGCCGGTAGGGAACGCAACCGCCAGGATTCGAACTCGGGATCTTTTGCGTCGGAAGCCGATTTTCTACCCCTGGACCACCGCGCCTCCCTGAGTTGGGAGACACTGCATCATTAATTTTGCCCCGAATTGGTAGTTAATTGTTTTTATATTTTAAACTTGTCAATCATTATGCCAATAGTACTGTTTTTAATCCCAGATGACCATTGTAAAAACACTTTTTGTGACATTTTACCTCTAGTGAAACAAAAGAATACCAGAATTTGAGACTACAGCTATGGAAAATAAATCAGTCTTATCATGTATTAGTCTTGAAACAACATTTTGTTTTACATACGTGTATCTGCAAATATTTAGCTGATTTTATTCTTCCTGAGGTAAAAAAAAGAATTCATTTTGTCGTTAACTTGTGTATACATCTTGTTTGAGAGTCCCCACAGCTTTCATTTTCTAAGACGTTTGTCAATCTATAGATTAATAGGTTGAATGTATGTTCAATAATTCTTGTAATATATTTGATTTCATCTTCCAGTTTTAAAAAGATTTTATGAACTGTACTATAAGTACATAATATATATGCAGATTTTTTCTTAAAACTACTATTATTATTAAGACTAATATGTTTTTTTGCTTTGGGGGCCGTTCACAAACCATGTGGACAGAATTTTACCATTTTTTGACAAATGAGACTCTACCGCTGTACCCCACCTTCCCCCCTAGTGGACCTGTTGTTGTGTCCAGTGTCTCAGCTATCCCTGTCTCTTTGACTCAAGGGTTCCAACAGAAAGTGTGAAAGAATGTCTGGTTCCACTGTTGCGAGCGCCTTGTGCGGCTTTTCAGTGTTTGTTTTTCAAGCTGTGTCCTTAAGCATTGTCTACATTATATTAGCCTTCTATTAACAATTAAAAACAACAAACGGGATTATCTTGGTTTGAACCACATGATGCTTGAGGTAGTATGGTTAATGTAGCCGCTTTTGGAAATTAACAGGTGTTTCTGGAGCATTAACATCAGATATAAAAATGTTTTGGTTATTGCTTATAGTTGTTTATTTGTTGTTAGCTTGCATGTTTGTGTTTGTCTTTTGTTATGTTTTGTTTCCTTGTTTTGTTTTTGTAAGGAGCTGGGAGGGTTAGAAAAAAAAAGTAATTTAGGTTCATATACTTTGACACAGTGTTTAATAGAATGTAGGTATTGTTTTTATTTTGGCTCTCTTAGGGAACAATTTTGTTACACCTTTGGGATTAATTCTATAATAACTATATGCTAGTAATTGTTTTTTTTTAATACAGGTGTGCATAACCAAAAATTGTTGGCAAATGAATAAAAAAAACAACGCAATTTTGGAATCACCTCAGAAAAAGAAAAGCAAATCAAAAACAAAGCAACAACAACAAAAAGAGAAAAATAACCAGGACAGCAGCATTAATAAATGAAGCATTTACAACTAAAAAAGATGACTAAGAACCATCTGTTCGGAGAATAATATAAAAATATTCTGTTGAAAACACTCGATAAATTTGGAAAATGCTTAGATTTTAAAAAAAACTTAAGATGCCGCCGCAAACATTTACATTTTTATTATTTCTCTAGGTCCAAACGGTCAACAGTAGGTGATAATGGGGCGTGGGAAATATTGACTGAGCCTGTCTTTACAATAATGTTATGCAATGTTTCTGTCACGTTCTCTGCACATTCCTTGTAACCAGAAGCTACACCATGTTGATGGGAGGATCCGTATTCAGTATCAGGGTCATGCTCTTTCATAGAAATATTTCTATACCTTGTGAGATGACTGGTATATCAGGTAAAGGATCTTGGCCAAGTTCATTTTAGTTTTTACATTTTAAACAAAGTATATATAATTATATATAAGAAGGATATGCTGCACAATAAAGCAAAAAATAAACTTTTAAATGTGTTCCTCACATAACACAATAGATAAATGATTAAATCTGTTGTTTTTGTCTTTAGAAAAATTATGATTCTTTTTCTTTTTTTTATTTGTTTGTTGGTGTGTTTATTTCTTAACGTCCATAGTCGTGAACAAGATTAGTTAGTACATGTACTATGTTGTTGATGGATGCTAAGACAAACGACTCCCAACATTAACTGCTCTATCTAGTCAACCGCAATGTTGACACTAATGTTGTCGGCGGTATTGGCATTCCTTGAATACCAAGTATGGCCATTCAAATATATTATTACACCTTGGAAAAAGGTTCCCTGTGAGGTAAAATGGTCGGGTAGCTGCAAGAGGAAAAAAAAAACATCTTTGTCATTTATTATTACATCTCCATTTATGTTTACAGAATATTTTATTCAGTTGACTCCACAAGTATTATTGTTATGAGACAACTTTTTAGTCGCATTCTTAATTCTTAAAACATCTAGATCTATTAATCACCTTATGTTTCAAAATATTTGGTTAAAGACCCTAGTCACAATTGACTCCATTTGTACCAATGAGACCATGATTTTCTAGTCATATTCCTAATGATTTTTTTCATTTTATAATAGATCTATTGATCATCCAAATATTTTTTTAAATTTTTCTATTATGTGCCCATTTTTACATTTGACTCATTTATAATTATTGGATCTGCGATATCTCAAAATGCATTTTTGTGACAACTACTCTTGTCACTATTAATTAAGATTGTTTTGTGACTGTGTATGTCCACCACATTACAGATAATGATAATATATTTGAACAGCCCCTAATAAATGATCCTTATCCTGAAATATCTCTAGGAAGCAGAATATTGTACAATGATATTGAATTAGAACTTGATTGTTTGGTGAGTGATATAGTGGTAGATCAAAGGACAATCTTGCAAGGATTTTGAGACACCAGTAATAGATTTTTTTGTTTTTTTGTTAGAGCAGTGCCGCCTCTCAACTAGAAAACTAAAAATACATTAGACAGTGTGCTACTTACCCTGGATAAAATAATCCAGCATCTCTCAAACCAATATTTTACAAAAAGGGCGAAGAGTTGATCCAAAGAATTTTTCCTTTTTCGAAATGAGTTTTATAAACTCTTACTTAGATCTAAATACATGTACGGTATTGATGAGTTTTGTTAATGTTCTGAAATCTAAGCATATTTATCAGTATTGGATTATCAATATTCGTCCTAATTATAATCTTATTATTTTACTCCCTAAAGTTTTCTGAAGAATCTTGAATTCCATACGGGGGTGGTTAAGCACAACTGAGATTAACTCATTAAGACTGATATTAAAGATCTTTCATCACGGATGCTTAATCCCACCAAATTACATAGCGATTGATCATTATTAAGAATTATAATGATGTGACAGAATGGCGCAAATAGAACAAGGAAATTGACATCTGTCTGGTATTTATATTAAATCTTTATACTATATACATCATCAACATCTGATTTTTCTATTATTACTATTATTGTTGTTATTATTATTATTATTATTATTATTATTCAAAGGCTCCATAAAATACCATTTCCGCGCAGTCAAAATTCGTTCTTTTTGTTTCGTAATTTATTGTTATTTTGTTTTCAATTTCTTTTGTTATCATTTTGGAATTTCAAATGCAGACACTTGTATCACTATCAGTTACGTTTAAATTCAGAATGTTATAGGCTGTATGTTATAAAGTCAATTGTTTCACTACAAAACTTTAAAATTTTGTGGTAATATTTCCATGGGCTCGTGGTCTTGTTTGGAAGCTTGTTTTTGTTTCTTTTGTGTGGATTGGATTTAATATCCCTGTATTTGTACAGAGACAGAGATACAGAATTGCGCTCCTAGAACATGCGCACATAATTATTTGCTTTTATAGCTAGACGTCTGTGGAGTGCAATCTCGGTGTTTGAATCGACATGGTAAGGTATGCAATAATCTTCATCGAAGAAAAAAAAAAGAAAAAAAAGCTGATTTTTTTAAAGCTTTGTGAATGTTCGAAATTATATAGTATACAGTATTTGAATTCCTCGGGTACAATGATGCTATAACATAAACTGAGACCCCCGGTTTTTCTATTTAAACGCCTTAATTGAAGTTAAGAACTAGTCTTACTAACTCTTGTTTCTGAAATTAAAAGGTACATGTTAAAAACTTTAACGTTGTTGAAAAAAAGAAACGGTACGGAGATAATAACCTCAGGCATACCATTTTATGAAAGCCATTTTTATGTTTTGATGCTCTTTTCCATTTACTAATACTAGGTAATGTTAATTATGTGTCAAACTTTTTTTCGTTGTTTTTTTTTTTAACTCTTTGTTTTTCACCTTAAGATTCATACAAATTTGTTTTTCATTATCTCCAAAAATGCTTTGTTTCGCCTGCAAACGCTAACTTACGATAGCCAATATTATTTTATTAACTTTTAATAGACCAAACGGAAGGGAAAGCGAGTTAGGTTTAGTAGGTTGGGTAACTTAAGTTTCCAAGGCCCTAGGTTTACAATTTTGTCAAGCCACCGACTGAGCCGTGTATATCAGTGATTTTATTCTTTCTGAGTCATAATTGGAACCACACATTTATATCACTGTCTTAAATATGTTAATTAAATTTAAACACTAATAAAAAGTCCAGGGAGCTTTCTCCGATTCAACAAGTTCAAGCGCGATAAATATTGAATTATTTTATAGCGCACACATTTCGACGCACACGCTGCATGGTGTCCTTAGAATTACTAATAATTTAAAAAATTAAAAGAGAAAATTAATACATAACTTCTATTTGACTCAATGGTCGTTAAATACGGCTAACAGTTGATTTTAGTCATGTACCATTGCTTATAAAATAATATCCAAACAAAAGATTACAAATGGAAGTACATGTATCAAGAAATCAAAACAAAAGTTTACAAAGGTGTCCTATTATCGTTTTTTACAGCATGAAAGAGACAGTGTAACTATCTCTTCGTGAAAAACCTTGTGTTATTTCAAACGGTTTCTAACCCATTCTATAGAAACACAATTCGAGTTTTGGCTCACATTGATTCATCAGTAATCCTTTGTCCAGCTTTGTCTAATCCACAATTCCCACGTAATTCGTGGGTTCCCATGTAGTTTTTTGAACTTAAGTTCAATTGAGATAATTATAATATTGACGAACACAAAATCTTAGATTAGCGAATTCGTTTTCCAGTAGCGGAATAAAAATAATCTTAGATTAGCGAATTCGTTTTCCAGTAGTGGAATACACTTTAGTTTCATGATTCTTCTGTTCATGTATTTCTTTGAATTACAAGTCTTATCATTTTCATGGACTAGAACATTACATGAATTTGTATGAGAGCTATTTTGAGGCGCTCATCGGTCAAATTCTTCTGCATCACTTTACCTTCCAGGTGAAACTTCATCTTTTTACAACTAGTGTTGAACTACATGTATCGTAAAAGTCTGTAGAGTGTTTACGTTTTAAGAGTTATTTATGGAAGTAGAGAGCGTAGGCCTAATTCTACCTATTTAGACTTTATTTTACTTATCAATGAGGTTAAAGCTGTAAGATACACATCAACTGTGTGTGTGTGTGATTTAACTTAAATCTCCCTACAACCGCCTCGGTTTTACGTTTCTTGTCCTCCTTTATTGTAATTAAGTGTAAGCTTTAAAAAAAAAAGTAGTCAAATAAATCGCACTGCGTGATACAAAATTTGATGTTTTATTAATTTTTAACCGCTTCATTTCGTTACGAATAGCGGCTAGGCGGGGTGGTAGAGGTATAAAGAACGTCATAAAATGTTCCTAGAATCACATTTATTATAAGAATGGAGTTCATTTAAAATTGTTCTTTGAATAGTACTAATAGTAGGCCTATTGAATTTATTATCTTAAACCCATTATACATTCTCATTTTTACCATTAAAATTAATATAAGTAGGGACATTATATCCATAATTTATCGTAAAACGTAGTCAGTTTCTTTATAACGCTTAATTTTCTTTTTGTCTCCAATAGTTTGTTCTTTCCTCTTTTATTCTCCTTTCTCATACCTCTCTAATGTTCAACTTCCATTTTTATCTTTTTTTGCCTCCTCGTTCCTGGGTTTCTTCTTCTGTGCGATATTGAAATATGTTTTGAGATTAATTAATAGACCAACCTGAAGCCTTGAAATAATTTTTTTTTATATTTAAGTGAATTTATTAAAGTAAAATAAAGGTATTAAAAACATGTAATAGGAATCAACTTGGTCGAATGAACAACCGCTTCAATTTTTGCGCGTGTGATAATTTATGCTAGGTTTCAAAATTGAAAACCATATTCATAACGTGTGTCTTAAAACCATTTTCGATTGCATGCGGTCATAACCACTATGACAATGAGGAATGATGCCACCAGAACAAACCCGCAGTAGTCAAGCGTGTTGCAGATCCGTATAAGATCGGGATCCACGAAGCCTGAACTTTTGTGAGTCCAAGAGATGGGCTCTTTTGTGCCAACACATTCATGGCGGTTGTTGCGTTCTTGAGTGTCGGTTTGTCCATCTCTTTTAACCTTCTGTTGGTTATCATTCTCCTCTTTCTCGTCATTAGACTTTCCAAAAGATGTTTCGGTTGGGAACATTATACACAACTTGTTTTCCACTTTCCCTGTGTCGTCATTTTCTGAGATTGAATCATTTTTAAAGACATTGGGGGTTTGGGGTTTAATTATAGACTTTCTACTGCTCTTGGTCATGTCGGTTACAATCGGCGAAGTTGGTTCTTTTTGTTTGAGATAGAAATTAAAACAAAGGATTTTTATCTTCTTTTTCCCCTCCTCGGTCGTTGTGACAATGGACCAGCGTAGGGCCATGTTAAGCGCCGAAAACGCAACACATAGTACAGAGGAGATGAACACGGCAGAGACCACATAGAAGACATTGGGCATTCCCAGCGAGGCCATGGGCAGAATGTTGCCTACATATGAGATGTACACAGACAAGGAGAGGTGCATGCTGAGCGCATAGGCCAGCCGCTCTCCAGAATCTACGGGGACGAAAAAGGTAAGCACGCACAGAGTGGCGATAGAGAAGACGGGCGTGTAGATGTTTAAGTAATAGAAGTTCGGGCGACGCCTAATGCTGATCACAGCCGAGGCGGTGGCGAATTTTTTATGGTCGGCCTTCTTCTTGGGGCCAGCCTTGACGCTGAGTACCTCCCACTCGCCGTGCTCTGTGATCTTGATGGGCGAGATGTTGGAGGCGGAGATGTTCACCACGAAGTCCACGTGCCGGGGGCTGGAGTCGAACACGGCGAAGACGAAGTCGCAGGTCTGGGTGTCCGAGGGGAACAGGACCAGGTCCAGCTTACACTGGCAGCTTAGTTTGGTCGTAGAAGTGAAGTCCACCGTGCCTTCACTGCTAACAACGTGATGAGTCGGATAGCTGAACAGGTCTTCGCCCTTGTCGTGAGAGTTCAAGAAGTAGATTTTGGGCGTCCAAATCTTGTCAGGATCAAGATACATCTGATCCAAGTCCCCGAATTCAGCGGGATCCCATTTCAGGTGCTTGTCGTGCCTGTAGGTTTGAAAAAAAGAATCGATTAAAAAGGAATGTTTCTTTTCTGTGTCTCCGCGTACATATTTCAGGAGATGTAAAGGAATACAGAATACGCTACATGCTTGGACAATTTTCCTAAAGTCCATTCAGAGCTCCATAATGTACGCATCAAAAGGGGAAAAAATATGTGGGATTCAAAGTTTTATCTCGCACGTTCATATGTTAGCTTATGAATAAAAGATATAGAATAGTAGAATGAGATTAGGTATCATAATCTTCATCTAAAAGATGACAATACCATTGTTTGAAAACTGACACTCAACGTTTTTAACAATATTGTTATGCGCTTTAAGAATTAAGTTTCAAAAGTTAAATCATTGAAATTTAGTGATCAGTGAACAAAAAATGTAAAAGATAATTATGCCATGGTTTCTGAACGTATTATTGGAAAAATACTTTATAACATCTAATGTATATTATAATACTATAAATACCAATATATCTTTGATAGGAGTTGGCCAATATTAATGAATGCATTCGGTGCATTATACTTATAGTCTGTGCCAAAAGCAGTAGCTTGCGATCGCTATAAATAAAAGAAAACTAAGCATCTCGCAAGACTTACCAGTGAACGGAGGTTGTGGCTATCACATAGATGACCTGCATGACGTCATCTACATCGTACACAGATAGCAGGCTGAAGTCCAGGGAGATCTCCAGCGCGGAAGACTGGTTGGCGACAGGTCGGACATGGCGCCTGAACAAATTGGTCAAATAGAGGTTTCACGCCGAGGATTTTGCGTATAATATTAATTTTGGCTTAAGATAATTAAGGTAGTCACTTGCTAATCTTAAGGAAACAAAACTGAAGCTGTATAGAGCACTTGTCAAATGTGTCTTAACCTACAATTGTTCTACGTGGGCACTAAGACAAGCTGAAGAAAAGAAATTGGATGCTTTTCACAGAAAACAGCTGAAGCGGGTTGTTAGGATAAGATACCCAGTAAAGATAACAAACAAGGCTCTCTACAAGCAATCCAATGAACGCCTGCTTTCGCTGTATGTTCTGGAAAACAGATGGCGTTTGTTCGGGCATATACTGCAACGCGACAGAGAAATCCCAGCCAATAAAGCCATGGAAGGATTCTTTGTCCCACAAGGGGACAAATACAGGGGAAGACCAATTACTACCTTGCCAGTGGTCTTGACCAACGACTTGTCCCGTTTAGAAAGTAGTAATTATTGTCTTAAAACCTTCAAAGACATTGAAAACCTGAAAAAGATCGCAGAACAGAGGGATCAGTGGAGGATTCTATGCACAAGAATACAAAAGGAAGCCGAGGCGTTGCAATCTGACGACTATGATGCGGAACGGCGATAAAGAAGAAGAAAGAGACTTGCTTCTTAAATCCTTATTAAAAACTCAGCCTGAACATTTGTTCGACCGACTTAATTTCAATAAAGAAATAGAGTGGGCACGCGTCACGCTAGCTCTCGGTATCAAAAGAAATGTATACTCTTTTTCCGAAACGTCTCACTAAATCTATAACCTCTGGTATTATGGTAAAGATTAACAATTCAACGTACTATTGCGCTGGGATAAAACACAGGGTGCAAAATTCTAGAATACCTATTTTGAATTCCGTTGTTTGTTTGTTTTTTATCTTGTTGAGGTACGAAAAATGCACTCAAATTATTTTTGTTATCTACAACTGCGGTGTTTATGTTTTACTTTTAGTATTTTGAAATCATGATACCAAAATGAGGGATGTTTAAGCCATATATGGTTGCGCGTCAATCAAACTTTTGAATCCACGATTTGCACACATTATTATGATCGAGAAAAATAATGCTGCTTTACGTTTGTGTCGTTTCCTTTGCTTTAAACAGATAATAAAAGCAATTCCAAGATCAAGTGGTTCTGCTTTCAAAATCGAAAGAGAATTTGAGACAAGTAAAAACAAAAAACATTATCATCAAAAGGAAAATCGATAGATAAAAACTTTGAGGTAGAATTAAAAAACATCAAATTTGAGAGAGCGAGAGAGAGAGATATATATATATATATATATATAACGTACTATTGCGCTGGGGTAAAACACAGGAGGTAAAATTCTAGAATACATAATTATTTTAAATTCCGTTATTTTTTTAAATCTTGTTGAGGTACAAAAAATGCAGTCAAATTAAATTTTTGTATCTACCACTGTGAATGTTTTATGTTTTAGTATTTGGAAATCCAACCACCAAAATGAGGGATTTTTAAGACATTATTATCCTGCTAGACTGTGCCATATAAGACAAAACACCTTTTTGTCATTCAAAAGGGTTGCGCACCAATCAAATTTTTGAATAAAGAAGATTCGTCCAAGTTTTGCACACATAAAATATGATCAAGAAAAATAATGCTGTTTTACGTTTGTGTCGTTCCTTTGCTTTACACAGATAATAAAAGCAATTCCAAGACTAAATACTTCCAAAATGGAAAGAGAACTTGAGACATGTTTTTAAAAAAAAACATTTATCATTAAAAGGAAAATCTATACATAAAATTTTTGAGGTAGAATTAAAAAACATGAAATTTGAGATAGAGAGAGAGAGAGAGAGAGAGAGAGAGAGAGAGAGAGAGAAAGAGAGA
>RQTK01000168.1:625397-667758 GCA_003991915.1 Elysia chlorotica
CCCCCCCCCCAACTTCTCAGTCTCTCTTTCTCCCTTGCCCTCGCTGTCTATATCTAACCCCGTTTCCAAAGATTGATTGAATCTGAATTACAACCAGAACTAGCACTAGCTCTTGTAACTGGGTAGAACTCTCAAAGCGTAAACATTCTTTTTATCAATACAATATTTTAAAACGTGCGCATTTGAATCAAGTTGTTCCTTACCGATGTGATGGTCTTTGCAGCTCCCAGTGCATTGAACTACATGTATATATATACCAGATGGATTGCGATAGCCTATAAGGTGAACGGTTTGATTTACAGAAATCCTCCCTGAGAAAGAAGTCGTTAGTGATTTTCCCATTCTTTGTTTAAACACGTAAAAATGTGCAAGCCCTCATTTACTATAGATCAATGACATGTTCATGACACCTCTTTTTTGAGAAACCGGTAGGCTTTGTCGCTTCGATCAGACATTACTTTGATTTGAGTGGTGATTTCTTTTGGTGTTGTGATGCTCGAATGATTTGTTGCAGCTTCCATTGAGAGGTGTTTTACGTGCAAGATGGTTATCAGTGAGAAGAATATATAAGGAAGCGATGATATGATTATGGAGCGAAAAAATGACGACCTGTTTTGCACCATTCAACAGAATAGACAAATAAAAGTAATCGTTGTTGAGAGGAAATCACCACAATCGAATAGGAAATTAATTGAGCCTACTTCTAACCCATAAGAGTAAGTGAATAGCAGCTGAAAAACAGTTGAAGGCATAATTAGGCTATGGTATTCAAAATGGACCGTATAATTGTATAAATAAGTTTGGGTGACCCATCGCCATGAAGTGTACGGTAGTTGCCTTCCACTAGGAGGATCTATACCATAGCCATTTTCGTCTTGCAAAAAGGTATCACGAGGTCATGGCATTCATAGCAATCTATTCACGTAAAAAAATTAATGAAGACTTGAGTACCGTTGACTTTTTGTTCGTGGTACTGGTCCATTACTCTTATGATGGTCCATACCAAATGTTGAGTGCTGCAAAAGGAAACACACAAGTTATCTGGTGTGATGGAGAAAATAAATATTTAAGATCAATACAAATAGTGTGATTAGGGAGTAACAGTGAACTACTGCGATCGAGAATTGTGGTCAAAGTGAGATGGGGCTGTGCGTCTATAAACACTTTCGCCACTATGGCATTTAACCGTTAACGAGATGTAAAATAAAAAGAAGAGAAAAGCCACCGTAAACGGAAGTGAAAATAAAAGTGAACCTTATTTTGGGCTTGGTATTCTGACAACAAGAGCCTTCATTTGAGATACAGGCTTTGGAAATTATCGGGGAAGGAAATCAGGGATCCTAACGTATTTTGTAAAATTGTTTGGGAAGGTATTCATACATGGGACTCAAGTCAATACTTATGCCACATCATGTTTTTGTTTTTTATGAATCAATCATAAAAGATTGATGGTTAACTTCCTCTGCCTTGGCTTAAAGTGTTGAGGTGGACTTAGTTAAACTTAAAGCACTTCCCTGCTAACTGTGCTATTACAGTATTAGGCACTGGGCCATTTTACTTCGGTGAACATCTGTCGATATCCCCATTGCCTCACTCAGCATTAACACCTGTCCTTTCTAGCACGAAATAATTATTTCACAAAAAAGCACTTAAAGAAGACAGCACTGGAAGGGCAGTATTGACAAAAGTACGAAAAATGCTAGGTAACATCACAGAATGGGTCAGGGTTACAATCAGAGACACATCTGTGATAGATAAGACAGAAGTGGAGAGCACACGCTCAAGGCACCTGAATGATTGCGTTCAAATAGCTTCAATCCTGTTGACCACTACCAAGCATTCAATCACTGTAAATATAGCTACATGTACATGTAGTTTGTATATTTCTCCATATCTATCAAGACCAACACATGTATAAATGGAAAATATAAAGGTCAGGTATTATTGGAAAGTACTGTTTTATTTTCAAAATTGATTATGTAATTCAAATCAAACATATCTGATAAATTAAAAATAATCTTTTGTACTTGTTGCCAGTTTGGAATTTATAAGAGAGATTAATCCTCAGTGAATGATTAGTGCCCACAAGGAAAAGAGATGGATCATGAATGTATGTAATAACATATGTCACAATGATATGATCAAACTCAAAGGATAGTTTAAAAAACAGTGAAATGAGGAAAAAAAAGGTCAAAATCAATTTTTTAAATTAAAAACTTCATTTTTGAATGACGTTTCGGTGAGTTAAGAAATGGTAAAAAAAAAAAAAGAAATCTGGAAGAAACACTTAAAATTTTCCTCATTTATCTACACATTCTTTCTGTGAGGGGCCTTCACCATGTTTGCTTGAAATCATGGATTGAAGAGAAACAATGCATAATCCTACATACCTTATGAACAGAATGAATTCCTCCCTATACATGTACCACTTTTAAGCGTGTACACAAAAACACACACACCAACACAATTATGATTATGTAAAACAACCAAAAATTATTAACAGTAAACTTGAAAATACAAGACAATATAAAGAGTGGTTGGTTACACTTTTAAAATATGTAGTGGCCTTGGTTTTTAACCAAAAGCATTTTTGAAAGAGTCAAAGACAGAAAAAAGACAAAATGAGTTTTTAATTATCCAAATGATTCTTTTTTCAACTGACAAACGAAAATACTGCACCACTCCTAAGAGGACCTGTAATGAATGATTAAAATTTAAATTAACATAGCTATTTCAATAAGACGTTGGTTTTATTTCTTGATTTTTTTAACACCTTATACATTATTTTATAACATTCAGGATGCAAGAATGTCAACTCAACACATGTATATGAGCACAAGATGACCAGACATTTGTACAATATTGTATGTGTATCAGCAAGCAAAAAAGACAGACTTGAGTTCTTTATATTTCATGTAATGATGTATTGCAATGTATTCAAATAATATCTTGACTTCACAACCCTACCCCATACCCTCCAGCAGCAAAAAATAATAATAATTGTCCTTTTTACTTGCCCCACAATATACATGCAGTTTTCTTCTTTCACCATATGATTTAGAAAAGAAAAACAGAAGATCTATAGAAAAAATCATGAAATTTTATGCTATAATTACCCCATATTACCTTGCTTACTTCTAAAGTTCTACTAAAATAACCATATTCACAGACCAGCAAGTAGTGAACTCTTATTGTCAACTGGTTAACAAAATGGTCTATCTCACCGATAGACCACAATAATACTGACCCCTCTTAGAATAATTCCCCATCTATCTGTTCTATAACACACAAAAAACCAGCTGGGGCATTTTTTAACATCTTAATTCTAAAATCACCTACATCAAAAACTCAGACAATTTTAAAAAGTTTGTTTCATTTTTCAGAGCACTACCGGTTCTCAATTTGAGATAGACCATTATGTTAGCAGATTGACGTTACATTAATTTCATTATAAATAAATAAAGAAATATCACTTTTCGTCAAAATAATGCGTTATCAAATAATTCCTGCATAAATAATATTTGACGCCATGAAGTCAATTTCTAGTTTAAAAAATTAATGATTATCTTCCTTTAAATAAATACTAAGATAATATCTTACAAGTCCTTATTTGTCACAGATTTTAAAATTCTCATAAAAGACTGAAATGGTCGAGTTTTTTTATCAATCAAGCAAAGGATTGTATGATTATGATTGAAGGTAGAAGAAAAGTTAACGTATGATTATTTTTATGTAGCACACCCTTGGTTTCATAATTTTTTTTCTCCCTATTGTGGCTTTCTAATAAGCAAAGGGTGAGGCCTCAGCTGAAGCTCGAATCTCGTACCTAATATAATTATATATATACGTATCAATCCAGCGCTCTTTGGGCTGAGCTATTCTGCAGTGGAAAGGAAGTTGACGTATCTACAAATTTCATGTTTTGAGAAAATCGCTCGAGGCTCTAGAAACCTACAAGTACAAATCCATATTGTTTATACTTATAGGGAAAAGTATCAAACCTAAAGTTTTGTTACAAGTGTGTGTATAGAAAGTTTGTGCCACAGTGACTTTTGCCAAATTTTGGCGCCAAAGCAGTTACGCTGTTCTGCCAACGGTTGTTGATAGTGTTTTCCAAAACGTTGACCAAGGCAAAGGGAGCGTATTGAAACAAGCTATTGCCTGTGGTTGATATTTGACTTGAGATATCACTTTATACCGCAAGAAAAAACTCTTGTGGTTTGTCCATTTGCTTAACATTTGACCAAACCCAGAGCCTTCCTGCACTCAATACAGCTGACGTTAAACCAAAGCAAATCAACTCACAACTTGCGTCACTCGATGAGGTCCAAAAACTCTGGTTTATGCGCACCCTGTACTCTTCAGAAAACTCCTTCCCACATAGTCTGAAAATAGCTGATGCAATCATGATAAGGTTTGTCCAGCTATTTGAAAAGCGAGGTAGCCCTAGAGGTACCTATTCCATGTCTAAGGCAAAGCAACGTATATTGCAATTTACGTCGCTTGGACTTTCACAAAAGCCCTTATCTCGATCTGCCTTTCCGGATGAAAACGAAATTGTTGGATACGTCGAAAATCCAATCTAAAAAGTCATAGAAACACTTTTATGCCTTTGTCAAAAGATGCAGCATGGAAAAAATGCCTGTTTAACACATAACTTAGAAACGCCCAAAAAATAGATACATCGCATTGTCTGTGCGCGGCAGTATTGGCCACTTTCTTCTTCAAAGTAAAATGGAATTCAATTTCTCTTTATACCTGATACCAATTGTTCGTTTCATTTCAGATTTCCATATATTGTTGTTCTGAACCGTGTATATAATTGGGATTTCCATGCAAAACTATGTAACTATTTTTAGAAAAAAAAATTGAAAATAGAAAAAAAAATTACTTTAGAATTTGAATGGTTCAATTAGAAATATATCTAACACCCATTCTTTTTTTTTTCTTTTCTAGGAAAGGTCAACAGTACATTTTCAGCTCACAATTGTCATTTACAATTCGTTGTCAACAACATCATTGCATCAGACAAAACATGAGATAAATATTTAAAAAATCTGGTACATGTATTACATTCAGTTTGCACATTCACATTGACTATCCATTAATACAATGGGTATTACAATTTGTACATTATAAACATCATTCTTATATCTTTGAGTTCACAAGAAAAACAAATGATCAAATAAATTCGATGCAATGCTCTAAATTAATGTCTACAGTCCCTCTGAAAGATGTATGTCTTTGTTTTCCTTTCTATTTTACCCTGACATTAATGTATTGCATGTAATTTTTTTTTCCATTAAAGAGAAAAGATGAGATCCACTTAAATCATGGTGACAAAGCAAGAAAATATTTTTACAAAGGGATTTTATCTGGTAATTTCC
Source organism: Elysia chlorotica (assembly GCA_003991915.1). Taxonomy (NCBI): domain Eukaryota; kingdom Metazoa; phylum Mollusca; class Gastropoda; family Plakobranchidae; genus Elysia; species Elysia chlorotica. Next base: position 630,785 of record RQTK01000168.1, read on the forward strand.
ATTTTTTATTTTACAAGAACAGTCAATGAATTTTTTTAAATGATTTATTGTTTGCTAAATTAATCTAGCTACAATGTATAACTAAGGTCAAGGCCTTTTTGGCTAAATAATTAGGATAGCTGAAAAGAAAAAATCAATAAAAAATAAACCCATGACTTCACTCTGAATTATAATTAGTATTTACGGAAAACAAAAAAACTTTCCTTTCAAAATTCAAGGATTTTTTATTTTATCTATTTTAATCAGTACATAAATACCAACATTTTGAGAAAGGTAGTTTTAAATTTATTTGAAAAGTAGTATGGCTAAAAAAAAAAACAACGACCCAGCAGAATAATTATGCATCTTCAAAAGAACAAAACAAGAAAAAAAAAATTCTGGATTACTCTTGACTTTTTAACATTTACAAAGCACTTTTACTATCTAATAAATCAACAAATAAAGTTCACACATGAAAACTCTTTCATCATGTAGTGTAGAGAAAAGTGAGGGCAACAAAAGGAAAACCCAAAGAGGCAAAAACAGTTGTCAAGCAACCCCTCAAGAGGTCTTCAGGACATTATTGTGTGAAGACCCTTTATAATGTGAAGTGGAAGATAACTATTACCTTTTTATCGTTTTATAGTAAATACATTGGACCTCAGATATAGCGAAATAAGTGGGCTCCAATACTTTGTTACCTCCGAGGTTTTGTTAAAAAACTTTGTTACCTCCGAGGTTTTGTTACAGGCAAGGTCGTAATTAACAAAACAAAATTGACTCTCTAGGAGTTTAATTTATAGGGGTCTTAATTTTTGTGTGTGCTGTCTTTCTCAGTTATTGAAAGTTTTAATACAGCTTTCCCGTTTCCCAAAGTGATTAGCTAAGATTTGGTTTTAAACAAAAAACGTGTCCGTGTTCAGTGAATAAGAATTGCCGTTTATCTTGAGTTTGACTGAATACTTACAAAAGGAGCTGATGTTGCTTGAGCATGCGATTGCGAGACTGCGAAAAGACTCAACTGAGATTATAAAATATCTTTGATCGTCTGAACTTTCTACCTCCGTTTAATTTCTCTAAGAAACTTATAGACATACATGTCGATTTCGTATAGCATCTTTCTTCCTCCGCGATCTCCCCCACCTTTTGTATCTGATCTGTCTGTCTCTCTGTCTCTGTGAATCTGCACCTTCCTCTACCTCTCATGCCTTCCACCATACCCTATACAATCTTCTTCTGCAAGGAACTGTGCCTTCTTACATGTCCTTAATATTTAATTGTTCTCTCTTTCACTGCTTTGAGGAGCTGTTTTTGCTCAATATTTACCATCTCTAGTATTTCAAGGTTTGCTTTCTTTTCTTTCCAAAGAACAGTCTCACATTAAGAAAATAGGGAGAAGGGATTCATGGAGATGAAGCAACAAATAAATAAAAAGATGAGAAAATAGGGTATTCGATAAAACAACTCCTTGTACATGACATGTTTTACTATTTAAGAAAAGCAATAAATTGAATATCTCCTTAAGTCCTCCAAATAAAAATTTAACAAGCTAGATGATAAAGAAACACACCTTTAAATGTGATGTGAAATAGACACACATTAGTCAAGACTATTTTAATTTGAAATAGAAAACTGCACTTGTATTCAAAGCTTTGTTCCAAGCAAGACCTCATTAATTTCTTAAAATTTTCACTGAGCAAATTGTGTGCCTTCTAATAATTATCTAAAACCAAGCTAGTGATCAATAACACAACTAGACTAACAATGGGAAAAGTGGCATATTAACCTAATCATAAAATAACATTATTTTGTTCATAATCACACACATCTGCATATAACTTAAAGCTATTATCACCATTATTATGTGTTCAAGGCTTGCCTTGCTGACAAGCGGAACTGACATTCAAACACCATGCACACATTTTACACAGGGACATGAGTTATCACCGCAGCCACAGCTTGAGTCTCAATGCATCCACACCATTCAGGTAGTAGCGGAAGAGCCGTTTGTCTCTCACAAATCCTAAGTTCTCGTAGAGGTGAAGGGCTCCCTGGTTGGTGATCTCAGTTTCTAACACAACCTAGAAAGATTTTAAAGAATTGACTTTTAGTTTTCTTCGTGTAGAAACACTAAGTTTAAGGAAACAAGAAATGTCAGACATAAAATATGTTTAGTCTTTTAAACAAACAATGTGTGAATCATTATAATTGAATTTTAACAAAGTTTCTTGAAAATGAATATAAAAAACAGGCTATTTACAATAAGTTCCATACTCATTTTCCATTAGAAGTCTGTAAACACAAAAGAAAAACCAATACAGTTATGATGAAAGGGCGGAAAAACAGGCTCTGTCATTATTTCTTTTTTTTTTTCAAATGGGTATGTTTATATTGAAACATGGGTGATCTTAATACATTTAAATGATATCTATAATGAACAACCCAATGCAAGTAAAACAGTTTGTAATTTTCTTTTTCTTTTTTTTTTTAATCCATAAATAGGATTCAAAATTAGCTCAACTCAATTGCAGACGTAATGTCATAATTTCAATGTTTACATTTACATACTTCATCACAGTCATCTTTGATCATAGCCTCAATTGCCTTGGTCACAAGTGTTGATCCTGAGGGGAAAGAATTGAAAAGAAAAAAAAACAAAAAACTGTTATGACAATAAAATGACCTGATTTACAGGTTTGTCCAAGAGAGCAACAACCATAAACGAAATTGTGGTTGTGAGCATATGTAACTTCCCTTATTTGTTACAGCGATTGCAGATTCTGACATTTCAATGCTTTCCTTAACCCTAAATGATTCCATGGATTTTCCCATTTTGCAAAAAAATGAGAGTACTATTTTAAAACAGGGCTGCTGGAACAGCTGGTAAATGAAATTATGTCATGTGAACAGGTTCAGAATAAACAGGCTCCTCATTATCTTCTAAGTCTGGGCCTAGATCTTCAAACGAATCAGGGATCCAGTCTGACACTTCTGAGTCTCTCAGATAAAAAAAATTTATAAACCTTGGTGTCTTTGATATTCAATATTGGTTGAAACCATTTAAAAAATATTGAAAACTTTTAGAACAATTATGATAGTGAAAAAAAAAACATATAAATGACAAGTTGGACAGAATGAAGTAGCAGAAAAATACAAGATAGCGGAAATGAATTTAAGCAAAATCGGGTAGTAAATTTTTATTTGCATTTGATGGTCTTTTTTCCATCATATTTCAGCAATTTTTTTGCATAAAATAATATTGTTTGTGCAACTAAATAACTATATATTACAACAAGAAAAAACATCAAAAGACAAATTTATTTTAAATTATATGTCATTAGGTGCGTGCAGAAAATGAATCACTTTGCTGTCACTGTACAAAGCTGTATATTATATCAAGTTGCATAATACTACTCTTTCATTGCACAGAGATAAATACCATTTCAAATAAATTAGGCAAGTTAAGTAATGCCAGAGCCCATTAAGTTGTAACATTCTTAAGCTTTGCTTATTTATATTTTTTTTTACTCTCCATAGCTAAAATGTTATTTTGGATGGACCCACATTAAAGGCATGTTTGTTGGAAAAGGACATTATTGACATTGATTTTTACCTATTTGTCTGCGCCTGTATTCTGAATCTACTGCTAACATGGCAATGTATCCTCTGCGAGCCATTTTCTTGTGCAAGTCTAGCTTACAAACTATTGCACCCACACACTGATCGTCGGCTTTGGCCTGTGGAGATACAAAGAATGCATATGGAAGCTAGTGCAAACCAATAGAATAGTAATTTCACTGCAAAGTGAAGAGTACATAATGCATCGCTTAGTACAGATCTAGTGAATTGATATTATCATTACCTATGCAAATATTTCATTTTGCATTGAATTTGAGCCATAGAAAAGAAGAGTGGTGATTACTATACTAAAAACTGAGTATCAATAGTCCTCATTATGTCTATTGCAAATATTTTAGTTTTATGGTTTCATTATTTATTTTCAATTGTTAGAGAACTGTTTCTACTTAACTTTTGATGTACAAGCATCAAATGTTGGTATAATTTTCTATGTGTACTCAAGCAAATAAACATTACTTAACTAATTTTTTTCATGCTACATGTATTTACCTCACCCATACCCAATTGTTTCCTCTTAAATAAAAATGCTATGGCAACACATAGAATTTTCGTTTTTGAACCTTTGAGTTGCTCTATGTACTCACAAATATCTACAATTCTAATTGAAATTTTAGCCATGAAATGTATAAATTGTGATTAAATATTGGAAGGTGTTTGTAATGGGTTTTTTTAAGAAAGTCATATAAATAACAAACACAAAACTGTTCTGCAACTTTACAGAAACAAAATTCCTTATCATACATAGGTAATAACGATCACAAGATACATTTTAAAATGTTGAGAAAAAAAAAATGCTACTGTCAAATATGTCAAAAGGCAATATGAATTGATTGAACAAGAAAAAAAGCACCGGTAAGGAATTAGCTAATCAATTTAAAGATCAAACCCAATATTTAAACAGCTCAACCATACTTGACCTCATCACAAAACAAACCAGCTTGTTAATTTCATTAAAACCTAATGGTATTGAATAAAAGTAATATGTATCACATATCTCAACTATATAATATAGACAAATTAGCATTTTGACACAGAATAAATAAGTGGTCAAATAGAACTCTACACTTTAAAAGAATTCAGTCAAAAAAGAAACTTACCAGAAAACAAAGTTTTGGCCAGTTGTGGATGAAATACCTGTATGTGTATATGGAATATGGCTCAGATAAGTCTTTAGTAATGAGGCGCATAATATCTGGCATCTGCTTTTCTGATTCATATACAACATATTCAATACCATGTCCGTCAAACCTTTCCTTTAACTCCCTTGCACTCTCATTGTCATATTCTGAACTAACAACAGCATTTGAAGAGGAATCCACAGAAATATCCTCTAACTTTCCTGACAGAGTATCTACTTCAACAGTTGCAGGGTTACATTGTTTTGGTATACAATGTAAGTTACTAACCCTGGAACTGACATCACAATTTTGGAAACACTTTGATGTTGGGTTGGTTTCCTCAATATGTTTGGAATCACTGTTAGAAGCACTTTCTATGTCCCTAATCCCATTTGAATTAATATTTTTGTCATTTAAACTGTGTTCATTGTGTATCAGACCATTAAACTTTTTTACTTCTGATGAAGTGTCTAACAATTCTTGTACATCAGATTCCGAGCTGGCCATCTTTGTTGAATTGTGCGAAAAGGGTTTTCCATTGCAGCCCACACTACTTTTTTGAAAGCTTTCAGATCTTTGGCTAGCATGATGGACTTTTACTGGCCCATCTTGCTCTATTCCTGGAATTCCGTCATTATTGTTGGAGAGAATGCAACAAGAAGAAACATCTTTGGCATCGAACTCTTGGTCCTGTAAAGCAGCAGGACTTGCCTGAGTTATCACTGTGTTCTCTGCCATAGATATGGGTCTGGATCAAATAAAATAGAAAAAAAAAACATTTAGAGGAAGAAACTTGATCAGAATCACAAAGAAAAAAAAAAAGAAAAAGATTGGCAATGGAGAAAAAAATTAAGACAGTATATAGATCAATATTTTAACAAATTAATTTTAATGCACATGTATGCATGGTCATACTATGTGGAACTCCCAAATATTCTTTAGAGCAAAAAAAGAAAAAAACACATATACAAAGGAATAATCAGAGTGTCATTAACCTCCGCCGTGCTTTGAAGGCCACCCGAACAGCCAGATGGCCGGTCTAAGATTCTGGAACTGGTACGGGTGACTGGGTGTGAAAAAATGGGGTGTGGCAGTATTGATCACCTGGTTAATGTATGCTCTTAGTGTTGCGCTGATATTGCCCATATTTTTTTCATCGATTCTAGTTATAAGTTCATAAAACTATATATGGTGCCATGTATTTCTATTGCGGCCACCATAGACAGCGCTATCAAGAGGAGGAAACCATCAAACATTATCAAGCAAAACGCCCGCTAGCAGTTACAGTACTTGTCAACCTGTCTACCCAGAATGGAGGTCATCATGCAATGTGGTCAGCACCTGTTTCACATCAGTATGTGTGTGTATGTGTAAGTCTCTTTAGTGCTTCATTTTAAAGTTTTAAAACATTTTGTAAGTTGAACTAAATTTGTGAAATTTATAGAATTTTTACTTGTCCATCTGTTCTAAGGCTACAAATAATTACATTAACACCTAATGACAAGGGTATGTTTGGAACATGAATTCCTCTTAAAAATTCTCTTGGAAGTTTCTCAAGAGTTTGAGGAAATGGTGTTAACAGTTAAACATTCAAGGCCAATAATTATGTTTGATAAATAAAAAATAATTGACTGAGCCAATAAAGAACCGAGATAGGTTGATGTATCAATATTCATGTCTTTCATATTCTTAACAGTGAACTGTGTAAAAGATTGCATGTACTCAGATATGTGCAACGCTCTTATCAGTTACAGATAACTATAGAAATAATCACCATGCTGGGAAATGTGTTAGCTTGACCAACATTTTTTTAAATTACATCCAGCTATATTGAAACGCGTTCACACACTTTATACGAGGCCAAAAGCAGGTGGTTAAGGGGTTTTAAAAAGAAAGAATTATGTTTCATAGGGTGAGCGAGTTCGTAGAGAGAGTGGGTTTGTACGCGGAGAGTTCTAACACCGAGACCACTGTATTTTATAATTTAAATGAGTATCAAGAGCAATCACCGCACTGCAGGATCTAAATCTAGTTTTAGATCTATGAGAAACTAGAGTCTAGATATAGAATCTATGCCGTAAAGTTTAAAAAAAAAAGAGCCTTGAAGTTGAAGATGCCACACATAAAAATGACATTATATAAAATATATGTAATCATAGGTGGCATTACACATTCTAGCACTTTCTTATCATTTTTCTCACTTTCCTGATTGAAATAGACAAATGACTGCACCTTTGACAGTTTGTCAAGTTTCTCACTTCTATGACTGCAATGATGATGATGATGATGTGTATGATAATGAGGACAATGATTAACATGAGAATTTTGAGAACCATATGGCGATCCGTAGAAAGCGTGTCCATCTGGAGATGGGTGAGCCGTTGCGTTTCGATTCTTGGCACTTTACCTTCTCTTTCATTGCACTTTACATGTTCAAATTTTGTGGAGATTTATTTGCAACCTTTGTGTTTTTCTAATTGATCAGGAGATGGTACATTTTTTGCTTGGTTTGCACAAACGTAAGATCGCACATATCTGTTCATTTTTGGAAATGGTCCATAGAAAGCGCGCTTTCTGCAACTGGCACTCTCAAACATGTGATCTTCCATACGACTAGAACCTTTGCAACAAGTACGGGCCTGCATTTATTTATAGATTGCTTATATATTGTACAACCGTACAAGGATTCTATTCATATGATACTCTCAACCTGTGGTAGGCCAGAGGATATCTGTAATCGCCCCAACTTTTCCTCATTTTGGAATACTGGAAGTGGATTATACAGTCTTTGTCTTCACGGTATTATGAATTATGGATTGTGTAAACAGTTGCATAGTATTTTAATCTCTTACTTTCTCCTTCAAATTAGATTTGGTTAACGACGATGCTGAATTATTGATCATTGAATTCTTTGATCAACAATTATGATGTATGCTTTCCATGAGGCAGAATTGTATAGCACCAGGTTCACTTCGAGAATTTGTTTTTTGTTGCTTTTAAAATGTCCACGTTCCAATGTATTGATGGGTCGTAAGACTGACGTCCTGACAATTTAGGTTACGTCTGACACACGAGACAGTGCTGGGAGACTTGGACTGCTGTCTTAGCTGGTCACATCAAACAGACACCGATCCAACCAGTGGGAGACGAAATCGGAAAAATAAATTTTTGAACAATTGTGGGGTTCGAACCGCCGATCTGGAGACCAACGCTTTACCAGTTGAGACAGTTTGCCCCCTCTCCCCCACCCCACCACCTGACTTAGAACTCTTGGTGCTCTGTTTTGTGATTGGAAAGGGTAGTGTGAGATACTTTAAAAAAAATAATGTAATATTAGTGTGTATCCAGAACTAAAAAGATATAAATTGTACTACTAGTAAATTTATGAAAAGACATAAAATTACTTTAGACTTTTGAGAATGGTGTATCAATTTTACTATTTCAATTGCACTGTGAGTGATTCAATTTTAGAGATGTGTATGTGCTATTTTAACATGACAAGTTTCAAAATAAAATGGAGGAAGTAAAAAAAACACAACAGAATTTACATAGTTCATTTTAGTAAATAATGTTAAAATTGTTCAATCCTTGCGTAGCATGTATCTTAAATTGCAAAAGCCTTGGAATATTTTACAGGTATATCAACTTAAGATTTACGATAGTTTACATTACAAATGTACCTTCTAATGACTTCTGTGATTGATTCTTTTATATTTTAATAGTTTAAGTCTTTAAACATTTATTTCACAACATTGTGAAACCCCATAGTTCTACATCAAACTTTATTTTTAATAGGTGAACAAAGTTTTTTTTTTTCATATAGATCTATGTGTTGTATGAATAATGATGTCAAATTTGATTGTGCATTGTTTGTTTGGGCAAGTGATGAATTTTGCCTTTTGAATTTAAAAAACCAGCTGGAAATAAATAAGTGTTTTAACTATTGAAATATTGGTGTTGCATTCCAAACACAATACAAAGCCCTCTTTGGGGTGTCACTAAACCAAACTGATTTGTATTAAACACTACTGTAAATGTATTTTTCTGACAGTTAAGCACATTCTGTACAAAACAAAAAAATATCAAACGCACTCTGAAACTGTACGAAATTTTTTTCAAATTCCTATAATTTGGTTTCAAACTGTTCAAAACTCTCAAATTTTTTGTCCATTTGAAAGCTAGCCATTTTCAATCTCTTAAACTCTCCTAGTTAACTGATAAACTCAGACTGGGACTAGGAGAAGGAGAAAAAACAAAACAAACTAGTTTCCAGCTGCGACGCCAAATCTCGAAGACTGCGAGACCTCAGGTATGAATAGAATATATCGAGCAGCCACTTAGTTAGAACTGCGAATCGTCATGGTTCTGCGCCATCTTAAGATCACGCTGATCGACTAATTATGGTGCTTGACAGACTAACCATTGACATTGATCTAGCAATCTTTAAAAAAAAATATCCATTGAAACCATTGTGGGATGTAATACCTGATCAGCTTTGCCTCAAACTTAAGTCAAAGGTCTTAATTTGTACTTGAGCATCTAGATTAAATGAGTGTGGCTTGTTTTTAAATCTTTACAGTAAGCCTATGGGCCTAATCAGTTTTAATTGAACTTCAAAGAAATGCCTTTTCTCCATAAGATATAGATCTAGATAAGATACGAGAATTTCGAGGAAATGCTAGTCTAGATCAAAATATCAATCTAGATCTAGATCTAGATCTAGATTCTAGATGTCTAGCATCCACCGTTCACTTCCAACTCAAAGGTCATGCTCTAGGAAAACGTTGAACACTAGATGTTTGAGCGAATAACATGGATCTTGGCTGCTTTATGGATCAACAGGGTCGAATAAATATTCAAATTCTAAATTACAAAGAGAAACGTATTGTCTAGATCTGTATGTTACCCTATATCTACAGGTACACTGGTACGGTTCTTAGATTTCTAGATAGATTGTTTTGGTCCATTCTATGGTCTTGTCTAGTTATATCTTCATTGCGCATGTGTCTATCAAAAGTGTTTTTCTTTTCAGAGAGCTCCAGAACGGTAGTCACTAGACACAGTACACTGTAGACAGCGTTGAAAGTCACCGTCAGGCCTAGACGCTCCTGTTGTGTGAAATCGATCGCCATCGCCAGTGTTGATTTACGTAGCTCCAGTACCTGCATTATTATTCTGTCTTTTTTCATGATCAAATATATCATGACAGATCAAATCAAAATTAAATTTAAATTAATTTCAATTGTAATTGAATAAAGTTTTGTCGGCGGCCTTTGACACAATCAACAGACGCCATCTCCTCGAAGTAGTAAAAACAATTGTCGACGAAGATGAGTACATACTTATACAGTTTCTCCTGAGCGACACAGTCATCAACACAAGAATAAATGGCACTTCAATATCAAAACCATTCACAAGCAATGTAGGAGAAGTTCGACCCACACTGCCAAGACCAACAACCCCATTTGAACTTTGAAGCAGAAATCCCAAACGAAGTAGCCTACGTGGACGATGTAGATTTCATTGGGCAACGCTATACAGATATAAACAAGATCCAAGAATTTCTAAAAAATACCAGCTTAAAGTGAACATGGCCAAAACAGAGTACACATCTTTATCAAAAAGCGAAGAAGGGTGGAAAGAATAAAGAAAGTGGGATCGCTAATAGATGAAGACAAAGACGTAGAAATAAGAAAACAACTGGCGACTGCGGCCCTTAACAAACTTAACAACGTCTGGATTAAAGGCAACAAACTGAAGACCTCAACTAAAATTAAATTATACAAATCTCTCGTGAAATCAATACTTCTCTACAACAGCGGAACGTGGGCACTTATCTTAACAGAGGAAGAAAGACTTAATGCATATCACCGAAAACAACTGAAAAATATCCTCAACATTAGATACCCCAAGAAAATAACGAACAAATCACTTTACAATATCTGCCAAGAAATGCCACTTTCATTACAAATCCTATCGACTCGCTGGAGTCTCTTTGGCCATATTTTACGTAGAGACAAAGACATTCCTGCAAATAAAGCGACAAGAGCATACTTTATCCCTAACAGTAACAAACTGCGAGGACGACCAAAAACAACTTTGCCAATAGTGTTTAACAGAGATCTCGCTCTCATTCAACACCCAATCAGACTGCATTCAAACAAAGACCTAGCCGAGATCACAAACCTAGCACAAGATCGGAAACGTTGGAGGGAATTAACATCACAGATCGAGAAGGCTACCGAAGCGACACAGACGAAGAACCGGGACGCGACACGGCAATAAGTCGGTAAGTCAAGCTAATAGAAACAAAATCCATCTTGTATCATATGTTTGTCTCTATTTCCCTCTAGCATGCGATGCGGAAACACATCCCTTTTTCCACAAGGCATAAACCTTACCCCCCCCCCCCCCCCCCTCTCTCTCTCTCTCCTCCTCTCCCACTCCCCCCCAACACCCCCCCCCCCCCCCCCCCCCTCTCTCTCTCTCTCTCTCTCTCTCTCTCTCTCTCTCTCTCTCTCTCTTCTCTTCTCTTCACTTCTCTCTCCACGCACACGCATCTGAAGCGAACTTCCGCACAGTAAAGGGGGGAGGGAAAGGGGGCAACAAAGCTATGTCTGACAAGCACCCTTTCTGGGAGGGGAAAGTAAGACTTGGGTCAACAAGTCTATGTCTTTTATTTTATAATGTAGCTTCATGATATCATAATTACTTTTTCTTTATCAAATTCGGTGCTCATTTCTATCATATTAAGTATTCTGTCCTTTTGTCTAACAGCTTGGTTTGGCAACATTAGCGTTCCAGATACAACCACCAACACCGGCTCCTTAATAAAGATTTAAAAAAAAAATCACGGGTGTAAAGGCGGGAAGTATGAAAACAATCTTTAACCAACTGAGTATTCTCAAAATTGAAAATATAAAAATAAAATATTGAAGACCAGGAAGACTCATACATATAAAAACCAACAGAGAATTTTTGCCCTACCCCATACACTTTTGTAATACAAATTATAGCATGTACATTTTTAGAGTAGGCACTTACATTGTAGTTTTAATGCTTGTCGAATGTGTGTGTATATATATACTTTTTCCTTATTTAAGACTATAATATGAGTTATTTTTATCTATATGTGTATTATATAAATTTCAGAGTAGCCCCTATTGCGTAATGTTAACACAATGCTTGTTTTAGCATTCTTTTCCTTATATAAAGGTTATCTATATTTATATTTGTATTTATATTTACATCTATATCAGTTTTAGAGTAGGCCCCTAGATTGTAATTTTAACACAGTGCTTGTTCAATTCGACTTTTACTTTATATAAAAGTTATCTGTATTTATATTTGTATATATACATTTTAGAGTAGGCACCTAGATTGGAATTTTCGCACGGTGCCTTTCGATGATAAACACCTTTTCCTTGTATATACGTTTTTTCTGTATTTATTTTAATTATATAAATGCTTACAACTACGGCAAAAAATCATCATTTTTAATGGACCAATAAACTGGAGATTTGGATATAAGTCAGTAAATCATAGCAACATACCTTTACTTGTTCAGCCAAACAGTGGCAAACACCGACTGCTTGTATTGTTTAGCCATATGGTTTGGACCAAACGATGCTCGGACCGACTCGCCATCTGATTGGCTTCCCTCAACAGTCTAACAAAACCAAGCTGGATCAAGGCCAAGACTGTGGAATAAGACTTTTTTTGGTCTGTGGTAAATATACGATCTCTGGGGGATTCTGTTCGACCAACTAAAGGAAATAATATTTCCACGACTGATTTAAAAAAATACGCTTCCGTCTATAATCATAATCTCTAATACATAAACAAATTAAACAAACATTTCAAATAAAGAGATATACAACGTATCATATAATTCTTAGCTATTAATTTGATAACCTGTTATTTATAGTGAACCTTTGCATAAAAATTTATTTGTATTCTTCGAATTATAAAAAAGTACGACAAATGATTTTTGATTCTAGAGTATATCATACGGTGCGCATGCAAATATCTTCCTTTCCGGTTTGGTAGCCATTTGAGTGCGAGAGGTGAGAAAAGTTTTCCACGTTTTTCAGTTAAATTTCTATTTATTTCTAACTTTTAAGTGACGCAAATGTTCTATATTTTACTTATTATAGATGTTTCATATGTCCAAGACGTGCGGCTATTCCATTCTTTCACCCTGAAGAACATTGTTATAGATCTATACTTTATATTACTCGACGGGATCGACTGGGATCATCCTGCTTGTTAGAATCATGATCCGGGCCTGCCATAACCATGTGGATTATTTGAATAAACCTACTCCCGATTAATCTGTTGTACACCCTAGATCTAAATCTAAGATTTCACATTGAGTGACGGTCTAAAGATAAAACATTAAAGCATCCTTATTTTGGGTTGATATGGTTCTTCTTGAATCCTCTGCATGGCGATGATGACCATGTGCCAGGTGGGGGACTAGATCTAGAAATCTAGATCTATATCTAGATGCAACCTTTGAACCGCATTTGAGCACTGTTCTCGATTGCCTTTAGGAATCTAGATTCTAGATTATTAGCTTAGATTGGATATGGGAAAGTTTTGGGTTAGGCTATAGATCAAAATGCCAGTGAAAAATTTAACAAAATTTTATGGAAATACCTGGTTTCACTGTTGGAAATTCACAGTTCAAATCCCCCAATCAGCTCAGGGATGGGAAAGACTACCGTATGTGTACTGACAAACCAAACAACATACTAAAGAGGGCTTCTTTTGAGCGATGGGGTTGGGGTTGGGTTCGGGTTTTTTCGTCTTTCTTTAGTATGAACCCAAGCAAAAAACCCAGCCCAATCTTTTTCTGATCTCCCGAACAAAAGAAGCCCTCTTTAGTATGTTGTTTGGTTTGTCAGTACACATACGGAAGTCTTTTCAAGGATGCCATTTTTCAGGAAATGTCCAGGATTCCAGAAATACAATTTTTCTACCTGGCTCTGAGTCCAATGTCCGGAAAACTTTTCCTCGAGAATTCCGCCATATTTTTTTTTTCTGGAAAAGAAATGTCCGTTACTAGATGTATGTGTCTTTGAGCTCTCATTGCTTGCACAACACAAAGCAAGATCTACAGTCACGAGGACCATTCGTTTTTTTTCAACTGGCATTTTTCCGAACCCAACTAGCACTATTCAGGCAAACGCAAATTCTGAACTATAGGATTTCAACATAAATTTCAAACAGATCCTTGTTTGCTTTTCAAGAGCTTTAAATTATGACAAAACAAAATCTGTCAGTTCACTGAAATTTTCACTAAACTGGTATATAAAGTCTCCTCTTTTGTCATTGTTGAGATAAAGTCAAGATTGGGCATGGTGATGGGTGCGAAAAAGTTCAATTTGATTAGGGCTTACATGCAGGTCTAGCACAATTTCACCAAAAAGCTTTATACCCAATGGCATACAAACCTCTTTTTTCTGGCGATTTAAGGTGTAAGTGCGTTATCCTAGCGCACAACTGACAAGCAACTAATTTTGAATGTTCATATGCCATCCCCAGGGTAGTCACCAGAATGACTCATTTTAAAGGGATAACAGATTAACACATACCTCTGAGCATATTTTACGTTGCATGGAAAAGTATTAGTATAACCAGTTTATTTCGATATAAACTTATTGATATGACCAGATCTCTTACATGTATGTGATAAAAAGTGTTGAAAATTTGAACTATGTGCAATATCCACATGTTTGAGAAAAAGGCAGGAAACGCCAAAACAAAACGAAAGTAAAATGATGTGTCTGTTTTTGTAGTAGTTCCTAATCTTATTTTATTGATCATATGGTTGACTAGTTCAAAGTCAAAATAAATGGATTGATCATATTCATAGAATTTAGTTTTGCTGATGCCCGTTGATTGGCGTAAGTTTAGTGTAGTGTTGAGACCAGGGCAGTGTTGTTTTTTTTCTTTTTTGGAACATTACTCATTTGCTGATTCATGGAGCCTTCTTATTGCAATTTTTTTATTATTAAATATGTTGTTAGTCAAACTTTTGCAGCTTGTTTCCATATTGCACGATGATGTGGACAACAAATACATTATTTTAGAGGTAATTATTATAATTTGTAGGACTACAGGTGCAGGTGCTGTAATTTTATTTACTATTTCAGGTGGCACCATGCAGATTTTTGTGAAGACCCTCACGGGCAAGACCATAACCCTTGAGGTAAGTTTAATTTTGAAAGGTTTCTTATTGTAAGGAACTATGGAACTATGTATTCTTTGATTAACTTTTTTGGTGTATAGAAAGCTTTATTTTATTATCATAGAATCACCTCTGTTACAAGTCATCCTACATGTATATTTTTTATGTGGACTCATTTGAGTATAATTACAAACTCAAAGGTCAAGTTAACAAGTTCTGGTAAACTGGTGGAACTAATCGTGTGCAAAAGCTTGTTATATTATTTTATTTTTGAGGTGGGGGTAAATGGTCACAGCATAATTTTGGTACATTTATATTCCAAGTGGTGAATAAGGTAGAAAGAGGTTTTCAATATACAAAAGGCCTTTTTTTTTTAACCTGGTTTTATTTTTCTGTCTTAGGTTGAGCCCAGCGACACAATCGAAAATGTGAAGGCAAAAATTCAAGATAAAGAAGGTAATTTAGAGCTAATTAAGATAATTGCGGACAAAAAAAAAATTGATTTGTGCTACAGCGATCCCCTCAGATTTATGTATTTTATGTGCTACCACACGAGACAGGGACTAGGGAGCAAAATCATTATGACTTCAATGCGCTGTAAGAATTTCTAAATACAGTGGAACACGTTTAAACCGAAATTTTAGGGGGTCTAATTTCAATTTCGGTTTAAACATATTTTGGTTTAAACATAGTCAAGATAAAACGAAAAAAAAACAAAAGGGACAGAAGTCACGAAATTTGAATTAAAAATTGGGTAATATCCCTTCTTGGAACACATGTTAAATGAGTTTCGCCAAGGCCCCTGCATAGTAAAGGATGTTCATTTTGTTTTGTTTTTTTTTTTGCTTTGTTTTTGTATTTTAACCTGGTTTCATTTTTCTGTCTTAGGTTGAGCCCAGCGACACAATCGAAAATGTGAAGGCAAAAATTCAAGATAAAGAAGGTAATTTAGAGCTAATTAAGATAATTGCGGACAAAAAAAAAATTGATTTGTGCTACAGCGATCCCCTCAGATTTATGTATTTTATGTGCTACCACACGAGACAGGGACTAGGGAGCAAAATCATTAGGACTCAGACCTTTTGCGCTGGAAGCAGATGTTCTACACCGAGGATTGAGAAGTACATCGTTTTTATTTTGCTTTAATATACCACTGGCATTAATTTGAGATGTGCTTCGTGGTTCTTAATCTGGTATGCGCAAAAGATCAGTAAAATAGATTTGGTTTGGCACCACTGGTTAGTATGATCGTTATTATACCTCCAATTGCATAAACTCTGCAAGAAAAATATATCATTGAGGTTGATGTATCTCTTGAACACAGCTGTCTATCACAGAGCTTGCCTTTGCTTCTTTCTGAGTTTCCCTTCTCTGCTATGATTTCAGGCATTCCCCCTGATCAGCAAAGATTGATTTTTGCTGGTAAACAGCTTGAAGATGGCCGCACCTTGTCAGACTACAATATTCAGAAGGAGTCGACTCTCCATCTGGTCTTGAGGCTCAGGGGTGGTGGCAAAAAGCGCAAGAAGAAGAACTACACCACACCAAAGAAAATCAAGCACAAGAAGAAGAAGGTCAAGCTCGCTATCCTTAAATACTATAAGGTGAGATGCTTTTTGAATAACATGACTGTAAACTAGACCTTATATGCAATCGTTGTTAGCAGGGTGGTAGGTCCGTACAGTTTTTTTTTTTTTTTTAATTTGCTCTATATGGACAATTTATTATTAACTCTATTAAGTTTGCATAAGTCTGTAAAGCAGGAATATCAAAGTTCTGGGATTTCCCGGAAATTTCAGATGACGTGGCGCTGAGCGCCAGTTTGCGTCAATCTCCGATCGCGTCGTCGGAAGCTTTCTGTCCAAGTAATAACACAAATCTCTGAAACATGAGCAGGGCGACACAGGTTGCCAAAGGGGAGTAAACTGGAAAGCTTGTTTTTCCACGCCCGATGTCTACTTAGTAACAGGTTGATTTTAGGCATTTCAGCTGGAAATATTTATCAGATAGAATCCTACGTGTTATGAAGCTCCTTCTTAGGGACTGTACAGACGAAGGATTTTTTCCATGCGTATGTCCTTGGAATTATTTCTGTTCAGACGGCGTGTACTTTTCGCAGAGTCAAATATACACAAGCAAACGCATGTGTAGTTTGCACTCTGTTTTTTAAGAGTGTTCAGACGTTGTGTATTTTCCGAGTGTATTATTTTGATGCGATGCGCATCGACTGTCACGTGATCTTGTTTGTTTGACGGCATCGATCGAAATGGCGGCATACAATGAAGACCAGAAACCTAGATCTACGTCTGCTAGCGAAGAAGAACAATGGAGTACCAGTGAAGAGGAAGATGCAATTGTTTTCTGCTCTTACAATCTCTCCCAGCAAAACGGAAAAAGAGCAAACAGAATTTTTTTAATAGCCTGGATTTTTTATATCATATAAAATTGGTCGTTCCTCCAGACATTATATAAAGGCTTCTGCAGTCGCCATTTATGTGTTTGTTTTGAAGACCGCGGGTCACTAGGGTTCACGCATGCGCAGTGACCCCTTGATTGCATGTGTATATCAGAGTCAAACATACACATGCGAAACAGACTGGTGTGAACACTCTGGTTTGGTGCATGCCGAAAACAGAGTGAAAAATACACATGGTCTGAATGCTCTGGACGCTTGTGTATTTTTGACTCTGATATACACATGCAAATTGGCTGCGCAGAGTGGTGTGAACAGAAAATAAAATATACACATCGAAAATACACGCGGAAAACATACTGGTGTGTACACTCACTAGACACAGGTTGCCAAAGGGGAGTAAACTGGAAAGCTTGTTTTTCCACGCCCGATGTCTACTTAGTAACAGGTTGATTTTAGGCATTTCAGCTGGAAATATTTATCACGATAGAATCTGGCAATGGGTGTTATTCAAATTGTACTGACGATGCGGAAAGTCCTTTCTCTTTCTCATTTCTGTGTTCAGTGTGTTGTGGCACGTGGCTTACGAAGAGACTCTAATATTCGTTTTTTTAAAAAAGGTAGAAATATCAGTGGCTGGAGGAAACTTTGTAGGTTGGAGATAGCATAGGGAAAATCTGTTGCCTGGGAAGACAAATTGTGAGTGGTGTCAGCATTGTTCTAGGCTAATTTCTTTTTTGCTCTTCAAGAAATTTGGGCTTGGGGGGGGGGGGGGGGGGGGGGGGGTGCCATAATATTCATATATAATGTTCTGGGTTGGGGAATTTGACATCCCTGATAAAGTGAACACAAAAAATAATTCTATGGTTTGACCCATCTACAATTGCAATTGGTGTTACCAGAGCGGACAAATTTTTTTTTAATGAGAACCTCATTATTTTCTTAGCATATTGTATCTGGGTCACGTTTTTATTTCAAGCAAAAGGTTTGTTCAAGGTTTTGGAAATTGTCAAAGTCAATAGATATCATCATTCATGGGTTTTCTTCAAGCCTTTCCCCATACATTTTAGAAAATATCCTAACACATCTTCATGATTGCAGTGATGACTTCTTAGGACACCCTTGAGATTTAATGAAAAGAAAACCAGTCTGAGCAGTCATGATAACTTTTGAAACTGGGCAATCACTCTTTAGCTAGAGGCAGGGGGGTGCAAACTGGCATAATTGATAAAATGTTCTGAATCGTAAGTGACGATGAGATATTTATTTTTGTCCAGTGGATGACCGTGGCAAAACATAAAATTATAATTGTCTTAGGAGGTGACCACCACATAGCCTTGGTGTTTACTTTTGACATTCATAAACCAAATGGCTCACTTTTGTTTAATAATTTAGGAATGCATAGAGCCACTAGTGTTTTAAATTTAACAATAATGGTAGTCTTTTGATTTTAAACAATACTTTTTGGCACTGAAAGTTTCAATGTCAACAGTATGTTTTACATATTTTATGAGAGTCGTTATATCATTAATTTTCAAACCTCACCCCTTTGTGTTTGAAACACAAGATTATTCTTACCTTTGGTGTTTAAAATGTATGTTCATTTGGAAATCTTTTTTTTTTTTTTGAATAGAATAGGCTTTCAGAGTTGGTGTTAGTTAAAACATGAGATAGATGAGAGCAAACAAATAAAATCCAACTGGAATTCATTTTGTGTTGTGACAATAAGACATTTCTTGCTTCCATATTTGGTTAATTTTTTTTTTTAATTTTGAGTTTAGGGCAAGTGAAGGCTGTGAATTTGTACATATCACATTTTTTAGGATATATTTTCTCAATTTTAATCCCTTGGTTCTTTTTGTGTAAAGCAGTTGCTGTGATGACTTCTTAGGACACCCTTGATTTGACAATGAAATGCATGTAATTCTGAGCAATCTGCTGTTGTTTTTGTTTTGTGGGATATCTGTCTCTGGGGAAAATATGGTGTTTAAAATGTATGTCTATTTGGAGTCTTCACTTCTTTCCAAATCTTTTTTTTTTTTTAATAGAATAGGCTTTCAGATTTTGTGTTAGTTAAAATATGAGATAGATGAGAGCAAACAAATAAAATCCAACAGGAATTCATTTTGTGTTGTGACAATAAGACCTTTCTTGCTTCCATATTTTGATTTATAAAATTTTGAGTTTAGGGCAAGTGAAGGATGTGAATTTGTACATATCACATTTTTGGGATATATTTTCTCAATTTTAATCCATTGGTTCTTTTTGTGTTAAGCAGTTGCTGTGATGACTTCTTAGGACACCCTACCATTGGTTCTTTTTGTGTTAAGCAGTTGCTGTGATGACTTCTTAGGACACCCTTGATTTGACAATGAAATGCGTGTAATTCTGAGCAATCTGCTGTCGTTTTTGTTGTTTAGTGGTTCAATTGCCTTCGTGGAAAATGAATTGTTTCTGAAGTTATAAACCAGTAATAGATTTAAATGAGGTGGAACAAGAAGTCAGTAGAGTTTATAGATCCAGACAAGCACTTTTGAATTTTTTAAAGTTAAGATCTTTAAATGGGTTAATACTATCTATGAAAATAAGTGACTAAGTTATGTCAATGTATGTAGATCTCAATGTAAACCAAGAAGGGAGACAAATGAGGGAAATTGTCCAAAGGAAATCTTTCCCCAATTTAAAAATGCTTTTGCATAGCTGCCAACCAGTACGTATAATACGTACTTAGTACGTATTCGACCTCCCGAGTACGCCCGTCCGTATCTGGTTGAAAAAATACGTATTTGACGATATTCAGCTAAAAATCGGGTGTTCCTTCGATCGCTCACAACGTTCATGGTCTCATGAGAAGGGTAGGGATCGGCCGAGTCTCTTATCAACTTGTAGATTTAGCGTTTACTCGCGGCTCTTTTCGGTAAAAAAAAAAAAATACGGTAAATAGTGTAGCACTGTAGCGGCAATTATGTTTCCGCCGCCGGCGATCTGTCCATCCGGGAATCCCATAGCTTTGTTTACTACTGCTAGGCAGAGAGTTTGTTTCCAAGAATCCAGTTTTGAGGCGAAAAGTTAGACTGATTTAGACTTCAAACCAAGATTGATTTAGAATTTAAATCATCGTCGCTGACTGATTTAGACTTCAAACCATCTTCAAACCATCTTCGCTGTCAAACGCCGGCCCCTTCACAGTTCTTACTCTCGCACGATCAGATAAACGATTTCGTATTTTGTAGGGCTAGGCACAATCGCTGCTACTCTTCCACACAGACATACACACACACTCACACTAGTTGGGCGGCGCATTATTGCATTTGCTCAAAGCTGTTACATACCGCACAAGATCTTTCGTCCACTCTTGTTGGTTCTTTTATATTAAAATATCAAGAAAAATTGGCTACTTAAAAAAGAAAAAAATTATGACTAGGCTGACTGACTTTAATTCTCTTCACAGCTTTCACGTCTCTATATAAATCTTGCTTATCGTCGTCGGGATTCGGGAAAATAGATCTGGTATTTTAAACGGATCATTGCTGTTGCCTGTAGCTAACGTGTTGCAACTCTAGCCAGACTGATGCCACCGTTATCGATTAGAATTATTGTTAAAAAAATTTTTTTGGATGATGATCATTTTAATGACCCATATGGACATCTAGATTTTCCGTCATTTTCGTACATTTACAATCTTTTTGGCAACACCCGATTTGCGGTATTCCCCGTTAAATTGCCGATGGAATACATACATGTACATCCAAACAAACCTATCTGTCGTTCCGAAGTAACACTACATCTTGTGAAGGTGAATCTAGATCTAGACTGTAGCTTTATATTATAAATCTAGTTGACATACGATGGTATAGATCTAGATCTAATTCTGATAAAAATCGAGAACTAGTGTAGTTGATCTTGAGGGGCGAACTGGCTCAAGTGCCATAGCGTCTGGTTCTCAGTGCTTAGTTTGAAGCCGGCGGTTGGGCAAATTAAATGTTGGATTTGTACCCTACTGATTACTTAAGTCAATGACAATGGTATTAGTTTCAATTGCTAGAAAGTTTACATTCTTTATTCAACCATCTTAAAATATTATATTTAGTGTATGCAAAGCCTAGATATTGCTGACGTGGTGTTTTTGATACTAGATATGAAAATCAACAAAATTTCAAAAAAAAAAAAAAAAAAAAAAAAAAGATCAATAGCCTACAAAAACACATACATATTCCCCCAAAAAAGGAAGAAAAAAAATTTAAGTTATGATTAAGCTTACAAGTGTTTAAGTCAATATTGATAGCTGAACTAAATACGCTTGGCCATCAATTAGGTTTGCAGCTACTAACCGCGCTAAAAATCTGTATTTGCTTTCTCAAAAGTTGGCAGCTATGCTTTTGGGTTTCGTTGTTGTACAGTGTATTTATTAAGATTGCTATGATGACCTCTTAGGACACCCTTGAATATTTCATGAAATGTACATTATTCTGAGCAATCATGTTAACTTCAATTGATGAAATTATGGGACAATAGATTTTCATTTTATCAATGCTATATCATTGACTAACAATCTCAAATTTAAAAAAAATAGGGAAAAAAATCATAATCATTTCTCTGGATATTTTAGTCACTAGTTCGTTCATTGATGTAAAATTGTTACAATTACATTAGAAAAAGGTCTCAATGGGTAACATAATTAGTAGCTCTCCTGGATATTGGTTAAACTATTTCTTAGTTGCTGGGGTGTCATAATTTACTTAAGGAGACACTCGTGCAAGATTAGATTTCAACACACAATGTCATATCATTAGAGCATCATTGCCTGAGATTTTCATAATAATATTATATGTCGCTTTCCACTGAGGTATCAAAGTGTTTTACATTATTAAAGATGAAAGCGTATAAAAATTACACAATACAATAGACGGGTTATAATTTGAATACATGACATTATAAGACAATACCTACTGCGATAATTGTGGTTGGGTAACAGATTCTGACTTGACAGATATTTTTGAAAAATAAAATTTTATTTTCTAAAACGTGACTCACTAGACATTGATCTAATAGAAAAAGGTAGAGAGATCCCAACAGTTGGGCCAGCTTTAGAAAAGGATCAATCTCTATATGATACAAGATTGGTCCTAGGAGTGAGCAAGAGACTATTGTTTTGAGATCATGTTTTGACATCCGGGATTGTATGGGGAGATAAGTTCTTTTATTTAAGAGGATGAGTTGTTGCTTTGTGCTTTAAAATATAGAAGAGCAGTTTTGTACTCCATTCCAGCTGAAACTGGGAGCAAATAAAAGGTTATGAGTAAATTGGTAGTTTGAAGTGAAGCTCCCTCTATAGGTCCATATTTGTGCAAGTTCTTAATTTCATTTTAAAGTGTATGAACAAAGTTTTTAAGGGTTTTTTTTTTTTAGTATGGTTAAGATTTAATTTTATTTTATACTTCTTCACTGTTTGCTGTGATGACTTCTTAGGACACCCTTGATTTTATCATGAAAAGCATCAAGTTCTGAGCAATCTGTCCATTGATTTATTTTTGTTTTGTAGGTCACTGCATTCGTAAATTTATATTATTATTTTTTTCTTGCCCTTAGGATGCATTATTATGTGAGACCACACTCAATTTGGTCCACCTACTGTTTTCTTGGATAGTGAAAGAGCATCATGTTAACAATTTATACATAATTTTCCTTTTTTTTTTTAATTTTAGGTGAGCATCTTGGTTCACATTTTTTTAACCCCAAGATTGTCCTTTCCAGGCTGTTCAAGCATGTTTCATCAGGTTATTTTTTCTCTCTATTTCAGGTTGATGAGAATGGCAAAATTACCCGCCTGAGACGGGAGTGTCAAAACAAGTGCTGTGGTGCGGGAATATTCATGGCCTCTCATGCTGATAGACAGTATTGTGGAAAGTGCTATCTCACATACGTTTTTAGGCCTGAGGAGAGTGCTGATGCATAAATGGGTTCTCAATAAAGTCTTAAAATATTTTCATGTTTTCTGGTGCTTTTTTTATTTTATTGTATGTTATCCCCAATCTTGATTGGTTATACTCTAGTGCTTTTACTCATTTTTTGCATTTGATGAGCCCTAACCAGTACATGTAGCATCTTTCAATAAAAGACAAATTAAAAACCCATCCCACCTTGACTGAGGTGTTAGCTGTGCAATGCCACTCTCAAAATCTCAAAGCTTCAAGAGTAAGTAATTAGATAAATTTTATTTGCCAATGATTGAAATGGCATAGGAAATAGTTTGACATCAGGGAATGAATAGACATAGACGGTCGTGTCCTTTTGAGTACTGAAAAACTGAGCCAATAATAAAAGTCTGGTTGTATAAATTATATTTAAAAAAGCAGATTCGGCAAAACTGGCAAGTTTTACTATGATTTCTGTCCATAGGTTACCATTACTTGAAGGATGCAGATTTACATCATTACATAAACCACAAATGTAACAAATGAAATATTAAAAATCAACATGTATACAATGACATTAAAGACACGTTCCTTTAAAAGAAAAAAAACGAAAGAAATCTTTGACATTTACTTATTTACAGAAAAAAATTGCACGCAAAGATTTATTAAATTAGGATGAACATGTACCATAGTCTACTCATCGGGAGAATGTATATTGAAACCTATGAAAAAAAAAAAAAAAATCCATGTACAATACATGGGTAACAATCAATTCATTTATGTATGTCGCCAAAAAATTTAAAATGCCTAATAGTAATACATGCATACTGTATTTCTACATAGACAATTAAGGTTATAGTTTGGATGTTACTGTTCAGCTGTCCCAGCAGAATTATGGCATTTCGGGGACAAAATACAAAAGGCAAATAGTGTCCAAAATCCTACATTTAATAAAATTTTATGCATGTTCTTGCATGCTTATTTAACCCCAAAAACTTAATTTTCACAATAAATTAATATGAATGCTTTAGCTTTTATTTTAAGCTACACTTTGCTTCATTCCATTCAAAACAGCTAAAAGAAATGCCATTTTCCTAAACAGGAGCCCTAACAGAAAGATTGATGAAAATACCACCTCACAGTCACATATACATACCACTTCTAAGTTCTATGCCCAGAAATAAAACTTCAACTAATAGACGAAAGTGTTACCAAACAAACATTTATATGAACATACATGTCAAACTCACACTCGTTAATCATGGCACTACCGAACTGAAAATGAACCCAAGTAGAGGCCTAACTGCACTTCGAACCTTCACCAAGATAAAAGTACCTTAACCTAGAGCTAATGACGGATCTTAAGTTTTAGGTGTATGTCAGTATGTGTGTGTGTGTGTGTGTTTTTTTTTTTTTAAATATTATCTAAACTACTAAACTAATACTGTACATAACAAGTAACATTAACGAAGTGTTCGCGCGGTACAGCGGCACACATGCTAAGTAAATTGCTATGTACATACGTAGGCCAAGATCTAGGTCTGACAGAAACCACACACAGACGTAATCTACGTGTACTTTATTGCTCTTCGACTGTTCTACTTCTAGATGCAGACAATGCACACATACATGTAGTTCGTTTTCCCATTGTCACTATATCAGGAATCGAAATAAGCGATGCATTACTAAACTAGATCTAGATTTAGCACCGCCCGGTTAACATAATGAGAGATAGGGGGATCTGCCCCTTTTATACCCTTTGTGAACTTCAATTTAGCATCAAATTCAAAGGAAATGTATTTTCGTTTTCCCATTGTCACTATATATCAGGAATCGAATGAAAATTGAATCTGATTTACGTGTAAGTGAAAATTAAACGAACCCGTAATGTTTGCGAGTGAAGACTGATGTGGAATAACACTGAACTGTGAACACAACCCAATTCAAAGACAGTGCTGACACAATGACAGTGATTCTGTGCATGTGGGGAGAGAGGAGGTGTGGGAGGAACCTATCAATATGCCAAATATACATCATGACATGACAACTCATTGCTCCTAACGTACGGAACGCGGAAATCACACGCACACTGTAGCCTATCAATATATTCAAAGCTTCTCTGATCTCTATCGCTCTCAATCTCAAGAACAAAGTAGTGATGCAACACTAGACCTAACCCTGTCAGGGCGGTCTAGCCACATCCGATACGACGTTACATCTTTCTTCTTCGCTTTTTTCCCTCCGCCTCTCTCTCTCTCTCTCTCTCTCTCTCTCTCTCTCTCTCTCTCTCTCTCTCTCTCTCTCCTTCTCTGGGAGTCGCGATGGACCTGTTTCGGTCGGCTGAGACAGGAGTCGTGGTATCCTCGCCCTGTCACGTATGTGGCAGTACATAAAATTGCCAGACGTCAGCCTTGGGGCCCGTCCACAATATAGCATATACACTGATGATATTGGACGTTAAACCAACCCAACTACAACTACATGTACTCTCCTTCTCTCTCCATGTGCGCGTTTTAGTAATAAATCGAATGTGTAGTGTAAGATTAAGTATCAGTGGGGATGGGGATGAGGGTTGGTTAATCTAGGCATAGTCACACACCTTGAGTTGGAACAAACTATAATGCACCATATTTTTGTTATTATTGTATAAACGTTTCCCACCCTTTCGTCTAGCATTTCTTTTCCCCCCCTCAGAATATTTAGCCCATGAACCGTGTAACTGTAAGCTTAATAATAATTTTACCGGTCTTCCACTGTTCCACAACATGTAAATGTATCGATTTCCTACTGCTTGACTGTCCACCGCATCACGATTCAAGTTGACATCGCCTCGTCAAAATAATGCAAATAAACACAACAATGGGAAATAACGATTCTAACGTGAATATAAAGATCTAAGATATCGATCTAGATCTAGATCTAGATCTAGTGAGTCTCTCATTTTAGATTTACAAATCCATTGTCAGGAAGGTTTAACAGTGGTCTAGATTATGTCTAGATCTAGTCCTAGGAAAAGTTTATAATTACGTCTAGATAGTAGATATAGAGATCTAGATCTAGAATCTGGCACTCATTTTAAGTGGGCAATCAAATGGGCGAGGTGGCTGAATTCGTTTGCAAAATGCCAATGTGGTGAATAAGATCTGAGAACAGTGGTCTCCGCCCAAGAACGTATCCTTTGGGAGCATCTATAATTGATCATATTTCATATTTTTGTGCATGCAAACACACATACAATTGTAACAATCAGACAATTGGTCCCTACAACATCAACACAAGCCACTAATTAAAAAAATAACAGTAAACCCCACCCCATCCCCCCAAAAGAAACTAAAAAACAAAACAACAAAAAACTTGGAGGACAGCTGTTAGGTATTTTATTCAATTTTAGTTTATTACAACCGAATCCTGCCCAATTGCCCACTTGGAGGGTACAATCCACAACAATTAATTCCATTCCACTTGTAAGTAAACTGACCATTAGTAGTTTCGATTGTTTTGAAATGAATACTTTCATAATCCCATCTAAAATACTCACCCTGCTGTTCTTGTGTCGCTTATTTATATTTACACTCTATATGATAATAAAACATTGATGCTTACAATGGCTTGACCAAAATGTTGCCCCATGGCTAAATTTAGCGAAGACCATCCATGCTCTCAGCTGTGGGGACAGGACACTATGTAGTAGTTATTTGCCTCTCTTTTAGTTTTATTGTTCTTGTTGTAATATCATTATGCCTGAAGAAATTAATATAAGGTCATATGTTTTCTTCAATCTTTCTCTTTTCTTTATTTGCAGTGGAGTTTTTATTCAATAGTATCAAAAACAACATAATTGTGTTCAATGGCCATCAAACACAGTGAGTAGGGTAACCTTTCTAAGGACTTGCTTTACATATAAGTCCACATTAAGTAGAGCAAAATGGTAGTCCCACCACCTGGTCAGGTTTGTGTCATGGATCTGGGACCAGATGAAGACAGATCTCCGAGAGGCTTACAGCAATGTTTATCACCAACATCCCTGGCGTCAAGGCTAGAGGCAGATGAAGGTAAGTATACACACATATATATATAGTTAGACTAAAGAAAAAAACTGCTTTAAGTTTAACCTGTTTAACTCTAATCAAAACTATGGCTTTATATAAACTTTTTTCAAGGTACCAATGTCCTTTTTTTTCCTCCTTACAGTCTCTGTTTAACAGAAACTTTGGAAAAGATAACTTTCAGGCTGTCCCGAAAAAGTTTGTCTGCAGCAAATTCCACTGCATAATAATCAAAATTATAGTATCCTGCCTAAGTGTATCTTAATAACATGATTTTACTTAAGATTTCTATTTTTTCGATTGTTCCAGCCCCTATTCCTACATGTAATTGGATATATAGTTATGAGATAACTGCTTATGTTAATAACTGGTCTTGCGCAAATTTATCAATTGTAAGCATATTGTAAGAATATTTCGTAGCCTCATTTTAATTCAGAACGAAACTAAGTTTAGGTGTCACAAAATCCTGTAGAGCTATATTTAGTTTGTAAGATTAATTATCCACTTTTTTAACAACCAGAAGACTGAAGAGCAGTCCTGCACATGGGATTCTTTTCTTTCACTTTCTATTTGGCTGTGTGCAAGAGAAAATAGAGGTGTCACATAATTTTTCATGTCACGTCAGACTACATCTAGATCACACCATATATTCGAATTTGGATTTATATATAATTTCATGTGTTTAAATGTTTACTTTAGAAATTGTGTTCACCGATTTAGACTTTCATAGAATTCATAGTTAAACCCTTTGGAATTTCTTGGATTCTGGTGTTCTAGACAAAGATGTCACATGTTCAAGAGTCACATCAGACATTAGACCTTACTAAAAAATCTGATAAACTGCAATGCATATTATATGTTTTGCTAATATAAAATTAAAGTTCTTTTAAATATTATGTAGGATTGTCTATGTTTAAGATTTGTCTTAAAAAATCTCTAGTTAAAAATTTGTTTCATACATGTCTGATGTTACATTCAATGTGTGTCTTAACAAATAAGTAACATCAGACACTAAATTTCTTAAAATAAAATAGGTTCAATAATTTTCATGCCTCAAAATGTGTTTTTAGATTAAGCTGTAATAAAAAAAATATAGTGGATATTTGAAAAAAAAAGATAATTTTGAGATTTGGTAATTGTATATAAAAGTGCCCGGAGGTGTATAGACCTATTATATTTTAAAATTTACAGCACATTCATGGATAAATTGTTAATTACTAAATACATGTATTCATATTCATAGGCATTGATTGCTATGGCAACGAACGCGAGGCTTTGAGTGAGCAAGGACGCTTCTTCAACAACAAGCTACTCAGTGATGTAGTGATTGTCCTAGAGAGTGAAAAGTTCTTTGCCCACAAGTTTGTCTTGGTGCGCTCGTCCCAAGTATTTGAGCGCATGTTTACAAGCAAACAATGGGACAGCCATAAAGAAAAGGTAAATTCGCCCAAAGATATTAACACAATAAATCAAATAAAAAAAGATAATGCAATTTGACTTTTTTTTTCATCCCGATAGACACATTTATCACAACATGATGTTTTTAGCTACTGATATATTTTTTTTAATTTATGAAATATGACAGCGTTTCTGAAACCTTAATTGTATAGACATTGATATTTAAATTTTTTTTTTATTTGCTTTTTTTTGTGTGTTGGGCATAGATTATTGTGGAAGGCTGCCAAAATGCAATTTTTTAAAATATTTTTCTCACAAATTGCAGCAATTATGTTCACTTCACACATTTAAATTTTATTCCCGAACAGGAAGTAAAGCTGGTAGAGGATCCCATGTGTGTCCAAGTTTTCCCTCGGTTCCTCAATTTTCTGTACAGCTGTCACATCAAATTAAATATAGATAACACACTGCCTATGCTCGTTCTGGCGGACAAGTACAATGTTGCAGATCTCCGCACGGTGAGGGAAAAATATTGAAATTTTTTTATGGCTGTGACAGTGTAAAGTGATCAAGGAAAAATAATGGTTCAAGTAAAGAAAATATACAATTATTTGCAGATTCATGTAATTTGTTCATTATACAATAAAAAAAATCAAGTTATATAGTGTTTCCCTTAAAATGCTTTGCAATAAAAAAAAAATACACACAGACAAATGTTTACTCATACAGACACTTTTCATACAATACAGCAATATGAAAATTTGCAGCATGATTAAGAGTGTTTCATTAATGTGGTCCTTCTCCTCAGTAAATACTTAAAGCGAAATGATTAGATAAATTTGAAGGCACCACCAATTGACTTTTCCCTAAGTGATCAAATAAATCTGCACAGAGAGTCATTGAAAGAGAGCCTATTTAAAAGGTCAAGGCTTCAAATATTTTTGTGTCATACAAGCTAAAGAAAACAAACTTTTCAATTTTTTGTGTTCGCTCAAGTTTTGTGATTACATGCACTGCAGTATATTAAAGTGTACCTCAACAAAAATGTACATATTGTAAGATCTGATAGTTTTTTAAATACTTAAGCTGTTTGGCTTGTTTGAAAATAAAAATTATTGACATTAGATATTTTTTGAAAAGTTGCTATATTCTCTTTTCATTCCTTGAGTTTATTAGTTTTAGTTCCCCTCAAACATACTGGGTAATGGGTAGATAGGAATAAAAAATAATAAAACAATGTAGCAATATGTATATATTTTATAATAATAATTATGTTCGGTGCTCGTACTAGATATATTACTCATGAGTTCAAATATTGAGTGTAAAAATCTGCCTATTTTTATCACATTTCATTTGTTTATACACTTTTTACACAATAATTTGATATCAATAACAGAGTCTTTACAAACATTTTCTTCAATCAATAAAAGCAAATTTGTAATTGATGTAATTGATTTTCAGGTGTGTCTTGACTTTGCCTGCTACTACATCATACCCAGGGTCCAGCTTAAAGATGTGTTTCATGTGTGGTTTCAGTATGCCACCAAGTGTTATCACCACCAGCTCATCAAAGCCTGTGTCGAAGTAAGTCCAGATGACACATCTTTTACAACATTATACTTCTTTCAGCACCCTCTTTTCATTCCTCATTATTCTATGTAGAAAAAATATACAGATTCTTTTAAAATTTCAAGAGTCATTGTATCAGAGTTATTTTTTAAGTCATGCCTGATACCACGGGTTTAGAAATATGTTTTAACTGCAAATAGTTGAAGAGGACAATTGCAATATTTTGCCTCTAGGCTCACCATTTATCCTTTGAAGTCTATTTGTTATTAGACACCTAGATGCTGTGCTTTTTTAATCCTTCAGACACTGGCGCTGAAAATGGATGAAGTGATCAACTCTGCAGAGTGGGACACAGAGTGGCTCAGCCTGGACAAAGATCAGCTCACAGAGATTCTCTCGTCATCCTGTCTTGTCATCAGTGGGGAGCATGATCTATGGCTCTCAGCTGCCAAGTGGCTATCAGTAGGTGTTTTCCCTCTCTGACATAGTGCAAAGATGATATGTTTTTCAATGAAATTTTACCTCCTAGAAATTTTGGAAGTTAACCCCTGCAGTGCTGTGAATACCGCCCGAAGGGCCAGATGACCAGTCTAGGACTAGCACGGGTGACTGGGTGAGAAAATGAGGGTGTGGCAGTACTGTTCACCTGGTTAACTGATCCTCCTAGAGTTGCGCAGTTATATCACCAATTTTTTTGTTAAATCTTGTTATAAGTTCATAGGAGTATATATTTCTATTGGGCTGAAAAGTTAGTTGATTGTTTTGTCTTTTTGATAATCTTGTATTACTTTTATGTGTGGGGAATAAAGAAAAAGTCATTTATTACTTTGTTTCCTGCAGGTGATCACAATTAATCTTATTTTAATGTGTGTGTGATATGTTTTTAGTTCAAATTCTTTTTACATGGAACATTCCTCCTGTGTATTTCTTGATTGAAAGGGTCATACGCTTATAATCCTTGAAAGTTTTACAATACAGAAATGGAAATATTAGCTGAGGATCGAACCTTCAGGCTTCTACCTATTGACCCAGAGAACCAATGCTGGAGATATCTGGCACCTTATATTGCTAAAAATGCAATCTTAAAATTAATTTTGTGTTCCATCGCTTTTTTAAAGAGATGGGTGGGAAAATAGCAGCGACACCAAAGATTTTAGGCGGTAATGATCTAGCATTATCAAGGGAATTACCGGCAGTTGCAGCACTTGTAGGTATACTATTCAATTAAACTCAGTACAATTTACATGCAAGCTAATTGCAATTACAAGAGCACAGTTACATGGACAGGACAGAATGAAGCATAACATACAATGTGGTCAGCGCTTGGTTCACATCAATGTGTGTGTGTGTGTCTGTCATACCTTATTTAATATCTTTTATTACACTTTGCCTGATTGGAACTTTTCTTGATTTAATCCTTTGCTCCTTCTTTCCAAAAGCATCAGCGTGAAACAAGGCAATTATCCCCCAAGCAGTTTGAAATCTTGCTGGGACAGATTCTGGACTTGATAAGGCTTCCAATGATGACTCCAGATGAGTTGGCTCAGGTGAGCATTGTCTCTAAAAAAAAAATAATGGCAAATATCAGCCTTTCCACTATCATCGTGTCAATCATAGGCTTAAAAGGGAATAACTATTCTTTCTTTTCTTTTATTGGTTTTGTTAAGAGGAACTAGATGTCAATAAATGAAATAGAAAAATAGCATTTTTCTTAGTCACCTAAAAATTATATGGATATATATCTCTGCCTCTTTGAGAAATGCTAGTTTGTAAATAAATGTTTTGTCGCATCTCTATATAGTCTTTTGCTGAATCTCACGTACTACCAGAAATGTGTAGAGACTCAATCTTTCAGTCTGTTCTAAACTTTGATGCACCTTGTTAAATAAGCCTTTTATTTAGCCAGCAAAAGGAATTAGGGATTAATTTACAGGCGACATTATTGTTGGGCATCTAAAAAAAGCACAGAATACATTTTAAAATCCTTGGATAAAAAATGTTTATTTTTCTGCGCACATTTGATAAAAAAAAGCACATCTAATATTAAACAGAATAGCTGGAAGATATTTACAGAAACAAATTTATATTCTCAAATTTAAAAAAAATCATGAATTTGAGTCAGTTGTAATCTCATTCTTATTATTACTCTCTATTTCTATCTTACTTTTTCAAATCACTCCAGCTTGAGGCCCATCCACTGGTAGAGCAGCACCGCAATCTCTTCCAGAAGGCTTTGCTTCATGCCTACAAGTATCATGCGCTCTCACTGCAAGCTCGGGCTCGATCCAAAGACTTTGGTGGGCGAGCGTGTGTTTTACGGAACTACACAGCTCTGCGCTGGGATAAACGCATTGTTGTTCCCCGCCTTCAATCCGTCAATAAAGGCTCTGAGGTCGGTGTGAGGTTTACCACACGCTCCTGCTCACTGCCTTCCCAGGGTTGGGAGTGGGAGCTCAAGATACACCCACGGGGGTGGAGTGGTGGTGGAGGAGGGGGTGGGGCCATGTCTCTAGGTGGTGGTGGGGCCGGATCGGGTGCTGACGACAATGTTCGTATTGTGCTTCATGCCTCAGCAGTGTTGGAGCAGCCTCGGGCCATCTGCTACCACTTGGCGCTGGTAGACGCGCGCGGCTCGCTGCAGCACACTGTGTGTGGCCAGAAATGTTTCCACAAAGCGCGCTACGCCTGTGACACTGAGATGGACAAGAAAGTTACAGCCAGTGAGCTCTTACCTCCAAAGGGCTCAAACATAGAGCCTCAACTGACAGTGGATGGTGCGCTGATTTTGCAGATATCTTTAAGACCTGCAGACTAAGTTTACCCTGTAATGAAAGTTGCTTTTTATGTCCTGCAAAAAAAGTATAAAAATGCTTCCATGAATTATCATCAACTCTTAAGATATGTAATGTACTGAAAAAGGCAACTGTATGATAAATAACATCTAAAAATTGTTGTACCTAAAAAAAAAAAAATTGAGTTTTTTAGCAATATACAATTGGATTTACCCCCCTGTCCCTCCTCCCCCTACCCCCAAATGTCACTTTTTACATTAGAAATCAGCAGTACTACATCTGGACAAAGTTTGTGTGTAGGCTTACAATTCTATGTTGTATATTATACCATTGACCATGATGACCAAGCATCCTTTTGGAGTACATATTACATGAACCAATGTAATGCTTTAGATTTCACATTAATAACATTTCAGTGGAGTCCTCATGACTGAAGTCTATAGTAATGGCAACATGTTACCATTTAATACATCAAGCAGTCAAAATATCTGATGACAAATTTGTGCAATTTTTTTGTATGAAATAAAGATCCATATTGGAATAATATTTTTACATTTTACATAACTGTTTTCATGGCACATCACAAAATCAAGAATGGCTATTTAGTTCTTAAATATGTCTTTCTATATATAAACATTTGATCTTCCAAATATTACATACTCACCATGTACATCTTAAACATTCCAAAGTGACACTTTGCTTACATTTTCAATTTTTGTTTGTAAAAATTCTACCCACAATGATGAACACATCTTTAAACCCTTGTTTGTAGGTTTATATTTTACATTTTATAAATAATTCTTGAAAGATTTGATTTTCATCAAGAATCAATTTCCACCCAAAGATTTTATTTTCATCAAGAATCAATGTTCACCCAAAGATTTTATTTTTATCAAGAATCAATGTTCACCCAAAGATTTTATTTTCATCAATAATCAATGTTTACCCTAATAGTTTTTATTTAAAAAATAAATAATACAGCCCAATCTGAGAGATTGTTCTTTTAATTTGAATCTCCTTTTTCACTCCTTAAATTTTATGACCTTTTCAAGCTCATGCTGTACAAGCATTGGGTGGTTCAGATATTTCTTTGATGTTCATTTTTAATGTTCACATCTATTTTGTAACCATTTATTTGTTTCATTTTTTAAAGACTGTTACATTCCTTTTTCTCTAGTCTATTCAAATATTTTGTGGCTGTGATTTAAAATAACCCACCAGGAAAAGACATTCCTATTAATTTTTACATTTTGCTTTTGCCCTTTTATTTTCGTGAAATTTTATTCCCTCATCGAATTATACAAAATTATGAATTGTGCTTCATTACTATAGTTATATCTTTACTTTTTAAATGTTTATAAGTTTAAACTTCACAGAATACATTCTTTAAGTGCTTACCTTATGAACACCATTTTTGCATTGTAAATCAATTTAGTTCCCTGGGAACAAATTAAATATTGTATTTGCACATACATAAAACACTTGTTATTTTTTCTCCCAAAAGGGGAACGCTGTGGCCCTGGGGTAGAAATTTGACTTTTGACGCTACAGGTCCATAGTTCGAGCCCCGACAATTTCCTTCCCTACTAGTTTGGTAGGTGTCAGTTTAATGTGACTGGCTGAGACAGGAGTCATGGTATCCCTGCTCTGTCTCGTGTGTAGCAGCACATAAAATTGCCAGACGTCAGTCTTAGGGCGCGTTTATACTATAGCCTATATAGTGCTGATGTTGGACATTAAAACCAACTCAACAACATTCTCCCAAAAATCTCTAAATTGAAATTAGTGTCACATGATACAATGTCAATTTGAAACAGAGCCAATTGTGTGTTGTAGTTTTTCTGTATTTTCAAATTGAGTTTTTTTGTTTTTTTTTTAAAATATATTGCATTCTATGATTATTACATATGAGTGATCAACCTCTTTCCTTTTTTATGGAATTTTTCAGCAACAATTTACTTCAATAAAGAAAAGTTATGGCTATATACAAGTATAAGAAGAGATAAAGACTGTTGATTTTCTTTTTTTTAATGCTGTTTAACAACAACAAAAATAGAAATGTAACATATTATCAACACATACTAATTTATCATGTTATATATTGTCTAGGTAATTGGCTATTTCCTCAATTTTCTTTGCTGCTTTGGAATTTTTTTTCCTCATGTGTAGCTTTTATAGATTTGAACCTATAACAGTTCAGTTTGCAGTAAACATTTACAATGGTGCACCAAGTAACAGTGGCATAACCACAACCAAGTCAGAGGGAACAAATGTTCTTGCATAAAATATAAAATTTAATTTAATTGATAATAGTGCATTTGATTGAGAGTTAACTTTAGACAATGTACTGTATAAATGATAGTACTGGTAAATGCATAATTATAGAGTCATGAATCAAAGTAAAAGAGCCCTATTGAATATTGTTCTTGCTAAGTTGATTTATAAACATTAAAAAAAAATTTAAGTTGTAAAATATATTCTTAAAGTTAGTAAAACGGTATTGAATGAAACAATATGTATGAATACTTAGCATACAAAGTTTTCTAGGAAGTCATAAAGCAGCACTCGATCTCTGCATAAATTAAGGCATCAATCTTTAATGCCAGGAAACACAAATAACCACAAGATTAACAAAAGACCACATTAAAATGTCATGCAGAACTTCTGACACTGTAGTAATGGTATCACTATTCTATGTCTTGCTTCTCTTTTTATCACTGCTTATTTTCTTTGTAAAAGATTGTTGCAGCTATTTAGTATGATTGACAATAATAACATAGAGCCTCAACTGACAGTGGATGGTGCGCTGATTTTGCAGATATCTTTAAGACCTGCAGACTAAGTTTACCCTGTAATGAAAGTTGCTTTTTATGTCCTGAACAAGATGTAATTGATTTTCAGGTGTGTCTTGACTTTGCCTGCTACTACATCATACCCAGGGTCCAGCTTAAAGATGTGTTTCATGTGTGGTTTCAGTACACAAATATTGTTGATTACAAATGAAAGCCAGTCACAGCATCTTAAAATGAGTTGTTAGCATTAAAGAAGGAAATTCATAAGAAGAAAAAAAAACGAACAAATGTACACATAGTTTAAAATTTCAATTACGGTGATGAACACCAGCTTAGACAGAGATTCAGGCATCTCCACTCCGGCTCTGTTCCTCATAAAAAAGGTAAGCCTGTTCGTTCCCTACTGGTTGGGTCGGTGTCAAAAAATACGGAATTTCACTTTATTCATCTGGTTTAAAAATAAATAAATATTCGAATTGAAAAGTAAAATGCCAAAATAGAATCCTGTAAAGTGCAAAGTGAGTTATTGTGATCTCTCGAAAACACGCAAACATAATCATGTTAATTCTAAGGGAGAGAATAATACGCAAAATCTGAAACCACTTTGTACTATTTATTTCCAAAAACAACATTCAGCGTACATTCTTGAATACTCTCTCCGTCTCCTTTTTTTCTAAATTCTATACAGTTGTGTTGTATGATTACAATGAACCTTTATTTACAAAATCGAACTGGTTACATTCTTATCTTCCAAACTCAATCTATTTTTGAAAGCTTGGTTACACCCCATTACACACGAGAGAAAGTAGGTTTCTTTAGTAAGCCAAGCTCAGAATATAAAACGTGTGTAATCATGTAAATCGATTTTGAAAAGTAAAAGGACTTGAAATGTGATCAAGCAATACCGATCGGAGGCAGAGAACAAAAACGTACACTTCATTTCAACTTCGAGGTGAACATTTTCAATAAATAAGATACATTTTATCATATGTTTCGAAAAATTTTTTCTTCACCATCCTTATAGTAGGCAATGCAAGTTTAAGGAAGAAAATGGTGCCATATACATTTTGTTCACTATAATTAACATACGAGTTACGTAGCAACAATAATGCGATTTT
>RQTK01000169.1:6265-21231 GCA_003991915.1 Elysia chlorotica
CTTCCTTGTTCGTCGTCTCTGTCACCAGGTGCCACCTCCCCTAGTGAGCTGCCAGGTCGATAGGGCGCGCGCCCTGCATGCCATCCCTTGTTATCCTGTTGTTCCAGAACTCTCTATTTCTCACTCAATATGACTTTATATAATGGCAGGTCGGGAGGAGTGATTGACAGATCGGTATGGCAAAGGTCAGGGGAGATAAAAAAAACAACTCCTCTATGCCATCAACACAGCCAATGTGGTTAACCCCTCACCTAAAAAGGAAGTTATTGGTTATAACGGTAATCTTTGGTTTAAACAGAAAAATGATCAATATGACAGCGGAGAGAGAGAGAGAGAGAGAGAGAGAGAGAGAGAGAGAGAGAGAGAAAGGGATGTGGGGGGGGGGGGGGGACAGAGAAAGGTGTGTGTGTGGGGGGGGGGTGCTTGGAGTTCCCCAACAACACTACCACTGTATTTGACAACCCCCCCCCCCCCCCTTTTTTTTTTTTTTACACCCCAGAAAAAAGGGAAGGGGTTTTAAATATTCAGATAGGTTAATGATAGGTTTATAACATATTTTAAATGCGATATGGCTGACGAAAGAAGAAAAAAAGAATACAACTAGTATATCTAACACACACACACACAGAGAGAGAGAGAGAGAGAGAGAGAGAGAGAGAGAGAGAGAGAGAGAGAGAGAGAATGCAACAGAAGCCAAGTTTCCAATTTTAAACCGAAAAAGCTTGAGACACTATTGCGATACCCACTACCCAGGCAGCCTTGATGGTACCATGCCTGGCTTAACTTGCTCGATCAATGAAGTGGTATCTCTTTTTTCACTCTCTCTCTATTTCTATCTTTCTATAATTATCTCTCTCTTTCTTTCTCTCCTCTCTTACCAGTTCCCCCGGTCCCTTCCCAAAGCGACTTCACGTAGGGTGTGTTTAGAAGTAGGACGAATGGCGCATGTATCCACATGCAATCTAGGGAAGTGCGCCTTAGTTGTACGTCCAAAGGAAAAAAAAAAGAAAAAGAAAAAGCATTAGACTTAGAGCAACAATTACATTGATTTTCAACCTCCCCGCAGCCTCTCTGTCTCCCCGCATCGATCAAATCGTTTTTATAGATTCCGCAACCCCTCCCCACCCACTTTCTTCCTCTCCACCCAGTTCCTCCGAAATCACCAGGTGACGTATTAATATTGAAGAGATGAAGCCATTGTTTGTGAATGTACAACATAGGAAACGTTAAACTAGGGAGACAGCTTCGCTTTCCCCCGATCAAAGATTTGGCTCTGCCAATGTCGCAGTTAACAAAACAATAATTGGCGACGTGGAGGTATGCTGGTGCTTGACATTTTATTTTCCCTGTGATCTTCTTATTGAATCCACTAACGCTGACATTTTCTTTTATTGGTTTGGTGGAATCATAGCAATCTTTTCGCTACTTAACAGCCTATGTTTTTTATTATTAGTCTCCCACTCTTAGCCCGTGGTAAAACAAGATGTCACCGGTACTAGTGCGCTATATTGACGGTGCAGGAGATTATAGGAACAAAATAATATACTGTATTGTTACTGTGCTGACGTGCCGGAGATAGACTCTAACCATTCATGTGGTTTATTTCTCATATTGTTAGTGCTCTATATTTAAAACACAATAGAAGTTTAATCACATTACGAGATCATAAGACTTGAACTACGAAGTGTCTCTATAGCGGTTTGTAAGAGAAGTTTCTTCACAGGGTTAATGTAGAGCTGACTTCACTCTGAATTGATGGTTATGTGCAGAGTTTTGACTCTTCATTATTTTAGCCCACTCGGCTGCTGCTGGTCACAGCACCTGTTGTTTTAACTTGGGTGGGTGGAGATTCGATATTGAACCTTGGAAAACTTCAGTCTATTGACATTTTCAAAGTTTAAATGAGGATTATATTACTTGTTTACAACCACATTCAGGTTTGTTGTTGTTGGGTTTTTTTGTTGTTTTTTTTTTTGTTCTGCACACTTTCTCTCCATCTCTATCTCTATATATTTATTTCTCTCTCCTTTTCTCTCTCTCTCTCTCTCTCTCTCTCTCTCTCTCTCTCTCTCTCTATCTCTCAAAGTCCTTCCCCTTGATTGTTCTCCCAATATATTCAGCACTGATTGTCACCACAATAATTTAATTGACCCTTCAATGTTAAAAATGTTAGCTGAGAGCTTTAAAATCCTATTGATCCTTTGAGGTCGGAGCCCCATGCCCCGTTTTTATGACTCTATTTTTTCACCTCATTATGTTTGTTCCTTTCGCCTCGTAAATGCATAAAAGATCCAGACATGTATCGTTTCGCTTACATTAGTGATGATAATATAAACGCCCTCCAGGTTATATGTCATTGTGTCCTGTTAGATCATAGGGAATAGGTCGCACTGCCCGGTGCTATAGAAATAAAGCCAACCAGTAGGGAATACAGTGGTCGCATCTGGTTTCGATGATGGTGATGATGATGATGATGATGATGATGATGATGATGATGATGATGATGATGATGATGATGATGATGATGATGATGATGATGATGATGATGATGATGATGATGATGTTGGTGAGAAGGAGGAGGATTTTTACATGCACAAATGTCACACATAAGCTTAAAACTTGTCCGCACTGAGAAAATGTGTTAACAACTGTCCAGGGTTTTGTTTCATTGTACTTTCCTCCTGAAAAGAATCACAGTTTCGATCTATGTGTTGTGAGAAGAAAAGCGTGGGAAAACCCGCTGTGATTCCAAATTTTTGAAGCAATTTTTCATTAAGAAAATGTCAATAAATTTGAGAGAATGGTAAACAAACGCACCAATATCACATTTTGACAAAAAAAATTCTTACACCCAATGCTTCTGTTTACACCCATACATTCATAGAGCGTTATATTTGTACTGCTCGTGCTAAGTTTTGTAAAAATCATTCTTTGATGTTTATATTCCGGGGGTCGATTTGGAGTTGTATGACTCACAGCTTTGAGACCCATAGAACTAACGGTGGGCGGCTCAGGTCACGAACAAATAAGATTACATTTTTTTACTAGATCTAGGTAACACTAACAAAAGTAACAATGCTATCCGACCCAATGCTAGGTATAATTAAAGCGGGAGATGTTTGACTTCGGGTTAGTTGCATTTGACTGCGGTATGTCGTCATTACAATGTGTGAGCTGCCCATTGTCGTGTTTCTTTCACAAAGAGAAAAAAAAAAAAAAGAGAGAGAGAGAGAGAGAGAGAGAGAGAGAGAGAGAGAGAGAGAGAGAGAGATAACGCGAAGGGTATTTTAGAGAGATAGAAGCCAGTTATAACAATTATGGCTGTAAACTCCCGAGAGTCACGGATGTTTCATTAATGTTCGCTATCGTCATATTTTGGCTTTGTCACAGTTTTGCAATTGTGACAACCATGTCCTTTCTATCTTCATGTATTAGTTCTGTGTGTCGGGGGCTCTATGTTTTTAGAATGTTGTACAGCTTGTGACAGCTTCACATCAAAATAAAGACTCAAACAGGCAAACCACCCCTGCGGAAATACCTGATATTTTATAGGGCAATTCCTTGTGCTCCACTTTCTAACAATCTGAGCCTACATTCCTTTGGATTTTTTTAATAACATGAAGTGGATTCAAGACACATTTTTAATGATAAACGTTTTTACGATTATTCCTTGAAGGAAGAACTAACGTCAAATGTTTTAGTCTTTAAT
Source organism: Elysia chlorotica (assembly GCA_003991915.1). Taxonomy (NCBI): domain Eukaryota; kingdom Metazoa; phylum Mollusca; class Gastropoda; family Plakobranchidae; genus Elysia; species Elysia chlorotica. Next base: position 9,975 of record RQTK01000169.1, read on the forward strand.
AAAGAAAATAAAGAAAGAAAAATTGTAGTTCCACAAGCTTGTGAGTTTTTTTTGGTTCATACGCAGAATATGCAAAAAGATCATTTTGTACTGTGGTCTGGGGCGATGTGGTTATAGCACGAAGCTTCCAATGTGGAGTTCCGGGTTCGAACCACTACCAGACCGCATTGTCTCTCATTAGTTGGGTTCGTGTCCTTATTGTGACCAGCTGAGATAAGTCCTGGTATCCCGCGGCTCAATTTCTGTTTTCCAGCACCTCAATATTTTGGGATGTCAGTCACGAGACTCATGGCCGTATACGATCGCCCTTTGCATAGAAAGCCTTGAAGCCTAGAGATACCGATACCGTCCGCGATATATAGCCTAGTTTCTGGCGTCGGACCATGGGACTCCAATCTATACCTTCACTAATCAGCTGAGCTTCAGTGATGGAGTTAGGTTTTGTTTTTTAAACACGTAACATCAGCAACTGGATGGATCCCAAGACTAACATTTTACAATTTTACATGTTGCCTCTCAGAGATAGAGCGGGGATTCCAGGTCTCGTGACTCACATTACACTCATACTTGCCCAACCAATAGGTCTGGGGTGAAATTGGACAAATAAATTTGGTTCGGTCGTGGGTTTGGAGCGGAGAACCTCTGGAATGGGAGACCAAAGCTCTTCCACTTGCGCAGGTTGTCGATGAGTTCGAATCTCCGCCGGTTTCCTAGGACACTGAATTCTAATGTAACGAAGCAAGCGTAAGACTAACCAATTTCATAACACCAAAAGAAAACGGAGGTAAAAACCTGTTCAATTAGAGTGGCCATTGCTAGAGCACCGATGGTACTGGTAGCATCTCTAGGGCTGAGCGAAACTCTCTGCTGGTTTAACGTGGATCAAATACGGCGACGGGACCCCAGAGCAGGATACCCAGTACATGGTCGGTCGTATGACACTGGCTACTAAGAAACCATTCGAGAAAGAAAAACGAGGCGACTAAAGCGTCGGATCAAACCTGCAAGCTTCCGATCTTAAGTCGCGCGCTCTACCGATATGGCCATCTCCCGACGTCCTAATGGCATCTTTGTCTTTCAAGTTATCCCCTAGCGCGGCTGGTGATGTAAAACTAACGGGTATCGACCTGGTCTGAAGGTCCTGATACCCCCCCCCCCCCCCTTTCAGCTCCCCCTCCCTGCGCTATTCAGTCTGATGACAGTGCTCAGTATGCATGGGGCTGCAGCTGCTGAGGGGGTTTAGTGTTGTTTTTTGTTCCTCTCATTAGAATCTCTCTCTCTCTCTCTCTCTCTCTCTCTCTCTCTCTCTCCTAATTAGTCATTCCGTGTCGGAAATAGTGTGTCTATCATAAAGATTGAAACATGGGTTGGGACTATTGTCAAAAAAAAGTCATTAAAAGCTTCAGCAACAATAAAACGTATGTTGTGTAAACAACAGGCGAATACTACATAACTTTTAAAGTAGCTTTTGTTTTAGAACAGCTCTAAAATTACACAATATTTAGTTGGGTCGCCTGGCAGCTGTCACATGGGAGCCATACAAAATGTTATTATGATGCATGTTCGAAAAGCCGACTTTTCGTGACAGCGTGATGGGTCCGCGATAGAAACTATACATTGTTGTATCAGTTACGTTTTTGCTGACAGGGGAAAATAACGAATGCTGGGTGTAACTTAAGAACTGTATGAGCGAAACCTAAAAAAGTCAAGGTTGTCTGAAGCTTAATGTAGCTATCGTTTTGAAGTCATAATTATCTCACAGATAGATGTGTAACAGTACTGCGGTGATGCAAGGATTGAAAATCGTATCGATTGTTGTTGAAAGCCTCATGTTTTCATCATTTTGAAGCTGTCATACCTTGACACTAGCACTATGTGTGACAATATAGGACAGATTTTTCATACGTTCATGAATAAAATAGGTTGAGAGAGAGAGAGTGAGAGAGAGAGAGAGAGAGAGAGAGAGAGAGAGAGAAAAAAGAAAAAGGGGGGGAGGGGATAATTCAGATAGCTCAGTCTCTATCGGTTTGAGCTTTTAACCCAGAGATCCGAAAATCTATCCTGAACCGTTCTTTGTAGTAGAACTTAGAAGTGTCCCAGCTTTTTAAGGAGGATGTCATACGACAACGAATCCCAAGAGTAATTTCTGAAAAGTTCACGTGCTGCCACGTCAGAGAGGCAGATCATGAGTATCATGACTTATGTCTCAGCTGGTCACTTTATAGTGACACGTGCCCAGCTGGTATGGGACGAAATCCTTCCAAAAAATGTGCCCGATCGTGTGATGGAACAGGGTACATACCTTCTAACGCTCTAGCAGTAGCACACCAGCTTCGCCCCTACCAACACAGCGCACCTCCTCTGTGTAGCGTTATGTATTTAGGGGCAAGGGGTTTCTGGGAAACATTGTCAGCGTAAAACTTATCAACGGTTGCCTCTACTCCTCATGTGCAGCGTTATGTATTGAAGGGAAAACATTGTCAGCGTAAAACTTGTCAACGATTGCCTCTTTTAGAAACACAAGGTACATAATCGGATGTCGCCTTGAGCGCACTTTATCTGAACTGTCTACTGTCTAAATTTAGTGTAATTGAACTGTCTTGTGAGGACGAGGGAGCTAAGACTCTAGTCCGGGATCCGTCTATGATTTTAACATAGCTGCTTACGTCGGAAGTTGAGAAACGGAGTCATCAACCAACAGGAAACGACCATTTACCTCTTGCACCAGTTTTGATTAACCTACTCGTATGTTTTTCTCCCCTCTGAGTCTCTTGTAAACATCAACCAATGAATTGTGTCGTTGTTTCGACAGACCTGCCAACTTCCCGCTAAATCCCCGCTTACTCGTCGCGATTCTCGTTTCCCGGCGAGTCATCGAAAATCCCGCTCCCGCGCCGGTTTAATTGTCGGAAAATAGAAAAACAAAAACAACAGATATTTGTTTCCAAAGTGGCCGTCGAATACGAACAGCCAAGTCTGCATTTTTGTACTGATACAATCGGTATTTCAATTTTCATGTATCGGTTTTCATCTTCGATCTGCCATCCCGATTTTTCAAAGCGTACCGAATGTTTTTCAACTTAGTTTGTGTTTGTGTGTTTTTTGTTGTTTTGTTTTGTTTGTTTGTTTTTTAGACGTTCCACTTTTTTCTATTAGTTTTGTGTTTGTTTTAGTTTCTTCCCCAATCACGTTTGCGGTCTGTGTTCATAATGCTTCATATTTTAGGATTTGTACCTCTGTTTTACCCGCCGACATCAACACGCATACAGTTGACTTTCTTGTGGATGAGAATCTCGATTTGTGAAAGTCTTTACTAGGAAGGATTTAATGGTCCCGATTTTTACCTTAAAATAATTATGTTGGTTTATATAGTGCAGATGAATTACGACACAAATTATTGACAAATGTGATATAAGAAACAATATGCAGAAGGAAACAACCACATCTCACATTTTTTAAACAAAAAAAGTATCAATAACTTTACTACGAAGTTAGTATAAGAAACCATTTCGAGCATTTACTTTTTTTTTACCTACCTGCCATTGATTCCGTTATTCATTTAAAATCGGCTGAAATTCCTTTTGCCTGTTATCATTGTAAAATTCCGGGTGGTTTTTTTTTCCCTCTCGCCTCCGACGTGTATGAACTGTTGTTGTTTTGTTTTGTTTTTGTGTTGTTTTGCTGGGGGGAGGGGTTGTTTTGTTTTTCAGTTTCAAACTCAACAGCGACTGTACAAATATAGGATAATTTCCTAATTAATTACATTGACAAATATCGGAACAAATATATCTGGGATGGGTGTATATATTGGAACTGCCTATCCAGTAGGGGAGAGTTTGATTATTCTCATCAAATACTTGAAATGATTCTTTATGAAAGTTTTATTCGATTAGATTTTCAGGCAGACAGGAGTGTTAATAGCTGATCAACATGCGCTATTAGCGAAATCACAAGCCTTCAACAGAATGTATCGATATAAGGTATCGTTGCCTCCTATCTGCGTGACGTATGTAACACTCTTGTTTGTCTGAAAATCTAATAGAATAAAAATTTCATAAAGAACTACTTCAAGTAATGGATGAGATTAATCACACTCTCTTCTAAGTCTTAATTTGGGAACTGCTCTCTCTAGCTTTCAACGAGCTCCGGATAGATCCCCAGTAACTTCGCTCATGTAGATCTATCCGTGCATTACAGTATGCCTATCTCTGCGAAGGGAACTGCCCCAAGTGGTAGAGCGTTAATCTCCAGATAGTGAGGCCCGCGATTTGAACCCCACTATCGATTAAAATGTATTTGTCGATTTCGTTCCTTACTGGTTGGGTTGGCGTCAGTATTAATGTGACTGGCTAAGACAGGGGTCCAGGTTTCCCCACCCTGTCTCGTGAGGCAGCGCATAACATTGTCAGACGTCCGTCTTGTGCCACGACCACAATATAACATGTACAGTGCTAACTTCAGACGAAAATCAATCAACTATGCTCAGCTTAACCTCTACGCAGAGTGTTAGGTCTAGTTCAAAATAGATCACGCGAGTCGGTTAGTTCGCCTTGAATTGCTTGAAATTATATAATTGTATAACTGTTGAAACAGCAATCTCTTCTAACTCTAATCAGGGAATTTTTTAGTGTCAACACGCCCCCCCCCCCTTTTTTTGTGTGGATACATGCAGTGCGGTGGTGATGCAAATAGCCTTGTTCTAAAAGGATCGTTAAACATTTTTCTGATAAGAAATAGGCCTGATTTTTTTTTTATATTTGCACGAGCGGTGTTGGACGGAACGACAATATATGATTTTATGTCAATATTAATGACTTCACCACTGGAGGTCCGCATTTAGGCAAGTAATTTTCGAAGACAAAAGGGCAAAATGCACATCCAACCATTTTGTTTGGCTCTTTTGTATACTACATGCATATATTAAACTGACGTCGGGGGTAGAATTGTAGTACAATGAATTCTTATATACTACCAGTCTCTTGAGACGGTGATACCTTTACAACAAAAGCAATAGCTTCATCTGCTGCTGTTTCACTAGTACTACTACGACGACGGCGATGACTACCACTACTACTACTACTACTACTACTACTACTACTACTACTACTACTACTACTACTACTACTACTACTACTACTACTACTACTACTACTACTACTACTACTATTACTACCACTACTACTACAAAAACTTGGACAGGTCTAACTCAGCAAAGTACGATTTCTCAGTCAAGGCAAGCCGTGTGTAAAGCCCTCTGGCAGGAGCTTTTATTTTTGTGAAAGCCGATGACAGAGTGGTTAAGCACATTGGTCTTCGCCTTGGCAAGGCGATGGGTGCCGAGTAGAAGGTGCAGGTTCGACCCCCGTCCATGTCATCAGTCTAAAAATGTGTCTTTGTCTACTTGTCTTATCTGTTGGTCTAAGCTAGACCTAGGTTTGTATCTGTCCCTTCTAACCTATTTTCACCTTACTCCCTCAGTCAGCAGCATCATTATTTGGTCCCTATGTCTAGCTCCGCCTGTTAAAGCCTCTATAGTTGTTGGACTGCTTTTCTGTATCATACTACTACTACTACTACTACTACTACTACTACTACTACTACTACTACTACTACTACTACTACTACTACTACTACTACTACTACTACTACTACTACTACTACTACTACTACTACTACTACTACTACTACTACAAGAACATATAGATCTGTAATCATGTTCCTGGAAAAAGAGGACCTACAGAAGTGCCCTATACATAAAAGAGTTTGTTTGTGTGTTCGATGTATCTTTGTGTTGTTTCTATTTTTATGTGACATTGTTAATGTCTGTGTGTGTATGTATATATTCTTAAAGACTATGTTATTTGGTGATTACTTTAGATTATATTTTTGATTAAAGCTATATGTCTAAGTAAATTTACACTTTAAATTTGAATTTTTTTTAATTGATTTTTATTAACAATCGTTCCACACAATATAAACGCATCTCAGCATCCCACGAAGTGAAAATTTTCCCTCCGATATTTCTCATCTCTATCTTTGGTGTTCGGAATTTCCCTTTTTGCTTTTGGAAGGGTTGGCAGGTCTGTTTCTGTGTCTCTTGTTAAACATCAACGACAACCATTGAATTGTGTCGCTCTTTCTGTGTCTCTTGTAAAAATCAACCAACAACTCTCTCTGTGTCTCTTGCAAACCATAACCAATAAATAGTGACGCTCGCTCTCGTTCTCTCTCTGTGTCTTTTGTCAACAATATAAAATGAGTTGTCTCGTTCACTTTGTGTCTCTTAGCAAGCAAAGACCAATGATTGGTGTCCATCTCTCTTTGTCTCTTGCAAACCATAACCAATAAATAGTGTCGCTCGATCTCTCTGTCCTCTCTCTCTCTCTCTCTCTCTCTCTCTCTCTCTCTCTCTCTCTCTCTCTCTCTCTCTCTCTCTCTGTCTTTTGTAAACAATACAAAGTGAGTTGTGTCGTTCACTTTGTGTCTCATGTAAAACAACGACCAATGAATAGTGTCGTTTTCTCACTCTCTCTTTCTTTCCCTCCTTCTCTCCTTTTGCTCTCTCTCTCCCTCTCTTTTCTCTCTCTCTCTCTTTCTCTCTCTCTTTCTCTCCCTCTCTCTTTATCTCTTTTTCTCTTTCTCTCTCTCTCCCTCCCTCTCTTTCTCACTCTCTCCTCCCCTCTATTTCACTCTCTCTATCTATCTATATATCTCTCTCCCTCTCTCTCTCTCTCTCTCTCTGTCTCGTTCTGTCTGTCTGTATCTCTAGTAAACAAAAACCATTGAATAGTGTCGTTCTCTCTGTGTCCCTTCCAGGTGGACTCATCATGGGGGTCGGTGTAGAAACTTCGTCTCACAAGTACGGGCTGTTCCAGCACAACTGCGTCAGTTTCGAGTTGGTTACGGCGGATGGGCGCCTGCTCCGATGCTCCAAGGTAAGGTGTTCGAATCCACAGAAATTTTTTTTTTCACACTTGTCTATTATATATGTCAAGTTTTATGTAGAACTAGCATGTTTTTATTTGTTTGGGTTTGGTTTGTTTAGTACGTGTGTGTTTGTTTTTGGGTTGTTTTTTTCTGTGTGTGTTTATGGAAGGGTGTAAAATTAAACTGAGTCCGTATTTTAAACATGATCACTCGACCAAATGAAATGGGGGTTTTCTTGTTATTATTTTGCAACGTGATATAAAGCTGAGCATTCTTCTTCTGTTACTGTATGAATCAGGTGATCGAATCGAGCACAATGTTGCATAAACAGAGGCAACGGTGATGGTTTTTTGTTGTTGTTAATTTTAAGCAGTTGTGATATGATGATATTCGTAGAGTGATATTCGTCGCCAGCCTTCTCAGCACACACATCAACGATAAATATATACTTAGTGAAATACCTCAAAATAGTTGAATAATATACATGTCTACCTTTAGCTATAGTTATATTACGCTGACAAGGCTGAACGATTGATGTACCCATGGTACTGTACATTTGGGACATGGGGTAGAACCCGAAGATACCCGACTTGAGATCTCATCTCTCAGTAGAAGGGATCTGTCAAACAGTTTACTCAATGTGGAACTAACCAGGACTTGTGGCGAGTTAAAGGAGAGCAGGTGATAAACATTGAAAGAAAGAAAAAGAAGGGGCAGTGGGCCCCGTTATAGTCACCGAACTACCACCCAAACTCTCCCTCCTAGAGGAGTGATCTCCTAGGGCAGTAGGTAAGTAGGTACGGCGGTGATATAATAGTGTTACACCCACGCCTAAGGGACACTATTAAGTAATACAATTATTGTATTTAAAAATAAGTTCATAGCTTATAGAACCTCTGTACCTACTACCCTAGACTTTACTGTCTTCACTTAAATAAGTGTGGCATCCTCGATGTTTAATTATTGGCTTTCTTGATCAGGGCATAGTTTGGATAGAGCAGGATGATAGATCATTATTAAAAAAAACTATTTCCAAGTATTTGTACGTCAGATAGTCTTTATTAAAAAAAATTATTTCCAGTTATTTGTACGTCACCTCTTTTCCTGAAATACTCTATTCGCGGAATTGGCACTCCAGCCGAGACTCGAACCTACTCGCTAGTGTAGAGCACTGACTTAGTGAGCTGTAGATTCTACATTTTCGCCTCGCTCCTCACTTTTTTTTTTTCACCGAGAGTAGCCATCAATTATCCTGCGCTGACCATCGGGCCACACAGCCAGTTGTATCGTTAGTGTTCCAGGATTTACAGCCATCTGTCTGCAAGGGGGAATCGAGGTCTGGCGATTACAGGACCCATAGAGGGATCGAGGACTGTACGTAAGGAATTCTACATGCACATCCAATCAGAGTTCTATCCTAGATTTCCGGAGCCAATAAGCGATCAGGAGACACCGTGTGTACTGGGCGTGATTACCTCATGCGTCGCCGTGCTGTCGGTCGCAAAACCTCCACTGGCTCCAGACTTGACCATCCCACGGGCTGATGGTCAATGTCAAGTGCCCGTTACGTCACTGGACATGTCCCTGGCAGCTCGGACTGGGATGCTCGTGGCTGGTCGGCCGCTCACTACTGTCTGTCTGCACGCGCGCCCGTGCTCGAGAGTGTGAGCAAAGAGTTGGTTTTACACGTTTTGCGGTAGAATTGTGTTCAAGTACCAAAATACAGTTAAACTTCATGATCCTATATACCTTCTTCAGAGGAAAGAGCAATGTGCTATTTTTCGCCTGAGAACGCAACACATCCCCCTCAACTTTCACCTGAACAGATTCAACGCAGAACACACACCACTTTGTCCTTTGTGTGATGACAGTTTGGAGACCGTGGAACACACACTGTTCCAATGCCCCAATCTTAGCCAACAAAGACAACATTTCCTCCCTATGAGACCTGACCTACAAACGGCTTTATATTCCACCTCAACGCAGCTACAGAGAACTGCTGCCTTTTTCTTCATGGCCCTAGGCAAAAGAGCGCAAGCTCAGAGGCTACTGGACTAACAACAACAACAACAACAACACGTTTTGCGAACCACATGACTATAACGGATGACATAATTACACCCCTTTCGCGTGGGAATTTTTTTATCGCTCCTTGTCCCCGTTAGTCTAGGGTAGAGACATGATCGGACGGCAGTGGACATTCTCATAATGATCGTCTTCGAATCTTCGTTCTCGAGATTTGGCTCCGATAGTCTTGAAGAGATCTAGGAACGGACGCTGGAACATATTCCTTAACCCATCGTCATGGCATCTTCTGTTGTCCCTATGGGTCTTTTTAATTGCAAAGCAACAACACTCTGGTGTGAGGAATGTCTTTGGAAGTGAGCAACACTAGCCTTTGTTTTCCCCTGTATGGACGCTAACCACAGATTTCTATAAATAGCAATATGTGACGTTAACTCGTTATGACATTGAGTGAAGACGTACAGCCTCCATACCTCATTAGATAAGTATTTAGGAGGTCAAAATGAGATCACATTGGCCCCGCCCCCAACGAAAGTCAGCAATGTGTGATATAACCAGTCTATTTTCTGTACTTAGAGTACCTGTGTAGGATTACCCTGTGGAACCTAGACAGATAGAATATTCGCTTTCTTCAAAAATTTTAAGGATTACATATCCGTGATTACTTTACCATTAAGACAAAAAATGCTGATTTGTCAGTATGGGTCGATTTTCCCTATCTCCTTCACCTTTTTCCCTCCCTACCCCACCCTTTTTTGTATTTTAGTAATCCAACCAGGGTTTTGTAAATAAACAAGGCGGTGCCAATGTAGGCCACCTGGACTGAATGTAGTGTTGCTCTGGTCTAGGTTCAAGCCTGACTTTTGCCATGGAACTTTGTTAGTGTCTGGTACCGTGGTAAAATGGCCAATGCATAATTTACTATATAATCAGTCGGCTACATACAGGCGAGTGTTACGTTATGAACCGATAGTCTTGGGGCCGGTCCGTGATATAGTCTAGACGCCGATGTTGAACGTTAAAAATAAACCAATTGCCATCCTCTCTCTCTCTCTCTCTCTCTCTCTCTCTCTCTCTCTCTCTCTCTCTCTCTCTCTCTCTCTCTCTGCCCTCGTTCCTCGTTTTATTATTAATATTGCCAGTCAAGCTCCCTAGGGCGTTACCTCTATCTTTGTTTCTAGTACCGCCACCCACTACTTTTTTAGGCGTGTTTCCTTTTTAGCTCATAATTATTCGCCTTTTATTCTGGTTTAAATGAACTAGCACGGTTCTGCGCTGCTTTTTTTCGTCAGACTTTCACAGTTGTTGTAAGGTAGCCTCACGTACTAGACTCTACGTTACAATAACAATTTCAAACCGAAAGATCAAAGGAAGCGCGATGTTTATTTGGCGTAAAATTAGCTCCTTTTTATTGCTATCAGTCCGTCTCGACCCTTTGTCTATTTCTCCTTTTCCTTCTAGTTTGCTTAGGTAATGTCGGTTCATAAAAAACAGCTTTAACCTCTGGTACAACAGTGCTTGTATCGCCTCGGTACCTTCGTAAAAGCAGGACACATTGCTCCACAGCTCACCATAATTATGTACATGTATCACCTCTACAGCTATTTTCACAACGGTACCTAATAACCTACTCTCACCGACTTGTTTTCCCCAGAGCTGCCAAAACAACTAGACACCAACCTGTATAATTTTTGGCCAAAGAAGTATTTGTAAAGGCTTTTCAATTACGCTTTTTACTGTATATTGGCAGCTACATATTACTCTGTATATACCCAAATCCGATTTTTTGAACGACGCATTCTAGCAGCCAACATAACATGCTCTGGGCTACTAAGAAGTAAAATCAAGATGCGTTGTTCGGCTAGATAGATTAATTAGCAATAGCACAAAAAAAATTTTACGGAAAAAGCGCCGATGATAAAATAATGTGTGTTCTAGGTTTTCATACCCGACAATAGTTGATTGGATAATTCAAAGGTAAAAAATGTTGATCATGATATAATTATAACCGATACATAAATTTATTAATAATTTGTATTTATTTCAATATTTATTGTATGTACGTCTGCGTGTGGGTATCTGATGCTTTGATTTGTTTAACTGTAAAACAAAAATAATTTGTTTTTGAGACAGAGAGAGAGCGGGGGCGGGGAAGATTACACATTATCATATCGTTTGAATTATTTTAAAACTGTTAGAAAAAAAAAGAAGAAAAAGCAAAGAAAGATTTATAAAGTAAAATCAGACATAACCGAAAGGGGAGGGGAGAGAGAGAGAGAGAGAGAGAGAGAGAGAGAGAGAGAGA
>RQTK01000169.1:28450-53020 GCA_003991915.1 Elysia chlorotica
GCGTTCTGTGAGAGAGTGTTGTTAGTTGTGTGTGTGCGCAACGGTAGTCTTGGTAGTCACTAGTCAGTGGATGCAGCCAAGGACAAAGAAAGTCCCGGGAGCCGATAAAAAAAACAACACAGGACCCTCGCTCTAGTCTAAATCCAGATAGATCGCAACCAAAGATGTGTCCGGTCCTGCAGCTTCGAGAAACAAGTTTTTGGATGCTCTAGGAATCGGTGCAAGTATGCACCAGCAGCCTGCCCTAACATGCACAAAACCTGTTAACAACTTAAAACATTTCCTGCACCCACCAGCCTCCGTGTCACTGTTAGTGCTAATGGTTAAGTGCGATTTGTTTGTATATATATATATTTATTGCTGTTGTTTTTTTTTTTTTTGTTGGTTTTATCATTTTGTAACTAAAGCATTGATAAAAATGTATTATTTTAATAATTACTATTGAAGCCCATAACAAACATCAAAGAGTTGAGACTAATGGAGAAAAAAAAAACATTTGGGTTGAAAACTAGTCTTATGGATAATGTAAATACAATGATTGTTTATGATTGTTTAAACAAATTCTTAGTATTAACATGACAATGTTCAACTATCCCTACCCTACAAAACAAAATTATACATTTCTACTTGATCTTTTCCTCAGTTTGTTCTCTCTATTTTCTTTACCCTTTAACTTTTAATAAGCACAGGGTATCTTAGAATTAATTAATTTAAATCTGAGATCAGAGAATCAAATTATCATTCAGTACATGACTGCACTTTATATAATAATGATATACGTGGATAATTTTTAGTTCATGTGTTTGAGTTAAGAACATTTTCATAAAGAAAAACAAAAGCAAAAATTTGAAATAATCTCTTTACTGCAAGATGGTTCTTTTTAATTCTTCGCTACCTGTACAGTTTACTATCTGCATCAATTTATAAATTAAAGTTGTTAAACTTCAAAACTAATAATTGTCTTTTCGTTTCTAGATGCATAAAATGTAATCTATCAACTTTAATATTTTACTTATTCATAATAAAAAGAAAAAAACGTTTCCAATTGGAAATAAAAGATAAAAAAGAAAGATTAAAACGATTTCAAACATTACCTAAAACTATTTCCATTTCATAAGGTCTCCTTTATTGGGCTGTATAACAATTACCAACTAAAAGCCAAGAGTGACATTTTTATGCAGCTTGATTTAAATACATGTACAGTATTAATGTTTCTTCAGGGTCAGGTGAAACATGTTCTTTAAATTTACATAACATCATGAGGTAAAATTCTATTTAGTCATACAATAGTAAACTCTTTGTTAGACATATTACTGAGGTGCAGTACATCAGGTCACAGGTGTATAAAAAAAATCATATGGCATGTACTCAATAGTCATTGAATATCAAGTATAAGTGATAAATTTGGAAATATAGCAGGAGATACCTAAGGATCAGAAAACATGGATCTAATGTGAAGTAGCACATGTACTCAATAGTCATGAATATCAAGTATAAGGGATAAAATTGAAAATGTATCAGGAGATACCTAATGATCGAAAACAAGGATCCAATGTAAAGTAGCATTACCCTTATTTGTGATCATAACCTTTCTTTGGTAATTAAAAAAAATCTAATTGGTATTACATGAAAGAGAAATGTCCAAAGAAAAAATAGAAAAACACATGTAAAGGCCTGTTTTCTTCGATAATAAGAAATACAATATGAATAAAAACTTTGGACACGTCTGGGAAGGAAGTCAACCCTCTAAAAACAGGTACACTTTGGGGTTCTCAAAATTACTCCTCTTGTGGTATTTCTCAACCCTAGACCACAAAAAAAACTTATTTATCACAATTTCTTTTTTAAAACAAAGAAAAGAGAAAATTCTCCCTGAAATGACAAAGTTGTATTATAAAACTGGAAAAGATATTTGTCTACAATCTCAATTAAGACAATTGAAAAAAAAAGTATGTTATGGCATGAACATATATCATCACTTTACAGAAGTAAATCAACAATAACAAAATGTTTTGAAAATGTTAGCACCATTTTCTCATGTCAGATATCCCGAAAAGTTAAAACCTTTCATCATTTCTGTTTAAAACTCAACCAAGAGCTAGGTATTTCATAGGAGAAAAAGAAAAAATGGAAATAAGTTTGGTTCTGATTAAACATATTGTCAAAATTTATAAGATTATTTTCAAATAATGGTAAAAATTAAAGGTCATGGAATCAATTCACAGTCATAGGCTGCTGTCTAAATTTTTGTTAGGTTATCAAACATTAGTATCTACAATGACTATATGTCTTCTGATTTGTGAAACTTAGGCTATGGGTATTTTTTTAATATTCATATCATGTTCAACCTTCAACTTCTCTAAGTACCCATCACATTTTTAAACTTTTTAATACCTTCACATTTAAAGATTTTAGTATGTCATGTTTTAAGTTCGCAAAGTCATTATCGACAAAAACATTTTTCTGACTCTAAGCCATCATTTAATACTTAGATTCATCCAGTCCACACTATATAAATTTTCTAGGCCACTACACAGTATCGTGTGCTTGTTTTATGAAAAAAGGGAAGGCTATGAAAATTAAGTCAGAAAATACATATCTTGAAATGCGCAAATGGAATTTTTTTTAAATAGATGAGATCTTTGGAATGCCTTGAACATTGCTTAGTATGCCCTAATCATGTCTTCTTATTGACTTCATTCTTTGTATAAAAAAAAGAACATTCTTTGGGGCGTTGTCTCGATATAGCACACCTGTTTTGAATATAAATCTCCTAGACTAGGACACACAAACTTGTCACCACTAACAAAATAATGAATACTAAAAATCCTTTGTAGAAACGCAATAAAGTAACTTTATTAATAAACACCTCGTCTGCGGGTTAAGAATACAACTCAAGAACGTCTAGATCTGAATCGCAACTTGACAATATATCTAGATCTAAACAACAGCGATTTAACAGCTTTCACTGTTGCAAGATATCATGAGTGTTAGGCGTAAGCACAACGTATAAACGTTTCTTGCCTGCTCTTATATACGCAACACACAGATCTAGAAATCCCTAGATCTTTCTACCTTATTCAAGAATATTTGAGAAAAATCCAGACTCAGGCTCACATACTTATCAACATTTATTGCCTCCTTCTTCTAAGCCTGAACCAACTCCGAGCACGTTTTCAAACCTTCTAGAACCTAAGCCTGCAAATAGCTAATTAGGTGGACACTACTGCCTGTCTGCATCGCAGCGTTTCAATGTCACATCCTTTATAGACAAAACAAAAACACCTAAAAAAGTGTTTTTAAAAAATATGAACAATTTGCTGCCAACATATTATTCTGCGGAAATAAATTTTAAACAAGACTAAACTGTTCCAAACTCTACCAAAGATGATCAGTAGTAGATGCCGCGACAACGATGGAAAGGTATGTGGCTCATCTCATCTGCCATCTCTCTCCGCAAGTCCCACAGGTAATGGTCAACCAAGATAGCGTTAACCTGGGCGACTTCTGCCTTGTCCTGATGACCATTTTCTTTGCTGGTCTCAGCCGACAGTTTGGCTGCAATGCTGTCTCGGATAAGCTGGTAGAGGAGAAAGTTGAGAGTGAATGTATAAACAAAACAAAACAAAAAAAAACAATATGTAACTAGGCAATATACCCACTTGCTAGATTAGACTAAATCCAATATTCAAATTCAAGGAGCATGTCCTTAAACAATGATTTTAAAAATTTGGTTTTTGTTTTTTTATGGTTATAATTTTCATACTTTTTAGTATGTTTGTGTGTGTGAGAGAGTCTTTTTTTATCTATTTATTTTCTTATTTTCATTTTTTGCACAGGTAACTGGTAATATTTTTGTTTCTAAATGCACCAAAATGCAAAATTAAGATTACATTGCATGTAGGATTTCTACCTCAAAATATAACAAGATGTTTTCAAGCTTTTGTGTCAATTTTTGCTCATCTTTAGACTTCACGCTGTAAACATATATAAGACTAGAAAAAAGAAACATTAGATATCAAATCAAAACATCCGGAATTGTTGATATCATGTGTACTTTGTTAGATATCTGCAATGTCTAAGCTGCTCTGTTGTGCTTATCAGATCTTTAAAAGGCACAGTTGACTTCAGAACAGTACTAGACTCTTAAAACCAGCTTTGCTCAAGCAGCATAATAAAGCATCATACCTCACAGGCCCACAGACTGACACCACGAATCTCCACTTCAAGTCTGTCACCACTCTTCAAAACTTGACCTGATTAAAAAAAAAAACAGCAAAGCAAGAGTGATCATTGAAAACAGCTCAAAATAATATAGGCACATTTTTATTATTTATTCCTATTTTTTAAATTTAAATTGTACATATTTGTTGTCGTTTTTTAAATTTCCCCTTGAGTGACTAATAAAATATATTATCTTATGTGAAAGTTATTCTGAGACACTATATCTATCCATCAGTCTTGCTAGTGCAGAATCAAAAAATTATCAATGCTTGTTCAGTTGTGATATCTTAAAATTTTTATATTTTACTTCAGATAGCCAATAAATCTCAATGCTTAATTTTGGTGTATTGAAAAAAAAAGTCTATTGACAAGATTTAACATATTAACTATATGACTCAAAGCCTTTGATTTAGAGTAATTTTGTTATATTTTCTTAGATAAAAAACTGGTATTTTAATTGAAAAAGAAAAAAAAAATTAAACATGATAAGTTTAACTGTATAAGTTGTAATGTTGCAGGATGATGATCAAAACTATTCAGAAACACAACAGATACCAAGCATTAGTAAATAAGAAACTTCCATTTTAAGAGTTAACTATGAACTGATGAAACAAACCTTTTTTAGACCTCATCATATATAGAGGGGGGGGGGGGGTCTTTTTAATCACTTATTTAATCTTAATATTGAGCAAGACTTTTCCTTTTTAAAGTTGCTCTACAGCAGAATTAAAATTGAGATACATACATTTCTTCAGTGTGTCCATTAGATTCTCTGAATATTTCAGTGCTCCAAAGTAGACCAAGGCTTGTGGAATTCTGGCAAAAAATATTACATAAAAATACTAACTAGTATGATTAAAGAAGAAAATATATAGTCACGCATCGTTGGTGAGTAATCATGATGATAATGAAGGACTTATAGAAATCATAATAAAGAAAAAAAAACTAACACTGATGTGGTGAGCTTTGCGATTAAAAAAAATTACAATTCACACAAAAAATAAGTTCGTATGTTCCTGATGAGAAAAATAATACTGATGCACATTGGTAAATAATCGTTATAATGCATTTCAAACAACTGAAGGAAATGCATTTTTTTCATGCTTAAAATTCCACCAAATTATTATATATGCCATGCAAAGATTTTATAACTTCCCCTAGATCGCTGACAGGAAATGGCGGCCCGCTTTGAGATATATCAGCGCCCGAGCTAGCGGTGTCTGTGGGTCGGAGAGGGTGGGCGGGCAGCAAGTGGGGGCAGGAACTACCGATTACGAATCCAGTACAATAGATAAATAATAGGAAAATAATGACACCGATGCTCTGTGGAGAGTTGTATTTACTTTTAAATGGCGATTTTTATGGGTATTTTAGCATTATTATTATTATTATTATTATTATTATTATTATTATTATTATTATTATTATTATTATTATTATACTCTACCTGTAATCGGCAAACATTTCCTACTCTACCTGTAATCGGCAAACATTTCCTACTCTACCTGTAATCGGCAAACATTTCCTACTCTACCTGTAATCGGCAAACATTTCCTACTCTACCTGTAATCGGCAAACATTTCCTACTCTACCTGTAATCGGCAAACATTTCCTACTCTACCTGTAATCGGCAAACATTTCCTACTCTACCTGTAATCGGCAAACATTTCCTACTCTACCTGTAATCGGCAAACATTTCCTACTCTACCTGTAATCGGCAAACATTTCCTACTCTACCTGTAATCGGCAAACATTTCCTACTCTACCTGTAATCGGCAAACATTTCCTACTCTACCTGTAATCGGCAAACATTTCCTACTCTACCTGTAATCGGCAAACATTTCCTACTCTACCTGTAATCGGCAAACATTTCCTACTCTACCTGTAATCGGCAAACATTTCCTACTCTACCTGTAATCGGCAAACATTTCCTACTCTACCTGTAATCGGCAAACATTTCCTACTCTACCTGTAATCGGCAAACATTTCCTACTCTACCTGTAATCGGCAAACATTTCCTACTCTACCTGTAATCGGCAAACATTTCCTACTCTACCTGTAATCGGCAAACATTTCCTACTCTACCTGTAATCGGCAAACATTTCCTACCCTACCTGTAATCAGCAAACATGGTGATGGTGTTGATGTCGGTGAACTCCCCTAGACCTTGACCCTCACAGCAGCCCCAGACGTCGCCCACCAGGATTTGTGCCCGCTTGTACAGACCAACTGGACAGTGAAAATCAGAGCACAACACAGAGTTTGGAGCATCTATTTCAGTGTCTGTCAACATTTATTCTATACAGCTACAACAAGCAGCACAGAGGCATGACCTGGCTGTGAAGAAAAATTCTGAACTTTCCCTAGATACCCTCTAATGTATCAATAAATAAATATTGATCTATTTCAATTACTTGCTACAGTACAACACAAATCCAATAAACGCAGGCTCAAACTTCAACGAACATCTTAAGCTCAACAAATAAAAAAAAAAAACTATTTAGTTTTGAGACAATATTATTACCAGAGAGGGTGAAATAGTTAGATGCTTCACGGGGAGAATTTTGCGTATATGGGCTAGGATAATTAGGGCAGTTCCTTACTTCCTTAGTAAAAACTCAGTCTTAACATTGCTCAACAACCTTAATTTTAAAAAAGAAATAGAGTGAGCATGCGTCACGCTAGCTCCCTGTGTTAATAACATTGTGAGCTCTTTTTGTGAGACGTCTCAATAAAATCTTTCGTCTCTGTTATTACAATGAAAACCCTTCTTGTCCGTTCGATCTATATTTCCACCCTTTTTGCTGCTGCTACATCTTTCAATACAGTCATTTCTGTTGACAGCAATGCAAAAGAATACTGTTTTGTTTTGTTTTTTTGTAAATGCTGCTGTGACTATTAAAATAATAATAATAACACCTATAAAAATCATACAACAAAATAATATATCCCTTCTATCATTTCCAAAATAAAAGTTATAATTCAATGACATAGTAAACAGATTAGGAGAAGTGGGGGAGAACTATGAAAACTGCAACAAACAGCATTACGCCAACCTACCTCTTTTGCCGCCAAACTCAGCCACATCCCTGAAGCTAGGAAAGTCTTCTAGAATCAGTCGCAGCAGGCTTTGAGCACTCTTGTCAGATTGTTTGACTACATTAGCAAAACTGCCTTCATATTTCTGGGAATTTTCAACAGTTTTTGAAGGTGTGTAAGAAATCTAAAAACTTGACCGTGAGATTTTGTTTGCACCAGATAATGTAGAAAAGGGGCTGGTATATTTAAATGTATAAAAAGAAGGTTAAAAAATCTTGTCTTTACCACAATTTGAATCAGTAGAGAGTAATAAATAAATATCTCATCATTACAACAAAAAGGCTCATTTTGAGATAAGTAAATGATGGTTATGATAAGACATTTTTGTAAAAGACAATGTGAAAACAGATATGTGTGATGCATAAATTATCATTTTAACTTCTAAAATTCAATAAAAAAAATCTGCTGCTTTTGACATTATGTTTAAAAATTGTATAAAATTTACAGATTTTTTCCAGTATAGCAGTTGCAGATTTGCAGGTAGCTAAGTAAAAGCACATAAACGTAATTATTGTCTCACAATTCAATCAGTACTTTCATAAAATGAATATTGCAGCTTAAATCGTTATATCACTGAATGGGTTCACTTCATAAGACATTAAAGAGAGTGGGACGGTATTATGTTAATTAAGTTCAGATGCTTATGTTACCAATTGCAATAGTATGCATCACAATGCATTGCTAATAATTAAAACAAGTATATACAATCTCATCTTTACCTTCATCAATCAGTATAATGTGACAGGCTGAGACAGGAGTCATGGTATCCCCACTCTGTCTCGTGTGTGGCAGCACATAAAAATGTCAGACGTCAGTCTTGAAGTCTGGCCACAATATAGCCTATATAGTGCTGACGGATGTTAAACCAACTCAAACGAATTCTTACCTTCATCAACACTCCTCCTGCCTCCACCAGGGCCATCTGTCTTTCTTCCAGCATGGGCATCTTTGTGTCTGAGTCAGAGCGGAATATGTGCTTCATCTGATCCATTGTGATTGTGGAGTAGAAGGATGCTGTGGTGATTTTTAGGGCTTCCTGTAACCATGAAAGAATCAAGAAATAAAGAATTTTTTTTATTAGAAAAAATAATGTACTCATCAGAGCTCAAAGACATGTTTTTAATAAAAAAAATAACAAATTGCTCTTTAAATATTATTTGTACCCAAAAACATGTTGCACAACAAGTAGTTTTTATATGAAGCAAAGAAGACACTTTGCATATAATCAAATTATAACGAGCAAAACCTTTCATCTACACAAGAGCAGCAACTTACATCCAAAGCTCTGTTCATAGCGGCACACAGTGACCAGTAGCCTGTGTGGATCTTATCTTTGTACTTCACAGCATATCGATCACTTTCCTTCTCCGACCAAAACGAGAAATTTAAGACTGCCGAGACAAACACCCTGAAAATAAAGTATATTAGTTTTATCATAATTGAAAAAATTTTGAAAGTAAAAACTGTTAAGTTAGGTATAAGTGCTGCCAGCTGGATTCTTCTTTTCACCTGAACATTTTCACGTAAAGACACATTGAGCCTTTTCACGTTACCCATGCATTGTATCTTTCCACGTAAAGCCGCATTGAAATTTTTCACGCCACGCCGCATAGCACTGAATTTCAATCATTTTTACTTGCCAACCTTTTATTTTACTGAAAATCAGTACATTTAGTTACAGTAAATTGGTATCATTGCACAACACAAAGGGTGTCAAAAAAACAACAATTTAAACTTTTATCTTACTAAATCTTTTATAAAATCAAGGTGTAAACAGAAACATGCACGGTAAACAAAAGGTTTTACTGTGTATCTGTTATTTGTAACACAGTCAGTGTTTATTTTTCTCATTCTCAAGATTGCACATATATCACTCTACAATATATTCTCAATGAACTTGCATCCTAATCTCACCAATTAACAGCGTCTTCATCCATAGTCTGAGGATTGAGCTCATGATTTCTCCACATCTTCATATTGAACTCACCAGTCTTTGACTTTTCATAAATCTAGAGAGAGAAAAGAGTGAGTGCTTTTCAAATAGGGCAACAGATCATACATTTTTCAATAGACTAGGTTTAAAAATATCAAAATCTGATTTAGAAGATTTTTCAGAATCCCTTTATCAAAAAATGGAACTTCTAGAGTTTCTAGCACAATTCATTCAAGTTTGTTTAAAGAGTTTACTATAAGGCAATAAGTATTTTAGAGTAGAAATTTGACTGACTTCGTCCAGACCAAAATTGATCGATGATGATGCTAATATGTCAATTTTTCAACCTTTAGAAGCTGGCTTTTCTATAACAATAAGAATCCCTGGCCTATTCAATGTTTTTAAAAAGTTGAAATTAATTGCCATATGTGCAAAATATAAAAAATACATTTCTTCAGTTTAACAAAATAATAATGTTTTTTTAAATAAAGAATTATATTAGGGCCAATATAAAAATACAAATTAATGAAACTTTTGTGTTATAAATTATTAACAACGTTTGAGACTTATCTGTTCATACTGAAATTTGGCAGGATTTCAAAACATTAGAGTTTTACCATATTGGCTACTTTCTGAACTCCAGCATCCTCGATGGATACATCCTTGCTGTTTTCGGAGATAAACCGTCCAGCGTCACGAGGGTTTAAAACACCATCCATGTTAAAATAGTCCTTTCTTACAGTCACAATCAACCTTGACAAAACAGTGAAAACCTGCAAGCGATCATTACAAAGACAGAATTAGCGGACATACATGGACCATGGTTCACATACATTAAGAAAAAAAAAGTCAGAGCGTTCTTTCGCACTCTGTATAGTGTTACTGCCTCGTTACTCTATATCGGTTTCTGTCCATATTTTGCCATATGTAATGTTTTTGTCCAGATTTTTCTATACGTACTATAAAGGTACTATCGTTCAAATCAAGTTGTTTTATCAATTTCACAAATAAAACTAAGCTCTCTAATTTGTTGTTTCCTAGGTCTACAGAAAGATTATGAATTGTGTTCAGTAAAATGATTGTGACACACAGCGTTTATGTCTATTGTTCAGACTGAAACACAATATAGTGTGAATACATAGCATACAAGTAATACAAGTAATAACAGAAACACTATATGGTGCGTATAGACTCAGCCAAAAGAATTAGAATTTTACACAGGGTGTGAAGAAGAATTTGAGGTAATCATAATTGTATATATATTCCTTTCATATGTATCGTTCATTATGTCTGTCAACTATCAGAGTTTCAGGGATGGAATGGGTCTTCAAATGTTTGGATAAGAAAGGGGATGTAAGTTCATCAGGGGGTAAGGCCACTTAACCTGGGGCCGTATTCATGTGAAGGCCTAGGCCTAAAAACCAGACGAAACTTACGTCTGAAATTTAAATTTAGTCTCCGACCTATTCATGGGAATTTCCTAGTACTAAATTTTGACGCAAGTTTACACCTGCTGGGAGGCAGGACTAAGTGGTAGAATTTGGTCGCAAGTGCATCTAGAGCCTATTAAAAATCAATTATAATGACTTCTGTGTTGTTTTAGTTATATTTTAGTTATTTTCTAGTCTAATTTTACCATTTTGCCACACCTAATAGGACAATCACGCATTTTAAAGATTTTTCATAATTTAGATCTACATTAAGAAAGTAGGTCAAATGAACGGTTCCATCCAGTAGTTCATAAGATTTTAGAAAATGATTATAGATTTGAGTTTTGGTACTTAATTTTTATACTTTTACTTGTTAGCTCTATAAAATTTCAAGATGGCGCCTACATTTTCAGACTTTCCCTCCTTTTTTTAGACGTAGCTAGTCTACGCCAAAAATTTTCTATGAATACGGACTTAGTCTAAGTCAAAAAATTAGTACTAACTACGTCAGTTTTTTAGGCCTAGTTTACGACCGCTCATGAATACGGACCCTGATTACGATGATTAGGAGTGGTATTGTCCGGGAATGGATGGAAACAATTCTCACGAGAGGGAGAGATGTTCATGGGAGATTGTATTAATCGTAACCTTTGGTCGGGAGAGAGTGGATCAATTAGAGGAAGCAAAGACCTTAAGACTATAATTATTTGTCTAAAAAACTGTGTCGCAAAAACAAACCTTTCCCCATGATCAGCTATTAGCACCCCAGCAAGTCTCATATCAAAATAGAGAAAAGTTCATGCCCTTCCCAATGATGTATGATCTATGCGACCACTGGTGTGGTTAAAGTATGTCATAAGTAGGGTGTGACTGTGGGTTGTGTTAGGCTTGTCTATATGCCTTTTAAAACTCTGAAGAAGTGTGATGTCAGTGGGTTAGGTTGTGAGTGAAACTCTTTTCAGGGGCTGTAGATCTAGTCAGTCTTGAAGTGTCTTTTGTATTGAGTGGATCATCATCTCCCTTGTGATACAGGATTACTTTGGGTGCTCATGGAGCATGCATATATATATATATAGAGTCTAGACCTTTGCTTCTAGTCCAAGAATCTAGATCCACTTAGGCGTGTTACTTCTTACAAGTGCTCTCGGCTCCCGAGTACAACAATTTTAAAACCTAGCTTATAAGTATTTACATTCATCCAGGACCTTATTTTCCTTGCAGATCTTTCTGAATACAGCCAGCCTGCCAAACAAATTGGATTATTTGTGCAGAATTGCAGTCTTTGCAGACTTTCACCTTTCAGAACCGGCTCTGATAAATAAAATAAATAAAACGAAAGTATACTCTTTGGTTTCGGTTTGAAAAGAAGAAGAGTAATAGTATCGTTTGTAACATACATCCTAGAACATTTTTTTTAGATCTAGTTCGATGGAATTTCACTTGGGTGGACTGGCCCGCTTTTCGGGCCGTCTGTATTATTAGAAATCTATCTCCTGTGAAAATCACCTCGATTAAGCAATAGTGAAACGCTCTTCCAAATTGCCAGCCGAAATATACATTTGAGCTCTACAGGTCCACGTAAAGACAAACCGCGGTTCGATAGGCCTATCCGGGAGACAACAAAAACTCCTGAAGTAGCCTAGGCCTACATACCGGTACCGGTCAGTTGTTGCTGTTTTTTTTTATATAACAAATATGTATTTTTAGATTATTACACTATTGCAATGTATGTATTTGGTAGTACAGACTATCTTAAAGTATGTAATCATCAAGTAATAATTAGTAAGAGTGGGGTCATAAGAACAAAGTTGCGTGAAGCTTACCAATCGTCTTGAGGTGCCAATAAGAAGGCTTAAGCCGCACTGGAAGCTACCACAACGTTGTAGGCCTACATGCGATCCTAGATCTGTTTCTCCACCCCAGCGTGTATGAGCAAACGATGATCTGAATGGAACTTAGTGTAAGCAGCGGGTCTTTTAAATTTTTGTGTAATATAGGACGCGGGTGTAAGATAAAATTACGGTTAAATTATTTTAGTCAGTCCTATCTCGATAAAATCTCGTTTTGTGTGTGTGTGTGGGGGGGGGGGTGAAAAAAAGTGTCTGAAAATGAAATAGAAATATCTTATTAAACCTTTTTTTTTCCTTACTTCTTTCTTTTAAATTGAACGTGGAGGTAAATATAAACGCCTGATCAGCCACAAGACAGAACGTGAAAATTATGGTAGCGACCATTTAGCTGAAAGCACCGTGACGCATTCGAAAGTTGGGTGGCTGTAAGTTGTCGAGAACTCCACTACACAAATTGAAAGAAAACGTGTGGATGTTTTCAGGCATTCAAATCGTGATAATTTTTAGCTTTATAGTGGAAATCATTTACTAAGTCTTGGCCTGTAACCAGTAGGGCCAAATAGTTTTCAGTCTACCAAAGAAGAGTCGCTAGCGCGCAAAGTTAACGTTATAACCAAGTTGATAACGGCAGAAACTGCGGGGTATAGATAGTAGTTAGTACATGTCACAGAGTCGCCAAGCTGTCGCGCCAGGCTGCCCCATGATGCGGGAAGAGTCATTCTTCTAGGTTTTGCCAACGGCTTCACTTACAACCCTGATAAGTCCTGTGGTGCCCTTATCATAGTAAATTACCGACTATCATGAACTATAGGAAGATTACATTAGGCTACCAAACACTACAGTTTTGTGCTCATTCATAAAGTTCACTAAGTTACATTTTGAAACTTTGATATAAGCTTTAAAAATAGCCTACTACAGTCAAACTTCCATGTTCCTTACAATATAAAAAGCACATATTATATTCTGTTATCACTTTTACATTTCACCTATTGGGATCACCGAAACAAGCAGGCATGGTGTTGCTGTGTTTGTTTCCGTTACTAGTTGTAAACCCACGAAATATGTCGGGGTTGTGGCATCGACAAAGTTGGAAGCATAGATCGTGATAGGTACACCATCTGTCAAATTGCTATTCAGCTTCTTTGTCTGTCTCAGGAACAGAGAGCTATGTTATCGTAGTCTGTTGTTTGGTTCCAGATGCAGGTATCCGACCCGATAATATAAATTATAATTCACCATTTACTCTACAGCAGTATTCAAAAGGAGGGAGGGTGGGTAATTGTTAGCATTGAATGTTGCAAACACTATGGAAATGGAATAGACTTTGGTGTTCCTGAACAGTCCTTAGATTCAGCACTCATAAAAGAAGGTTTGATCACAACTGTGAATTATACAGAAAAAAAAACAACAACCCGAATATTACTTATTAGGTCTTGTTTTGTGAAAGCCAGCTATAAGTATAAGTACCAGAATGTATGTATTGACGGTGCATTTGTTCAGCAGCTGAACAGGGTTCGTTGAGTTAGTTGCGTTTGTTTAATGTCCAACATCAGCACTATATAGGATATATTGTGGACGGGCATCAATACTGACGTCTGACAATTGTATGTGCTGCCACACACGAGACAGGGCGGGGATACCGTGATTTGTCTCAGCTGGTCATATTAAACTGACACCGACCCTACCAGTAGATAGCGAAATCGCCAAAGCTCGAACCATGGACCTTTTGCGTCGAAAGCCGATGTTCTACCCCAAGGCCACCGCGCACGACACCTGAACGGGGAATGTGTTTATCTCTTGTTACTGGTGGTGCTCTATAAATGCTTGGTTGGTCTGCTGTTTGACATCGGTATTTATGCATGTCAGATAAACTATGTATATGGAGACCTAGAATCTTTTTCAATCAATAGGGTATCAACGTCACCCACTTTATATTCAAGCGGCAATTTGACAAGATGTAGGTCTAGATCAAGAATCCACTCAATGTGTAGAGGCACAAAATTCGATAATGCGGCATTAAGGCAATGCACGGGTTTCATAAAGATACAAATGAAAAATGTAACGAAGCGACTGAATATCGATGAATATCGATGAAACTTGGTACTTTGCAAAGCGTTGAGAGCAAAACCAAGGAAAACATAAAGTGTTGATAAGAACAGCAATTATAACGCTAGCTTTTACACATAATTGAGCTCACTTTTTAATAATTATGGATAAAAACAGTTTTTTCTGAATAGAATAAAAACATGAATATGGTTCCTTGAAACGACAACACAAAACAGCCCAAAAGTTCTCAATACATTTACATTTGGATGAAAGTCAATTTCCAAAACCAAAATGCCTATTCTATAGTCTTAAAGATATCTAAATGAAATCTGATGTGAAGTGTCAAAAAAGAGGACATGTTCAGTTTGTTTCATCTTAGCTTGCGCGATAACAAGCACAATTGTTAACAAAGAACGCAGGTACAAATTTAAATAGATAAGCAACTATGACAGTGAGAAGATGGGACAAAGGTTCACACTGCCTCCCTCCCTCTCTCGCTCTCTATATCTTTCTCTGCCTCTTTACCTTTCTCTCTGTCTTTCCCTGTCTCTCTCCTTAGCTCTGTATTTTTCTCTCCCTTTATTTATTTTTCTTTCTCTATTCATTTTCTCTCCTAGTGTAGCGAATTTTTTTTCTTTTTTAACAATTTGGCTTTCAGAATTTACTTCTATCACTTTTAGAAATTTATTTTTGTAACTAATCACTACTTACTCAAGACAAAACCTTTTCTGAAATGCCACTGCATGTTTTTTCAACAAGTAAACCATTAGTCACCGTGTTAGATTTTATTGGGGAAAATCAACTAGAAAAGTTTTAAAAAACTATAATTTTTAGCTTTATAGAATATATACTTACATATGTTTAAAATAAATTATTCATTAAGGTGATTTTTTTTAATCCTGATTTCCTCTAAACTCCACTGCATAAATCGTGTATAGAGGAAAGAAGTGCAGCTGATAGGGTTGTATAGGTACTGCTCCAACGTTCCCACAATAAACTTTAACATGACTATTGTACTCCTACGACCACCACCAAGAAAGCAAGAAAATTCAGTGTACTGTGGGTTGTTCTCTGATGAATAAATACGTGTATTAGATACTATTATAATATATTAAGAAAGAAAACAGAAGTTCCTTTTCGTCAATATATACATGTATTAGATACTATTGCATAAAAAAGTAGTCGATTATTGTCACTTTATACATGTGTGGAAGATAGCGAATGCAAAAATTGAAATCTTTCTTGCTTAAACTTAACAGCCATCGTTCATAAAAATAATGCAAAGAAAGATAATAAGGAAGTGAAGCCCACGTCTCTTGTTTCTAAAACAAGAGACAGAAAGATAGACAGAAAGACAGACAGATAAATAGACAACCAGATAGAAAGAGACACACATGCGCGCACTTAGTGAGAGACAGACATACATGTAATATATTTATTATATATACTGTATACACAACAATTTAAATATAATAAATCAATCTTTATTAGAAACATGCATTATAAATAATATACACATATATCTTTGTATCGTGAATGCTGGCAATTTTCTTGTCTTGTTACCAGCAACTTTGATATTTATTCCTTGTAGTTACATTTCAATTGTAGGGCCTATGTATCAAAATTCCTCCGACAGCTGAGACAGCAATAGATCATCAGTAAGATCTGAAGAGAAATGAAATGAGATGAAAACTACAAAAAAGTCAATCACAATTGAAAAAAAAAAAAAAAATTGTTGAATAACATATTACATATATGTTATCTAATAGTAATAATACAGTACAAGTTCATTTTTTTAATATAGTCATAATACATAAGAAAAAACAGATGATGAGTTATGCGGGTCTTGTTTATATGACTATTCAGCATGTATTTGAAATAGGATAGTCCATGGCTGTCTTTAAACCAATCTAATCAGTTCAACATTTTCGTCCATGGAGGAAATTTAATAGCTCCTAAAACTCAATGTTAATAATAAAGTTTACAAGGGTTTAAAAAATAAATTGTTGATTGAACATTAAACCTGCAGATTTGATTACAAGTAATAACATTCTTTGCAGCTTTTATTTTTTTTACATGAATCTGATAACAAAATATGTGTATAATCGTTCTCAGAAATAAAAGGAAAGTGGGCTTGTATGATTCAAGTTTAATATTTTCATACTTTAAAATGTAGACTTGATGAGATTATGGCTAGTCTATACTCCAATTCAATTTTGTATCATTGGGCCTATAAATGCTTCTGCTTTCTAGCTACTAGTCAAAAATTACTTTGAGCTGTTACTTTGTGAACACAGGGTTTTCTTTTTGTCCTTGTAAGCATTAAATGGAAGACCATGCTACTTAATGGTTTACAATTATTAACAGTTTACAAATTATAAGCTTGTATAAAAATTTTAATAAGTCTATCAAGTTAAACTACACAAGTTGCCAAAGGTGATAAATGTACAGAATAGACCTTGGGTTATTAAAAAGGGGCTTTGTACACCAGTTTATAAAGTTAGCTGTTCTCATTCTAATACTATTACACTTTAGAATCAATAATAATAATAATAATAATAATAATTTATAATAATAATTTATAATCTTTATTTATGTATCACTTTTCGAGTTTTCCTGAACAAAGCCAAGCTCAAAGTGCAATATACTGTGAGGTATTTTTTATCAATTTTAAATAACTTAATTTACGTAAATTTGAAAATGATCGCTCATTGTCAAGTTTGAATTCATGTAAACACCTAGGTCTTGGATGTTTTTAGATAGTGTTATATCCTGGTTGCAGATTTTAATTTTAGATAATCCATTTTTCTTCAATTTGTTTGGTGTTCCAATGACAATGATTTTCGTTTTTTTTCATTTAGTTTTAACTTATTAGATGACACCTAAGAAGATACATGAGATGATGAGTGACACAGGCATTTAAAGAATCTTATAGTAGAGTCAATATGGCTTATATTAAAAGACATAAAAGCTGAGATGGTAATGAAATCCAATGTATTTATAACATTAAACCAATTCGTCTTTGATAGATAAATAGTATTTCTAGGACATTAAACTGCAAGCTAAATTTTTTATAATATCAAACAGTACCATAAACACAAAAATGAGAGGGAACTAATAAATTTTTTCTGAAGAATCCATATACTTCACCCTACTCTTTAATCTATCAATAAATACTTTTTTTTTTAGAAATATATAAGAAAAGTTTTGATTATTTTATCTCTACAATAACAATGTCATAGAGAGAACATTGACTACCCCATAATACTCACTATAATACTAATTAGATTTAAAAATCAGCTTCGACTGCAAAATTGTAAAGTGTACTTTTTTTTTTAAATAAAGTAAAGAAGTCCTTGCTTTGAGGCATAGATTATTTTGTAGAATTTATGTACATGTACAGTGTATTGAAAAACTTTGCCATCAAATTTATTGACTCGTCAGCTCGGAGAACACATCTTCCAAGACCTATAGCTTTGTAACTCACCATCATTCCACTGTGCTATTGCGTCCAAGTGAGGGACAGGTGGGTCTGACTGCACAGATCCTTGACCAAGCTGAACTCTGGAATCCCTCTGTCTGTCATTAGCAACCCCCTCCACTACTCTTCCACTGTAAGCTACTGAATCAATGCCCAGGTCACTTGATACAGAAGCATCTTGATGCATTGACGTTCTGGCATAACCAATACTCTTAGATTCATTGGGTCCACCTGATTTCAGACATTGCTTTTTATTAGAGGAAAGATTTGATTTTGCATCATCAGCACATGATGATGGGGAGCGGCGTTTGAAGGTAAATGTCTTTCCTGAGAAATGGCTTGAATTATTATGGGGATCAGAATTTGTCATTCTGTTCTCATCTTCACAATTCTTAAAAATATTGAATATCACATTGTTTGTTTGTTTAGGAGAGTTTGTCGAAGCAAGTGAATGGTTTAGTCTAAATTGATTTGATGAAGTTTCCTCACAAATGTTTTCACTATTAGAGAGTGTCTCATCACACAGTTTCAAGAGTTCACTATCC
Organism: Elysia chlorotica; assembly: GCA_003991915.1. NCBI lineage: Eukaryota > Metazoa > Mollusca > Gastropoda > Plakobranchidae > Elysia > Elysia chlorotica. Next base: position 47,059 of record RQTK01000169.1, read on the forward strand.
TCATTGTCCCCAGGAAAATCAAAATCAAAGTCACTACTTTCACAGCCTTCATCTCCAACACTAGTTAGCTGGAAGTGCGAGCTACTTGAAGGATTATGAGCCCAGTTTCCAGCCCCTCTAGCCGCGTGATGTGTTTGATCCTTGGCTTTCTGCCTCACGGCCACTCCTCCTGAGATCATGTAACCTCTACTCTCCTCAGAACCAGCTCCAGCAGGGCCTCGCAGTCTTGCATTCGTCACACCCGAGAAAGGCTGTTTGAAGCATGAACTGGTGGGGCTATTTCTTGAAGGTATGGGGCATTCACTCAGGCCTGTGTTTGGAAGCCGAGAGGAACTATGGGGTCCAGAGATTCCACCAAACGGCTGACGGTTTACTCCGAGTGCAACAGGCCTAGCTTGAAATCTCGTGTTGTTGACATGTGTATTTGTCTGAGGAACACTAGTGCTAAACAGTGAGAGAGAGCCAAGAGTTTGGCTTTTCCCTCTGGATCCATGAGAAGAGCCGGAGGAGAGCCAATTAGAGCGCTGGTTATGAAAGTTCTTCAGGGATTCGGAAAGTTCCCTCTGTGATTCTATTATGATTTCCTGCAGAGATGGTAGCATCTCAAAATCTTTGACAGGTAATTCTGGGTTAGTAACAGGTGGGGACAACCAAGGCCTTTTTGTGACAGAGGACTGTTTTGTTGGGGTGTATACAAACACAACATTCCCTGGCGTCACATTCAAGTAGTGCGTGCGGGAAGATGGGCTGATCACACTCACCTGTAATTGAGAAAAAATCTTTGTAAATCTAAACAGCTTTGACATCTCGTAGTATCCAAGTGCATGTATAAAATTAACATTGGAGTAAACTTCTTTATAAGACAATCTGGTGCCTTTGTAGATAAAACATTTTTTCAGACAATCCAAACAGCTCTCAAAAGGACATCAATTAGTATCCAAGTTTTCACGACTTCCATTGGAAAAATTTGTAACAAGCCAATCAGGCGTTTCTAGCTTTAAACATAAAGCCAAATTAAATACATGTATACAAAGGAAATATTTAAATATACCATAGACAATATTCTAAGAAAGTTTTGGTTTTCTTTTTTTTTTAACTAAATGAAAAAATAGTTGTAAAACTTGTATTAACTTTAAAAATTTGCCTAGATAGTGATTCTTTCAATTTTGTGCCCAATTTAATTTTTTTTTTTTAAATGAGAAAAGATATTTTAACAAAAAACATTGAAATTATTATTTTTTTTTTTTTGGAGTCATTGCGGAAACAAACAAAAATAATGCTTTTTCTAAAAAGACCTATTTGAAGATTTGTCCTTTTTCTCTTCAAACCTACTTTGCAGATAACTAATCTAATGTAATTGTATTCTACCAGAGAATGGCAAAAATGACAAACTACAAGAAAATTAATTTATTACTTTACCTGTCTTAAAATGAGCACACACCCTGTCTGCAATGCTGTGCTTGGGTCTTGAATGAGGTCTTTGTGGAGAGAGCCTTTCATTTTACCTGAAATAAATAACAATAAATTGCATTTATATAGCGCACTTCCTCATGCTCAATGCGCATACAGAACCCAAAATTAATCCTAACAATATAACACACTATGAAAATGTTTCCCTTAACAGAAGTAAATATATATCTGCATAACACATATGTTTATGCATAAACAGTTGAGTCCATTTACATTAAAAACTGTGTACCTGAAACATGTGTTCATTTATCTAGCAAAAAAACAGTATTTATAGTACTATTATCAAGCACAAATTTAGTTTCAAGAAGTTGACTTGATTCCGCCATTATTGTATTATATTTTGTCTCCAGTTTGCCCCGTAAAGAAATGCTATACTTTTTTTCAGTTTTTAAATTGACAACTACCTGTTTTTGTTTGTGTGCTGTATTTAACCATTCAAAATGCAATAAAGTAGCAAATGTGCCAGGTTTTTTATAGATTTACCAACCTGTTTGATCTCTAATGACAAAACCAGCATCAGCGCCTTGCACATCCAAAGTTTCCATCACACCAAATACCAGAGGTGTCTTCCCTTTGCTCAGCATTTTCCTGCTTGCCTAAATAAGGCACAAGGTAGAAAAAAATATGATTTCCATAAAATTAATGAGAATGCATTACAGATGGTTAGAGAGAGTTAGGCTGACAAATTATTACAACTGTATACATGTACTAATAATTTAAAAAGGCAGTCGATAAATCGATTCTTAACTTTTATATAGACTAAAACTGTATAAGAACGCAATTAGAAAAGACACGAGCATGTAGATTTGGTTTAGTGATGAGCCAATATTTTAATATTTTAAAATAAATTATTTCCTTAATATGACGATCATTTGAAAAAAATAACCAACACACATCTCCTCCAAAGACCAAACCAAAACAAACAAAAACACCTCAGGAACCTCAGGAAAATTTTGAGCAATCTGAATTGCATATTGGTAATTTCTACTTACCCTCAAAAGCAGGGTCTTGATGGAGAATTTATTGAGTAGAGTTTGTGCATCATTTCCCAGATCTTCCTCCATTCTCCTCCACTGGGGCAAACTGCACACGTTCTCTGTTTGAGACTGGGATGACAAGAAGTGGTCAGCCTGAAAACAGAAAGAAAGTCCGTACATTAAAAGACAATGTGAAATCAATTTAAATTTTAATTTTTGAGCAAAATTTTCTTCCTAAAATAAAAGAAGAACATAATTTGTAAAATTACTGCTACTATTTAAATTTCTGTATTGTAGAACTTTAAATAAATCAATTGGGGCTACAGGGGTTCTAAGCACATTACCCTATCAGTTAAGAGAAAACACAGGAAGAATGTTGTTCCATGTAAATAAGGATTCAAAATGAAACATATAACACGCACAGCTATTTAAAATTAAATAAGTTTAATTGTGATCACCTGCAGGAATTAAAGTAATAACTGGAGTCTACCAGATGTAAGCAAAATATTTTTACTTTGAGATAAAAGTATGATTTTATATAAATAATAGTTTTTAAGCCAAGAATTTAGAATCACCTCTTGGTTGTCTTTTTCTTTGGGTAAAGACCCAGGGGTTGTACCAACAAGCTCGATCGCACTGCTAGTGCTACTTAGATGCTCAAGCGAAGCCTGAGACAGGGAAGAAAGCAATGTAAAGGTGTAAACAATTCACAAATCAAAACGCTCAATGAAAACAAGTATCAATTTGAAGACTAATAACAGTTACTGTAAGGTATAAGACAACTTTAAACATTTTTCACATTTCCATTTTAAATTCACTGCAGAAGCATTTTCAACTCAGTCTAATTTCAATCCACCAGTTTATTTTCTTTTAATGCAATACAACCTGAAAGAATTTTTTATTATTTCTTTTTTGCACATTTTTGAAAAATAAGTAAAGTGTCATTTAAGACGTAATTTTTGCATTAAGACAGAAAAACTGCAGTCCTAGGACCACTTAAAGACAGAATATTACAAGAAAACATTGTTGCACCAAATACCAGACTGTAATTTCATGTTTAGAAGATCACAATTTAGTTTAAGGGGTTTCTAAGAAATTGTACATTAACTTATTCAACTAACCATCGATGGAAGAAGGCCAGCTGGTCCAGGAAATTTCCTTTCACTTGATCTCCTGCTTTGAATTAAGACATCTGAGGTTCTAGAATCTGGGCTCTTTAAAGCATCAGGTTTTTCCTTGTCTAACCCCAATTTATTTTCTAAAAAAGAAAATTTTAATAAAATGCAAGTCATTTGTTGTGATTTTTTTTATTGTCATGTATACTATCAATGAAAACATAATTTTGCATTTTTGTTTTAACATAAAATTTAGTACAATTTTCTGCCTTGCCAATAAAAGATACACATATGAAAAGTAATAAAGCATTATTTAAGTTTGAAATTTATTAGTAATTACAATGTAGCCGCTACAACATAGGATGCGTAATTTTCTCTTGCATGGCCACCATGCTGTATAGTTATTAGGAGCATTTACAAATAGTTAGAATGAGTTATGAAGCAATATTCTTATATTGAAGGGATAAGTAATGATTCATTAAATTCTTACCAGTTATTTCTCCAATATTGGTAACACTGTTTCTCACTGCTTCAGAATCATTTGAAGTTTTGTTCCTTGGAGAAATGTTAGTGCCCTCTTCTTCTAAGGAAAATTCCTTCAAAGCAAAAATAGAAAGGAATTAATTATAATTGGTTTAAACACTGATCTATCGTGATGATCCATTATGTTTATTGCAATTAAAATAAATTTTAAATATTACTGACAGTGACACGACAGTCATATTGCAGCATTGCTTATATAATAAATTCAATAATAATTTTTTTTTTATTAGATAGCAAACAAAACCCATTGCATTCAATCTTCAATTCTTAGTCATCATTTCCAGCTAAAAAACTGTCATGGGCTCTTTCTTAAAATTCAATACTTATAATTTATTATATATACGATAGCTAACACTAATTATAAATAAATAATTATTATTACGATGTGCTGGATGAAGCATACATACATGTATACAGGTGAGAAGCTTTTTAAGTAAAACCAGTCACTTGCTACAAGAAGCTTTAGAGTTGAGATTTTTAAGAATGGCTACCATATATTTAGAATCATTGTTGTTTTAGTAAAAGAGACAATTAACAATAATAAAACCAATGGGCGCATGACATGAGGAATCCACTATGAGGTTGATGGCATTCTGATACTGACCACTTACATAGACGACAAATATTTTAAATACACAGTTTACCAAGCAATAAAAAATATAACTGAAGGGTTGATGATTCTGTGGGTAAGCCAAATTGCCACTGTGTCACAGGCTTCCTTTTTTTCTTTTAAAAACGTTTTACAGCCTAGAACGCCTATGTAGCGTGGTGTGTGTTGTGAGTAGGTTGTGAGTTCGATGAGATATGTCCTAGCCTCTGTGATGGGTTGCCCGTGAAACTCTTCAGTGGCTGTTGATCTAGTCAGTGCTATGCGCACTACATTTGAGTGGTTTTGTTAGAATCAAATTTTTTATCTTATCGATCTGTAGAGGAGTTCTAAGCTTTCCCAATTTAAATGTGACTGACTAAGACACAAATCATAGTATCCCCGCCCTATATTGTATGTGGCAATTGTCAAACGTCAACCTTGGGGCCCTCCACAATAGCCGATTTTGTGCTTTATGTGGGATGTTAAATCAAGTGTTGACGTTGGACATGATACTTGATAGCAACAAAAAAACAACTGCACACATAATTATAAACACTCCAAAAACACACACTAAGCCATACACTTACATCCCAAAAACCATCTTCATCTGGTATTTCAAACATTTTTGTAGCTAAAAGTATTGCTAGAAGAACCCTATAGGTTGTTTCTCTCTAGAGCCACTCCCGACCAGATCTAGTAGTACAGGTACACGTTCTTCTCATTCCATCGATAGGTCTAGATATGGAGCTAGATCTACATCTTATGCAACTGGGTTGATATCTAGTTTAGATGTAGATCTAGATCCATATCACATCTTGAATTCCGTTAGTTTGTTGATGATAACTAAAGTCAAAACAAGTGGTGAAGACTGAAGAGGAAGCCAAGTAGAAATGAAAGCGAAAGTCCCGCCGAGGGGTGTCAGAAGACTATGCCAGTGTGGAAAATGTGTACGTTCTAACCGCATTTGACGCCACTTTCAATAAATTAACAATTTATATTGGGTAAAATTTTATATCTAGATCTAGACCTTCTAATCATTACTTGTTCGTTTTTTATATCATCAACTTTTGTCAAGAATGTTGTTTGTTTGTATATTTGTTGTTGTTTGTATAATTGTGGTTTTGCTTGTTTGTTTTGTAGTTATAGCGCAAAATAACACTCGTGGGTTGTTGTTTTTTTTGTTTTTTTTAATTGTTTTGTTTTTTATTTCTTTCTTCTTTTTTTCTACTAACAAATAAAATGAAATCACAGAGTTCTACTAATAAGGA
>RQTK01000169.1:64677-139677 GCA_003991915.1 Elysia chlorotica
TAGTAGTAGTAGTAGTAGTAGTAGTAGTAGTAGTAGTAGTAGTAGTAGTAGTAGTAGTAAAAGTAGTAGTAGTAGTTCGCTTGATCCGCAGCTTCTTTTTTTTTTGTCGCCAGATGCAAATGTGATCAATAGTCAGAATTTTCCTGTAAATTGAACACCCAACCTCAAACATTTTACTAGAGGTTTGCATAGAGTCATTAGAATGACATTTTCAAATTTTATTTCTAGTGACCATCCATCAGAATTCCCCTGAGCATCATCATCACTGTGGTGACAGTTTAGTCCTGTTTATTAAACTTCTTAAAAAATAACATATTACATTGTTCTTTGAGTAGGAGTTCGTTGTAGTTTCCATCTTCATACAGTGTATACATTTTCAAACATTCCGAAGATAATCCAGATTTGGTTCGATTTCCAGACACGGGTTGTATGGAAAAGGATCAAACAAACATGGTCCTCAACTTTTAATAGAAATCAAGGTGGTCTCTTTAACAATTTCTGTTATGGGCTCAAAGTAAACAAAGGGTGTCCATTTTTAATATCCAGTTTCTGTGTTATGTCTGGTCCTGTTAAAATTTATTTTTATTTTATGAAAACAAGGCTATTATGCTAGTCAATGTTTAACTTCTCGGTAAGCTTTGGATGCAGTACACTTGGTATTACCCATACATTTATAAGTTATAAATCAGAAGTTCTTATTCTTGAACTACTTCCTACTACACAAACACTTAAACCGTTGTTTCTTTTTCAATCCTTTATAAAGGTACGAGTATGGGTTGAATCGAGTTGGTTGTATAACGTCCAGCGTCAGCACTATACATGTATAGACTTTATTAGGGACAGGCGGGGAGACATTGACTCCTGTTTCATCCGATCAAATTCTATAAAGGTATGAATAAGGTTCCGTTACTAGTAATACACATAGTATGCACATGTATCTCAAACCACAATCTGTCTTATATTATTTCCCTTGTTTTATTGGCTTTATGCTTAGATACATATAATTATTCACATGTCGTGCAAAGTGCTGCAAAATCGGATAAGTAGTTCTTTTTAACACTCTGTCGATTTGATTTTACAAGAAATGTTTTAACTCATTAAGATGAAGTGGTTGATGAAAACGATTTGTCAATCCAAAATAAGCATGAAACTCAAATTCATTTTTGGACTTTTTTTTATTATGGATTTAAAAACCTACAAGCAACAATAACAGGTGAATAAATTCACAAGGCAGATTAAAAGATTAAACATTAAACAAAAATTAATATACATTGGTTTGCAATGCATGGGCATGACTATAAATGGAGTACAAATATTCTGATTATTGGTCATTTATTGTCTAAATAATAATCAATTAAAACAAGAAAAAAGAAAACTAAAAAAAGATATTGTCACAGAAGGTAATCACAGGTTTTGCTCTCGTTCTTTTTTTTTTTTTAATATCTAGATTGATACTGGCTTAATTGAAAAGGAAACTTCAGATGTGCCTCTTCTGACTAAACCACTAGGCTGTTTTTAAAAAATCCATCTATTTTGTAAGTTCTAAGGGAATGCATTGAATATAAAACAGATAGTCATCTGCTTATTGTAACCACCGAAATAACATAAGTTCAGTGTAATAAAGAGTAAAAAGAATTTGCATGTATAAGCATCATCATCTTACAAGGAAAACTAGTACTGTAAATGGTATTCAATTCAAAATCCAAAAAGTGATACTTTCACAACCAAACATAAAAAAAAAAAAAATGGAACTTGAGCGTTGTACCACAGCTATAAAGGAATATGCATTGAATAGCCAGTACTCATGTATTTTCATTCAATTTTTATCCGTTAGCAGACAGCAATACTGTCAACATTTAGTGCTTTTTTCATAACAGTGAATTCGTTGTTCTAATATATTTGGAAATTAGTAAACCCTTTAATATCTCGTGAAATAAATGAATGTGATTAATGAAGGTGATTAATTTATTCATAATATCAAAGAGGTATACCTAGATAAAGGTAAGGCTTTAGAGGTGGAACATTAAAAAAAAATTAGATACAAAAAGTTTGTAGAAAAATTTCTCAACTACAGGTGTTATTTCATTAAAAATACATATATCCGTTCGTGGGTAGCTCACATGTTTTAAATATTTAACAACCTAATAGGAAAAACAATGTTTAAACAACCCCAACTATTTGGAATCAGGCTCTCCTTCAAGCAAATAACAGATCTTTGAAAAGCCCTTGAGCTTTGTATGTCTTGTGTATATGGACATCTTCACCTGAAATTATTCAGACACAAATTCATTCAGTATGTAGCTGGAGATAGGTGGGAGGAGAGAGAAAGAGAGAGAGAGAGAGAGAGAGAGAGAGAGAGAGAGAGAGAGAGAGAGAGAGAGAGAGAGAGAGAGAGAGAGAGAGAGACAGACAGACAGGGAGAGAGACAGAGAGAGAGACAGAGACAGAGAGACAGACAGAGAGAGAGACAGAGAGAAAAGATTTGATTGGTAGAACAAAATAAGGAGCAAAGTTAACTCATACATTCATACATTGGACTCCACCTGAGGTCCCAATCCATGGAGGACAAGTTGAGTAAAATGAGTACTCAGACAGATCAAATTATATTGTGAATTGAAGACAATATATAAGCCTGTGAGTGTAAAACAAGACAGTGCTTGGTGAATTTTGTCCCCTAGGTTCTTAAAGGAATCCTCAACTAAAAGGAGGCACAGGCTGAGTTTTAGACTTTACATATTCAGCTCAATAGTCCACAGCATTGACAGCTGAGCTACTCGCACTAACAATTGGAGATCAGAATGCACTGGTTTGTAAACAGCACAATCTAAGAGATGCTAACTAATTAAGAGGAGTGATTGACATGCATTGAGTAGGCATAGGTGAACAATCTAGGTGTTGCAGGAAGCAATGGTCAGGTGGCATCACAGGAAGTGAGTCAGGCAAACTGGCTTAAGTGGTAGAGAGTTTGTCTCTAAATCAAGAAATTGGTTCGAATCCCATAATCGCTCATAAATTTATTTGTCCAATTTCGTCCCCTGTAACTAGTTGGGTTGGTGTCAGTATAATGTGACCAGGTATCCCCTCCCTGTCTTGTGTTGCAACACATAAAAATGTGAATCTCGAGGTCCGTCCACAATATATATTAAACAGTGATGATGTTGGATGTCTAGCCAACTCATATCAGTCGAAGCAAATAATATCCTACGGCTTCTGCTATATAGCCTGCACTATCAATATTGTGCATCTTACACAATCTCTACCCCTCCCTCTCCTCCTCCTAATATCCTACGGCTTCTGCTATATAGCCTGCACTATCAATATTGTGCATCTTACACAATCTCTACCCCTCCCTCTCCTCCTACCATCTCGATGCACACACAAATGTGCCAACATTTCGTGACTTCCTTAGAACAGATGGTGATAAATCTAGACAAGCTAAAAAAAAAATTTTTTCACAGTTATTCTCTCAAAGGAAGATTCAGTACTTGCTTCTAATTTACATCAAATACTTGCATCCAACATGTTAAGTACAAGAATTTGAATTTTTTAATAACTCAAACTGTGCAAAAATTCAGTAGTGCCTACCATGCAAGGACCCTCTTGACTTCAGTAATATATCTCTCGTCATTCTTTCTCATTCTATGTGAGCTTTTCAGGAATCCAGAGATAGTGTCAAGACTAGTCACAGTCTCATAAACTTTCTGGAAACAAACAAAAAAGAATGAAAATCAACATATTTGTTACACTACAGCAGTACATGTACTCTCTTAAATGGATACATTTTACCTCAAGCTTGTTATAAGACTGTCATGACAGGACAGAGAAAGAGAGATAGATAAAGAGAAGTCACAAAGAGACAGAGTAAGATAAACATAGATAATAAAGATAAATTATCATTGAGTCAAAAACATAATAGTAATAGAGGAATAGAGTGTGTGCTAGAGAGTTGAGTTGGGTTAAGGTCCAACGTCAGCCCTATAAAGGTTTTATTAAAGGATAGAGTGAGTAAACAAAATATATAACACAGGTTCAAGCAAAGAATGTTAGGCAAACAGATTGCAACTTAAATCTACTCAACTTAATGTTAACAAATACCATCAATGATCTATGACCAAAGCAACAACAATAACACCAACAACATAAACAATAACAACAACAATATCATGCACAATAACAGCATGAAACTCACATATTATAGGCTACTTCAATGACTTCTCAGATTCAAATTAGATGAGTGGGTTTGTTTGTTTGTTTTTTTTTTTCATAATAGAATCTACTGGTTGGAAATGTGCTTTTATTGTCTGTGCAAGTAAAATGTTACTGGTTGGAAATTATACAAGTCCTGTTATCCCCATCCCATCTTTGAGAAGCAACTTGTATAAGTGTCAGATGTAAGACTTGGTACTCATTCCTGATTAGTTTTATCCCACTAACTTGGTTACAAATAAACAACTTTCATCAACAAAAAATTAAACCAAATCTCATACCTCAACATCTTTTGTTGTCCAACTATAATATCCTTTTTTTTTTAAGCACAGCACTGATTATAAAGGCTATATTTTACATGGGTCGCTAAACTAATATCTGACAATTTTACGTGCAGCCAGACAGAGAGAGAATAGAGAGAGTGAGACAGAGAGAGAACAGAAAAGAGACAGAGAGAGAGAGAGAGAGAGAGAGAGAGAGAGAGAGAGAGAGAGAGAGAGAGAGAGAGAGAGAGAGAGAGAGAGAGAGAGAGAGAGAGAGAGAGAGAGAGAGAGAGAGAGAGAGAGAGAGAGAGAGAAATAGACAGACAAAAAGAAAGTGAGAAATAGAGAGAAAGAGAATGAAAGACACACAGACACATAGAAATACATTTAGAGAAAGAGAGGCTGACAGATTGACAGACGTACATAGACCATCAGAGAGAGAGATAGAGAAAGAGAGAGAGTGACAGGCAGAGAGACAAACAGAGACAGTCAGAGAGAAAGAATAAAAGAGAGAGAGAAAGACAACAAGACAAAGAGAGAGAGGATTTATAACAAATAGACAGACATAGACAGTCCAAGAGAGAGACTGGCAGACAGAAAGAATAAAAAAGAGATAGAGATTGAAATACAGAGAGACAGACAGAAAGACAAATATAGACTGTCAGAGAGAGAGAGAGAGAGAGAGAGAGAGAGATAGAGAGAGAGAGAGAGATAGAGAGAGAGAGAGAGAGAGAGAGAGAGAGAGGGGCAGAGAGAGAGACAGACATAGAAAGAGACAGACAGAGAGAGAAATACTGACAGACTAACAGACAAACATAGACAGTTAAATAGAGAGATAAAGAAAAAGACAGACAGAGAGAGACATTGACAGACAGACAGACGGACATGGATAGTCAGAAAGAGAGAGGGAGAGAGAGAAAGACTGACAGGTTGACACACAGACCTTGACATTCAAAGATAGAGACAGAAAGGTAGAGAGGAGAGTGGTAGACAGACAGACAGACAGACAGATAGACAGAATCAAAGGGGTTTCGCAGACAGAAAGATAGACAGTCAGACATAGACAGTCAGGAGAGAGTGAAAGAAAGACTGACAGATACACAGAGACATTCAGAAAGAGAGAGAGAGAGAGAGAGAGAGAGAGAGAGAGAGAGAGAGAGAGACTGACAGACCTAAAACCCCACAGAGAGATAGAGAGATAGAAAGAAAAAGAGATACAGGGAAAGAGAGACATAGACTGTCAGAGAGAGGCCCACAGAGAGAAAGATAGACAGACAGACATAGACAGTCATAGAGAAAGATAGACAGAGAGGGGGAGAGAGGAAAAGAGAGAGAGAGAGAGAGAGAGAGAGAGAGAGAGAGAGATAGTTTTCTATCTAGTAGACCTAGATCTAGTGGTCAATGAAGTTTGGATCTACAGTTTCATGTTATAGTCTTTACATTCGATATAGATCTCTGTGATCGCAATTAATTGCTATATATATTCCCTTTATGTTGTGTCTTATAGACCCAGATATGATGTCACCTCCACTCTTAAAATTGTTATGCTGTTAGTGGTGAGACAAATCAGTGGAGCCTAGGTCTTGATTTTAAAACTTTAAATCTGGATCTACTGTAACATGCCTAAGTCAGATAAAACATAAGGATAAATCAGCCTACTGTATAAGTGAGCCACCTTATAAGCATCTGTGAACAACTTAAAGATATTATATTATAGATTCAGTTCTTTATACTATGATAGATCTGTGTAGAATTTAATAACGATGCACTCCTGACTCTATTTTTGCAATGTCTATACGCACTAGAGAGAATAATTATCCTAGTTTTTCTGCATCATTATGGTATATTCCCTTGATCACTTACTGTATCCAATCTAATGCAGACTTACCCCTAACTCTATATTTGGCATCTAGATGAACTGTAGATTTAGATATGGATTTCTAGATCTAGATGTACAGATCTATCTAATAATCTAAATCTTGCATTCCTCATTGTGATCTAGATCTAGATTAGATTTCGATTTAGAAGCGTAGATCTATATCTATTATATAGACTCTAGATCTTGGTATAATCTAAGTGGAGATTAGAATACGGTGAATTTACAAATATAGAAAAAATTAGATATTTAATTCCATACTTACAGTGAAGAGAGATGACATGCATGAATGAACCAGATCCAGGCCTATGCTTAACGTCTGTCGCCCGAGGCCCGAGGGCGAGAGCCCTCCCGAGGCACGGAAACGAAACTAGCTTAAGAAATCAGAGGTCCATTGTGTAGGCCAAATTCTTTTACATCGAATCTTTCTGAGTTGATATTGATATTTACTGTCTAAAAAGCAGTCTCAACATCCTTTTTAGAAAGATTATATTTCATAATACAGGTGTAGAACATAAATACTTAATAAACTGAAGAATTTCCTTCTTACAGAGTGATCGAAGAACATTTTCTAAGCTGTCTATTGGTTTTTAGATTTAGCCTTTAGTACGACAAATAGGTACCGTAGTCAAACAATTTCCACCAATCAACCATGCTAGCCCTCGCTTGACTTTTGGGTTTGTACCCAATGAAAGAATCCTTAAAAACATATACGTCCAAGGTGTTAGACCACACATGGGAATATGCATCCTCAGCATGGTCATCTGCATCCAATACTAGACTGCAAACCTTAGATAGAGTTCAGAATCAAGCCCTGCGCATAATTGCAGGAGGGATGAGATCAACACCTATACAGCAAATGGAAAAAAAATCACTGAAAGGAAGAAGAGACACCAAAATCATCCAACAAGCTCAAAAATTCCTATGCACCAAAGACTCAGCAATGAAAGGACGGATGAAGGATTTGGCGCGAGGGAGACTTAAACGTAGCAGCTTTGTCCACCAGGCAAAAAGACTACAGAAAGGATTGAAACACATGCCCTCAAATGTTCTCCCTCTAACATATATTCCAGAGCAAACACCATGGAAAGAACCAAAGACCCACATAGAAATTAGAAGAACAGTGCCAGGGGTGTACTCCATAAAGGAACAAAGTGATGTAGAAAAGAGAACCGCAGCCATGGCTATAATAGAAGACACTTATCCAGTAGAAGCTTGGGCGAGGATTTACACAGACGGATCTGCGACAAATGCCACTCAAAACGGAGGCGCTGGAATCTACATACAGTATCCAAATGCAGAAAAAGATACCATCAGCATACCAACAGGAATACATTGCAGCAACTATGAAGCTGAAGCTTGTGCCATCATAGAAGCAGCCACACACCTAGCAGAGAATACACCTCAAACAAATCAAGTGGTTTTTCTTACAGATGCACTGTCAGTTCTGCAAGCAAGTGAAAATGGCAAGTTGGCAAAACTGACAACTGCACTTGGACAACTGAACTACTTGGGGATAGTACTTCAATGGATACCATCACACTGCAAGATAACTGGAAAAGAAAAAGGAGACAATCTGGCAAAACAGTGAGCAGAAAAGTTGCAACCAGACAGACCAATCAATTTCCAGGAACTAAAAGCAATAGTTAAAAATAAGAGAAAGCCACCAACTGTAGCACCTGATCACTATCATCAACTTGACAAGAAGGGTCAAACAATTATATTTCGGCTTAGAACTAGACACAACCGCTTCAACTATCATCATCATCATCATCCGGGTGCCGTCTCCTTGCGAAGGTTGGCTGCAATGGCCCTCCATTGACATCTGTCCTGCGCAAGTCGCTGGCACTGCACCAGCGAGTAGCACGTCCATTCTGCGATGTTGTCATTCCATTTCGTTCTGGGGTGTCCCCGGCCTCTGCTGCCCTCCACTTCGCCGTTATAGAGATCTCTTATCACACTTTCATGACGCATGAGGTGTCCATAATATTGCCGCTTCCTATCTCTAATACACTGTCCCATTTCTCTTCTTATGTTCAATTTTTGTAACACTTCGTAGTTGGTCAATTTTTGTCGCCATGATATCTTCCCTATTCTCCTAAATGCATACATTTCGAAAGCTTCTATTTTGTTCATTTGTGCTTTACTGGTCGACCATGTCTCTGACCCGTACAACAGGGTGGACCAGACAGACGTTTTGAGTAGTTGAAGCTTTGTCTTCATGCTGATGGAATTTGAAGTAAAAGTATTCAGTAGGCTGTACCTACATATAAATGTAGAGGATGGACACCAAACAACAGAACATGTTCTACAAGAATGCAGACAACTTCAAATATTGGCCAGAAGAACATACCACGGAAAGAAAACTATATGGACCCTTGGTTGAACTTCAAAAGACTGTGGACTATACTAGATTCTGGACTTTCTGTGTAGTCATTTTCAAGTGAACGAAGAAGAGAAGAAGAAGAAGGGATTGTACAAGCATGTGAAAAAATCCTACTGTAATGTCAAGGGAGACCGAGCGAGTAAATTCAGTGTATAGGGTGTTAAGAGTCAAGCATTTCCTTTTAGGCAAGGACGAGAACTAAGCTAACTAAAAATTTAGGCAGGACCTCTATGCCCTAATTTTGAATAAAATAAAAATAAACCCATGTCAAAGTGAGGACGCTTGTGTACCTCGGTTTCAAGAAGTCCGCGCTAAGAAGGTGTGCAATCAGTGCATAATTATAAGTTTGAATCCTCAATTGTGATACCATATAAACACATCACTATTCCAGTATACATGCACACTACGCACGAAAAAAACACACGATATTTCAAAAACTTATTTATCGCGCCACACGATCACACACGACGGCGGCTCGTGCTTTCAAAAACAAGTCATTGCACTTTTCAATTCAACAACAGTGTAATCAATATCTAATTTAGCGACTTGATTGCAGAGCAAAAGTAATGATATAAGCATTTATACTAAAAGATTGCCTATGTACTAATCTGCAAGAATATCATCAATAATACTACTACTACTACTACTACTACTACTAATAATAATAATAATAATAATAATAATAATAATAATACTACTAAAGAGTAGAAAACTTGTCGATGACTTCTATTGAAGTCCGGACACTCAGCGATAAATTCCGTGTGAGTTGATAATACAACCAGTACATAAAGCCTGTCTTGACTCATGGTTTTGCGAAAAAATATGTTTATCCTTTTCAAAGAACTGAAACATGTCTCTGCCTCCGACGATGATACCGCTGTTGCAATAACAATTTCAAGTAACTTCCAAATGTCTGGAAATGTGTTCACCAAAATTAATTTGATAGTTTCTTACATTATATGAAAAAGCTGGTGACATCTTTCATGTCCTAAAAGAGAGAATATGTGTGAGGTGGGTTGGGGGAGTGTTGGATAGACGGCAGGACTGATTTTCTCAGATGCCTGAAAATGAGCGATATAAAAGAAAAATGGGAACCTCAAAAAACTAATTGTGTATAGGAGGAACCCTCTCAATATCGAGAAGCGCCATTTTATCCTGCCGGCGGACTGTGGCTCGTGTCACCTTGGGTGAAGACAAGGGCGGCGCCTTTGATCTTGCTCCAAGCGGAGTTAAATTTTCAGTCAAACATTTTTTTTTAATTAGCTCTCGAATCGTAAGACAAGTTACATATTCTTGATCAGCGTCTCAAAAATAAGAATAGAATGGCGAGGAGAACCCAGTAATGCCAAACCACGAATTTGAATTACTTTTGTCTTTTGTTTTGTTTTTCACCATCTCCCCCTTTGGCCATCCCTGCGTGTTGGAAACTCAGTAAATTTAAAGAAGATTCAGTAAACATCAAGATCTAGAGACCTATCTCCTCGGAAATCAAAGCCGTTTTATTTTTCCAGTAGGGCTACTGTAATATTTGGTCTACTGATACAATGTATGGGTGGGAATTTAAAAAAAGAGAATCTATGCAGTAAGTGGCCCCCTGCAATCAAAATCCGGCACTGCACAGAAATAAACAAACATTAAACAAAATTAGCTATATCATTAAACTATTAGATACACTTAGGGTAGTTTACGTTATAAGTTTAGTAGGCTTGTACACCGAACGAAAAAAAAATCACTGAGTATTATTTTGTCCCAGCTATGATACTAACTTGAAATAATTAGATCATTATTGCCCTTGTTATGCAATAATTGTTATGCACTTCAGTCAATCAGGTACTAGCCTCGGTAGTGATGGTAGTCCTTTGTATCGAACGAGGTTGTTTACTATTACCAGCGTCAAGAGTAACTCTCTAATGTTTGGTGGCTATGGTGAAATCAAAATAGCATTGGATCTTAACATTTACAAAAAAAGAAAGTATTTTTAGAAGAACCGAGGCACCTGCTTTTACACCGCTAAAAAATAAAAGATGTTCAAGTTGAAATGACTGACACATACAAATATCTTGCGATCACTATTGATTGTAATATTTCAAAGAACACGCATATCGAAATCCTGATGAAACGTCTATCCAAAGACTTACCTTTTTGAGGAAATTAATCTTTCCAACATCATTAAAAAAAATTGAATTTTTCCTGTATGAAAAGTTTAATATCTTTTGGAAATGTATAATTATGTTTTGGAGAAAACCTATTTAAACTCCACTCTCATAGAGTAGATAAAACACGGAAGAAACTTCACAAGTTATTGAATGTGAACTAACCCCTTTCAAGGACATGTATGTTATACAATAATGAATAAAGCGAAAGTTATAACATCAGACATAAATCACCCTCTAATGGAGAATACCAAATGCACAAAGAATAAACGATGTTATGTAAAAAAAGGGCCGGAACAGACACTCAAAGTACTAAAGAGTTGTCCCTCTTAGACCACTCATATTCATAACTAAACATTTCTTAGATTTCTGCCAGATGTGCAGTGGAAGAACTTACCAAATCCATTTAAAATGAAATTTTATCGAAAAATTAGTATTCAATTCCATGCGATTCGTCAATATGAAGGAATAACCATATTATACAAACATATAACTTGAATATTTTAAAAGTTTGAACGTTTAATGTTGTTTTATATTGAGGAGCAAGAGGCTCTGCGCCCGATAACAATGAACGGAATATTATTCGTCCTTGAACTTGGCGAATAGCTTTTTAAGAGAACTGTAACATATAAGGCTATTGTTTGGTTTGTTTGTTTCTTGATGTTGCTTTGCGTCCAACGTCAGTACTATGTTGGCTTTGGGACTGATCTCTGACAATTTTAAGTGTTGCCACTCAGAGAAATAGCGGGGATACCATAACTCCTGCCTCAGCTGCTCACATTGTACCGACACCGACCCAACCAGTTACAGGTGACGAAATCGAATTACGGACCTCCTGCGTCGGAAGTCGATATTTTACACCATGGCTACCGCGTCCTCCATAAGTTACATAGCAATATTGAGCCAAAATTGGACAACATGCTTACATCTTCGTGATTTTTCTTAGGTTGGTTTAAGGCGTATTGTGGGGGAGGACTTATCAAAAAAGCATTTCAATTGGATTACATGAGACAAATGTTGCCGAATGGCATGCAAAGTAGCCAATATTAAGAAATTTACATGGAATAATGACCCAAAAAGCGTTTTTATACATAGACTTTAAAAGTAACAAGTTAAAATATTTAATATTGCCTCATAAGGAAAGAATAGTTCTGCGCCGATTAACAATTAACGTTATAATACTCGCACATGAACTTGAAGTGTAATCTCAATAAACCATCGGAACAAATACAAGGTATGGAGCCTAAAAAGAATATTGTGAAGAATATTGTAGAGTCAAATTACTACAACATGCTTATTTCTTCATGCCTTTTTTTTCCATAGTTTGTTTAAAAAGATTTGGAACACAATTTGAATCAATTTGAATTTCAAAATTTTTGCTTAATGCCATTCGTTATTTATAAAAAAAAAAATTAACAGGTAATTATAATTTAAAAAAAACAATAATGTAAAACCTTCGTCAAAAGTTCTACTTTAGAACCGGCATTAAAAATACAAGAGTTTCTTTTTCTGTACCCCCTCTCCTTCTCTCTCTTTCTCTCAATCTCCCTCTCTCTCTCACTCTCCTCCCTCTTTCTCTCTCTCTCTCTCTTCTCTCTCTCTCTCTCTCTCTCTCTCTCTCTCTCTCTCTCTCTCTCTCTCTCTCTTTGGTTTCTCTCTCTCTTTCTCTCTCTCTCTCTCTCTCTCTCTCTCTCTCTCTCTCTCTCTCTTTCTCTTAGTTATCTTCGTCAACTCTTCGTTCTTTGGTTATATTAGCAGAACTAAAGGGTAAAGGGGTAAAGGAACGATACAAACTGTGATGATTAATTAGCATTTTATCTCATGAACCATCTTAATAATTATCCCCCCTCAAGAATATTTTTTTAATTTAACTTGCAAAAAGATAGAAAAATTAAGCGGCGCTGAACAGTGGTATACTTGCAATCTTAATGGCTAATCAAAAATTAAATTTCACCCGAAAGAGATTCTAGGAGGCGAACTGGCTCAAGTGGTAGAGCGTTGGTCTTCCGATCTGAAGGTCCGCGGATCTAATCACACGATAGGCAGATTTATTGTCCGATGTTCGTCCCCTGTAACTGGTAGGGTCGGTGACAGTATAATGTGACCAGCTGCGACAGGAGCCATGGCATCCCCGCCTTGTCTCGTATGTAACAGCACACTATATTGTCAGACATCAGTCTTGGGGCCCGTCGCCATATAGGATCCTCAGGAGAACCTAGGAGACGTTAAACCTCTCCCTCGCTCTATGGAGAACCTGAAAGAAAAAATGTATTTTAACCAAACCTACGTGCGTCATGTTTAACGAGATGCTCTTAGAAAGTTTAAAGTGCATTCAGGGTTTTCTAATTCAACATCAAAACAGAAACGTCTCAATTTGGCAATGGCCAACGTCTTACGGAGTTCAGAGACAAAGTTTACTAAGCATAAATATGTTCCACAGGTGCATTTTCCTATGTCTAGAAATTTAGAAAAGCGAGTAGTTTAATTTTTTCAAAAGGTGTGTGTTTAAGGTTATTGGGATGGTGAAATGGGGTGGATTTTGGATAGGTTCCAAAGAACAAAATAATAAGAATTAATATAATGGAAGGAATAAAAAGCATGATCCCTAAATAGTTTAGAGTACAGTACAGAAAAAGCAGTGAGTGACAATAAGTTTTTTTTTCTTTATAAATTATAACGAAGAAAATACATGAATCTATCATTAAATAAAAGCCACACTTGCTGGGGTTTTTTGTTGTTGTTTTTTTTTTGTAGGAAAGGGAAAGGCGGATTCTGGGTGAAAAATATATTAACTGAACAAGAGCAGCTGGCAGCATACCATATTTGTATCTATAAAATGAGAGAGGCCCACACCTAAATAATAAAAAATAATAATGCAACCTAGAACTAGATCTTAACAAGCGGCTGTGATAACTCTATTGATAATGATCACAACATCAACTGCCGCAGATGCGGCTTCTCAAATGTGGAAAAGAGAAGCGTGTGTTACCAGTAAGAGGGGATTTACAATAACAGGCATTCATTAGTAGTTCAGTTCCCTAGCTTACGTGCTCTCATCGAGAAGTTCTAGACATGAACTAGACTCACTTCAATGATCATGGTTGTATTCTATAGAAACGTGTAGTCGAAAATGTTTAGGATATGCAGATTGAATAATGTTGGTTTAACGTCCAACGTCAGCACTATATATACACTTTATTGTGGACGGCCCCAAGACATATGTCTGACAACTTTACATGCAGCGCTGGAAGTGTTGGACTCCTGTATCATTCGGTCAAATTATACTGACACCGACCTAACCAGTTACAGGGGACGCAATGGGACAAAAAAAAATGACCAATGGTTGGATTTGAACCGCAGACCTTCTGATCTGAAGACCAAAGCTTTATTTTTTTTAAGCAGGTTCGTCACCTCCCCCCCCCTCCCCTCCCTAATAAATAAAATATAAAAATATAATGATGGTGATGATAATGATGATGATGATGATGATGGTGATGATGATGATGATGATGATGATGATGATGATGATGATGATGATGATGATGATGACCCTCCCCTAGATATGCAGGTGGTGAGAAAATCAATTTTAAAAAGTGGCAAGATAGATCAGTCAGCAGAATGAACCAACCTGGTTCAATTCCCTTATGGGACCGCGTTGTTTTCCAGTGTTTGGATCGGTGTCAGCATAAGGTCTGAGAAATACTGAGCCCGGGTGGGGGGCATGGGGTAGAACATCGGCTTCTGACGCAGAAGGCCCGTGGTTTCAGCCTTGGCGGGTTCGTCCCCTATTGGGTCGGTGTCAGTTTAATGTGATTGGCTAAGACAGGAGTCATGACATCCCCGTCCTGTGGCATAAAATTGTCAGACTACAGTCTTAGGGTCCACAATATAGCATAAAATTATATGGTGTTGACGTTGGACATTAAACCAACTCAACTAATAATAAATAAAATATAAAAAATATAATGGTGGTGATGATGATGATGATGATGATGATGATGATGATGATGATGATGATGATGATGATGATGATGATGATGATGATGATGATGATGATGATGATGATGATGATGATGATGATGAGGAGGAGGAGGAGGAGGAGGAGGATGCATGGTGACGATGATGATTCAGTTTCTATGACATTCTCAAATTGAAATTATTTTTTTATTATTTAATTGTATCTAATTCTATATTAAGTTCTTCTACATATGTTATGCCTATAATATATCTTATGTAAAACACAAAACATATTCAATACTTAATCATATTTAGATTCGCTTTTAAAACAACAAACTAAAACCCTAGCTCCTCTACTTCGTGTTATATTTTTCAAGTTATCGATCATTGCCATTAGCGGCAAAGATGCTTCGAATCTCTCATAGGTCATCAGATAAGTATTAATTTTCAAATCATTTTCATGCCATGCTTTTCACAGTAGGGCCATTCAAATAAATTTATTATTGATTACAAATTGATTATGTGAACTAATATGGATAATTCTTCAGAACGAAAAAGCGACAATGGTCTTTGCAATACCTCAGTTTTTATAGAAGTCGATATTGCCGGATCATAACAACACAGGAGATTAGACCGTATGGATATCTCACACATCTTAATATATAGTGTAATCTGCTTGTCTTATGTATTGAGGGTAATTTTATCTATGGCTGAAGAAAGGGACAGTTATGTCGGCAGAATTAGATAAGGAGCCGATACAGTTCATGCCACTTGTATTTGGAGATGAAATTCAACTGTATTATCAAAGTGTATTCGTCTCTGAAACATACGGCTGAGCTTGAAAGACATAATTATACTGCTGTTTTAAATAGTATTTTCATGTATCAAATGCTTCTTAATTTTATTGTATTAAGTAATGCTCCTTAAATCAGCTTCAATGCTGATATTCATAAAACTACAAGGGTTTGTGTACAAATTCTGTGGGATATCTGAAACTACTCAAGATATCTCAACAACTAAAAAAAGATAAAAACAGTGTGATTGCACAAGAAGTTCTTCCTTAGCATAATAAGTTACTGAAATATTATTTATCTGAGTAGACATGGGTTCTTTTTTTTTTCAGTTACTTATACACACATACTTACTTGTTATCATATTCAAAGAATCCAAATTATCCACATTAGTCCAATTTAAACATTAATGGAAACAGTCTACAGTTAATTATTGTGAGTTTTTTGTTGGGTTTTTAGGGGGAAAGTTTAATAATTAATTCTCAAAATACGATTTTTATTTTATATTATTTTGATACGTTTGTGCTTATGACGACGGTACGGAAGACTAAATAAGCTAAGACAATTATGGGGGTTCACATGCGATGGTTATCTAGCATCCAAGAAATATAATTAATATTTATATTACTAGGATGACTCCAAGAAAAAATTGTCAAAACAATTTTAAAGTCAAAAAAGCTGATCTAAAATGAAAATTTCAACTAGTATAAAAATAGTAGAAACATAATTATGATTCGCTCTTAAATCAGAAAGCATAGTAAAGATTCATTCCACAGTTTATGAAAACTGCAAGCACCGCATTTTTTGCACTAATGCTTAGACTGGGCCATAAGACTTCGTGAATATTGATCTGAGACTCTTCCCTCGAAACAGCAAAACGCAATGTCAGAAGAGATGTTAAGTCAGAATCAATACCAGGTAGAAAAAACATGATTAAAATTAATGTTGACGAACTCAAAACTGTGTGTTTTTCTTGTACGTGTGCAGACTAACGACTGTAAATTTAATAAATGAATTGTGGTCGCACATATGGTTGCTTCTACCACGGCTTCTGAATAGACAATTTTGTTTAATAAACAAAACAAAAAATCTTGATTGGTGCTTATCCTTTTTATGAAGTATAAATAGAACTTCAGATCTGGGCACAATTTCATTTGTAAGAGTGTTGTGTGAACATTTACAAAAAGTTTTATCCATAATTGCACATATAATATGATAATGCTATTAACATGTACTATTAATAAATGAAAGAAAATGACTTTTGGTTTTTCTTATTCTTTTTCATTTTCTGGGTGTTTTGTTTAATTAGAAGCATACCTAAAACTTTGAGCTTGTCGTATGAAACCAATCCTAAATATTATAATTAGCATTAACGAAGAAGAGTCTAGAAATCATGTATGTATTTTTTTAACCAGTTAACTCATAGAAAATATAGATTTTTGTAATCTGCAGTTGGTTTTATTTTATTTAGTTTCAGAACTGATTGGTCCCTTTTTTTTAAACCTAACCGTATTAGAAAGTTATTGTTGCTATCGTTGTGCTGCTGTGTTTTTAGTTATTAAATACTACATTAGTGTATCCCCTATAGTAATCCAAGAGAACTCTCTGATGTACAGACTCAACTTAACTAATAGTCAATAATTATCAGTTAATTGTGTTGTGTTTTTCCGAACGTTTTTTTTTAAATTTAATATACTGTGAGGTTAATGGCTCACAAAAACTCCGTTTTACACTACGATATGTGTGAGCATTATGTAACCATTGTCTTTGTTTTGTAAATAATAGAATAATTATTATGACCTGTAATACGGCTACATTTTATATCATTTTCTCCCTTTCTTTGTTTCTGTATGTCTGTTTAACTATTTCAATGTCAACTGCGTGTTTCTCTCTCTCTCTCTCTCTCTCTCTCTCTCTCTCTCTCTCTCTCTCTCTCTCTTTCTCTCTCTCTGTCTCTCTCTCTGCCTCTCTCTTTCTATCTTCTCTTAATCATTCTCCCTATTTGTGTTTAAAACGGTACACTAATACTGTATATTATGAAGAATAAACCGAACTAAACGAGCACTGTTAAGAGACAGAAGGGAAGCAAGACACATTTAGAAAATAAATACTATATCCTTTTATTGAGGTACGTAACCCTCTGGGTAATTGACAATGATACCCTGTGGGCAGCTAACAATTGGGCAACATTTTCCTTGCGGTGGGGCCAGCATTTTACACACTGACGGCAAGTCACGGAAAGTCAAGCATCTGCAACAGAAAGATAAACCACCGTAAGAAAACGAAGAACAGCAGCGTGTATAAAGATAGTACCACTGCTGTTAATATTGCGACTACTGCCACATCAACTTCAATTAACATTACTGCTCCACCTATCACCACAACTATAACTACTAGTACTCCTCCTCCTCCTCCTCCTCCTCCTACTACTACTACTACTACTACTACTACTACTACTACTACTACTACTACTACTACTACTACTACTACTACTACTACTACTACTACTACTACTACTACTACTACTTCTACTACTACTACTACTAATTGTACATATATATACATGTACTTACTTGGCCGCACACTGGTAGAAGCCCTGAGAAGCATCAACACACTGGCAGTTGTAGTCACAACCATCTTCCCATTTCTCATCTTGGGCATAGAAGGAGCCCTTGTAAAAGCAACCGCCTGCAAGTCATATAGGATTGAACAAGTTCAATTTATTTGCGAAAAGGGAATACATGCATAAAATTCATTTCTCCATAGATCAAGGATGATTCTTATTAACTTTAAAAAATGATCTCTACGAATCGACATTGAGTTTTAAGCAATGCGTTTTCTGATTTTTAAAAACACAAAAAGTATCTATAGAAATATTAGACTTTCTATTTAGAAAGAATTAATAATAATTTTGTTGTTGAAATTGATGGAACGGATTTTTTTTATTAGGATTGTCATTCCAACTAGAGTTACGAAATGCAGTTAGAAGATATGAACTCTGTAGTGTGTTCTAGTAAATCTAATTCAAGATGGCGTAGTGGCGCTTGTGATTTTATAAACATCTCTCAAGACTTCTAAAAAAGTGGAATACATATTTTGCGAAAACTCATTGCTAATTCTTTTGAAAAACAGTTCTTGCATTAACCGCTAACAATGAATACCCAGGAAAGCAGGTTTCGTTTCAGACAGACAGATACAGTAGGAAACTGTCGGAAAATATCTGAAATTCTCGGAAACTGTCGGAAACCGTCGGACACTGTCGGAAACCGTCGGAAAGAACTCACTTGTTTGGTTGAGACACTCGAGCTGTCCGCAACATTCGCCGAGTTTCTGGACTACCTGGCATCGGGCAGGCACATTATTGTAGGTCGGGCACCTGGAGACATAAACAGGACAGTGAGTGAGTCCTTCTTGTTGTTGGTGGGGGTGGTGATGATGATGATGATGATGATGATGATGATGACATTTTTATTATATAATCAAAATAAATATCAAAATAATAAAAATGTCATCATCATTATCCTTATCTCTCTATCTCTCTGTATCTTTCTTTATTTTTTTCTCTGAATTTCAGAATTTTCTGTACACATACAAACACACACACAAATAACAAATAATTAAATGTAGCCAAAGAAATAGTGTGTAGAGAGAGGTCGACTCACAGATCAGTGCATGTGTACTGGTTGACGTTTGCGTCGAGACAGGTGCATGACTTGTCACAGCCGTCCTGCCAGGTGTCCCCGGTCTGGTACTTCACGCCATTGTACGAGCACACCGCTGGAAGAGGACACATTGATGGTGTTAGTGTTAGCGTAGAGCCTGGTTAAAGTGATAGCGTTAGCGTTAGCCTACAGCCTGGTTAAAGTGATAGTGTTGGTGATAGCAGTATGTTTAAGGCGGTGCTGCAGGGTACACTAGATGAAGGCACAAAGCGGGTGACAAGTGAAGTGGGGGGCAGTCAACCTCAAGGAATTGATCGCACTGGACAGGACAAACCTGACAAGGTTGGCAGAAGACTGGACGTGTCTGTTGACTGGACGTTGTCGTATGATATGTTGACCATGTCACCCTTAAGACTACCTGGTCAAGGAAATGAACTGAACCAGACAGGTCTGATAGCGTATCGCACATATAAGTGCTTCAGTAATAATATGGAAGTAACTGTTGATGTTGATGTTTATTCATCTGTTGTTGTTTTTTATTTGTGTGTGTGTTGGTGATAAGGTACCACACAGGAATCAAGTTGCGTTGATTTGGTT
The DNA here is from genome assembly GCA_003991915.1 of Elysia chlorotica. Taxonomy (NCBI): domain Eukaryota; kingdom Metazoa; phylum Mollusca; class Gastropoda; family Plakobranchidae; genus Elysia; species Elysia chlorotica. The sequence continues at coordinate 84,569 of RQTK01000169.1, forward strand.
TAACGTCCAACATCAGCACTATATAGGCTATATTGTGGACGAACTCCAAGACTGACGTCTGACAATTTTATGTGCTTCCACACACGAGACAGGGCGGGGATACCATGACTCCTGCCTCAGACGATCACATTAAACTGACAACGACTCAACCAGTAGGGAGCGAAAAGGCCAGGGCTCGAAATACGGACCTTTTGCGTCGGAAGCGATGTTCTACCACAGGGCCATCGCGCGCCCCGTACCACACAGATGATAATGAAACAAATATCGATAGTATTTTGTTTTCGTTTGTCTTTTTAAAACGTATTTGTGGTGATGTACACAGGAACGCTTTGAAGATTAAAATGAAAGTGTCGATTGAATGATTAATTGAAAGAATTAAATATTTATATTATTTTTTCTAATAACTTTGATATTTGAGTTTATTTTTTATTTTTCAAGCACCACCTGGTTCAAAATCAACAGCCGATTAAGACAGTGCTAAATTTTGTTACTAAACTCAAGCAGATAATACTTACGTTCGCGCACGTTTCCGACAGTAACGACATCATTGATCGGATCGTGGAAGCCTGGAGTGTATAGTGGAAAAGCAAAACCATTAAACACTGGTGTATTTATATATTATGTACTAAACTGCTGAAACCAGAATTTAAAAAAAACACTGAATAAGAAACATTCCTTTTACAACACTCACGCATTTGACACATTTTGGAAATGATCTTTTTTTTTTTAAATCGAAATCGCAAAATAACAGAAGATATTTATATTTAGTTACGCTCCATCATATCTTTCCACCGCTTAGAGATTGAGACTGGCCAGGTACAAGTAAGAAGATGCGACCATTGTGATTCAAATATTGAAAAATCTTATTATTACATACTTATTTTGGCCACGATTTACAACATAATCTCGTAAACTTCTAATGGTCTCAGTGAATCTTTTTTAAGGTATTGACATATCTATTGTACGGTGCAAAAAAAGAAAACAAAAGAAAAAAACTTACAGAGTCCTCTGTACCCTTGCAGAACGAAGATATCAGCCTCCTTTGTGTCTGGAAATGAATAAAACAAGTTATGAAATTATTATTTTTTTCACATGGATCTTTTTTTTTTAAATGTTTTTCTACTACACACGGTAATATGTTGCTTTATTTATACTCTAATAATTATCGTGTTATTGTAATTGACAGTGTTTGAACAACAATGAACTAAGAAAAACAAAGAAAGTGAAAGAGAGAGGGAGCGAGTAAGGTGGGGGCTAGAGATAGAAAGAGAGAAATAATGAATAAATGAGTGTATAAGTGAGTGAGTACGTGATGAATGGGATGGAGAGAGGAGGGAGGGGAGAGGCAATTGTTTACTTTTATCTCTAAAATCTATCACGAGGCGTCATACATCACAGCTTACTGTTTATAATAGAAACTCACCGATACATCACAACTTACTGTTTATAATAAAAACTCACGGATACCGAACATAATAAAAACTCACCAATACCGAACTTAATAGTAACTCGCCGATTCCGAACTTAATAGAAACTCGCCAATTCCGAACTTAATAGAAACTCACCAATTCCGAACATAATAGAAACTCACCGATTCCGAACATAATAGAAACTCACCGATTCCGAACATAATAGAAACTCACCGATTCCGAACATAATAGAAACTCACCGATTCCGAACATAATAGAAACTCACCGATTCCGAACATAATAGAAACTCACCGATTCCGAACTGTCCGGCTTGACCTCCCGCAGCATACAGGAAGGCCGGCTGGCTCAGACCGCGCTCATAGAAGCAGTTGGAGGCAGTGGTCATCATGATCCAGCCCTTCAGGTCACAGCTCTGCTCGCTCTTGGTCACCACAAAGTGATGCCCGCTGTTAGGGTCGCTGGGGACCGGAGAGACATACACGATTCAATGGTGGTTTGCATTTTGGGGTTTGTACTAGCAGTTTCGGTTTGACTGGGTTTGACTAATATTATATCTATGGGTACTACTATAGGGGATCGTGACAAAGGTCAATGGGTGGTGTTTTTCTTTTTTTTTTTTGTTGTTTGTTTTTTTTGTTTGTTTGTTTTTTGTTTTGTTTTTGGAGGGGGGTGGGGGTGATTTGAATTAACTGTTTTGGTTTCGATATCTCTATGGACACTAGGCGATTGTGACAAAGGTCAATGGGTGTTTTTTTCGTTGTTGTTGTTATTATTGTTGTTGTTGTTGTTGTTTTGTTCGTTTTTTTTGGGAACGGCGGGAGGGGTTGATTACGCTGTTGTTTTGGTTTCAATAACGCTATGGACACTACTTCGGGACAAAATTAAACACAGTATTTCTTTTCTTTTGTAATTATAGAAATTTCGATGTCTTTTTTTTAAGTTTGCATATTAATGCCATTTAGACTTTTTATGTCTCTATGGACATGAGTTCAGTTGAATTGATGGTTGTTAAATGTCGAACGATTCACCATATAGGGTATGGGTATATTGTAGAGGGTCCCGAAATTAACGTCTGACAATTTGAAGTGCCCCAACACAGGACAGTGCACGGGTGGTAGGACTGCTGTCTCATCAGCTGGTCAGATTTTACTGACACCTGGATGGTGTGACCGGCTGAGACAGGAGTCATGGCAACCCCGCCCTGTCCTGTGTGTGGCAGCACATACAATTGTCAGACGTCTTGGGGCCCGTCTACAATATAGGCTATATATTGCTGGTGTTTGACGTTAAACAAACTCAACTAAACTCTAATTTATTTGTCAGCTGGAGCCATTTAAAACTTTTAGAGATTTCTTTTGAAAAATATCCCTTTGGTTTGATTCCGTATGACCAAAACATGTCCACTTTCTTCATGCCTTCACAGAATTCTCTAGCCCCGCCCTGTCTCGTGTGTGGCAGCACATACAATTGTCAGACGTCCGTCTTGGGGCTCGTGCACAATATGGCCTATATAGTGCTGATGTTGGACGTTAAAACCAACTCAACTCAACTCAACTCCGCCTACACGCGCAACCGACATTATCGCCTGCTAAGATAAAGGAAAATTCTTTACCCATCTAGAGAGAAAGAATCAAACTGCGAGCCCTTCAGATCACTGAAGCTGGAGTTGACGATTCGAGCCGGGTCGAACCAGCTGAGACGGTCTGTGCCAGTTGCGTTGAAGATGATGAAGCCGTTCTCTTGACCGTTGGTCATCACAGACAGTTTCACCTGGAGAAACCAGTACAATAATATTAATAATGGTATGTTTGGCTTTATGATACGTACTCAATCTGTGCACACTTTTTTTTCTATGCATTGAAGATCATTTTTCATGTGTACGGATCATTCAAATATGCGTTGAAACGGCAATTTTACTGGGGATTTTTTTTTATTTCGCCTTACCTTATCTTACTCAACCTATCTTAACCGATTTCTCTACTATTGGAACAACAATATGGGTGACAAATGTGATAATGAGATGGAAAAAGATGTATTCAACATACAGCAGTACAGGTTGGTGCCCTGATATCTGTTCTTTTTTCTAACGATTTTCTATCAGAATCGTGCTTTTTGCGAATGCCGCTCGATGGAATAACATTTGAAATGCTTCTGTAAGAAACAGTCAAGTTATTGGTTGTTGTTTTTTTTACTTTCTTAGATTTTTTAATGTTTCAATAATAATTATGAAATATGTTTCGGTATAAATATGTTATAACTAAAGAGTATTAAAAAGTATCGTATCTGAATAGCTGATGTTTTATTAAATACAATAAATAATAATGTTTACCTTGGTATGTCTGTTGTAAATATTAATTTAAACAACTGTTAAATCCACAGCAATGCATCAGTAAAAACAAGGAAATTTTATAACAGCGGTTTTATCTAACTCTAGAGTCTAATAAACACTGCTTTGGTTTTATGAATCTAGGGAAAAAATTGTTATGATCAATACATCGCGTTATGGTATTTTAAACCAATAGCATTTTAAGAAGAACTCCTTTGTGGAAACTTCTATTCAGCAAATGTAAAATTGAAACATTTTGACTAACCATGATTGTACTTCTGGGGCAATCACCAGCTGATCAAAACCCCTTTCTTTCTTTTTTCTTTCTTTCTTTCTTTTTTTCTTTCTCTCTATCTCTCTCTTTCTCTCTTTTGTTTCTTTTTTATCTCTCTCTTTCTCTCTCTCTGTTTTTTGTTTTGTTTCTTTCTATCTACCTCTCTCAATCTCTCTCTTTTTGCTTTTTTTTTTTGTTTCTTTCTCTCTCTCTCTCTCTCTCTCTCTTTCTCTCTCTCTCTCTCTCTCTCTCTCTCTCTCTCTCTCTCTCTCTCTCTCTCTTCTCTTAAATCTTCCAGCAACTGACCAGTTCGAACTTGCAGCGGTCCCAGTAGTTGGGCAGACTGGGCTTGTAGTTGTCCTTGAGCTGGTTGTCCAGCTGCCTGGCGATCGGATTCTGGGCGTTCACCGTGCCTGGACCCTTCCACTGTGCCAGGAGATCACCTGGGGCGCCTCCCACACCCTTAAGCAGCAGCTGCCAGCCTGGGATTGGGATTGGGGGGAGGGAAGGCGTTAGGTTAGAGTAGTTGTTATTTTTGAGTTGATTTAACGTCCAACATCAGCACTATATAGGCTATATTGTGTACCGGCCCCAAACTGACGTCTGACAATTACTACTAATAAATTTGCCGTTCGTGGGATTCGAGCCGTGGACTCTCCGATTGGATGGTCAACGTTTTATCACTTGCTCTAATTTGCCCCGAAGGTCAGACATACTATGTCCATCTTGAAATAACTAGTTCATTGTAGTCAGAATACAGAATACACAATACAGAAGAAAAAAAACTTTTCCAAAGGGAAATTTGTTTCTATAGATGGAGGGAGAGGGTTTAACGTCTCCTAGGTTCCCGTGGGGGAATCCTATACGGAGAATTTGTTTCTATTGCCTCACAGACAGACATTTCTATAATACACGTTTGTTGTTGTTGTTGTTGTTGTTTTGATGTTTTTGTTGTTGTTTGTTTGTGTGTTGTTTTTTGTCGTTTTTTAATTCTTGTTTTGTTTTTCTTCTTCTTCTAAAAAACAAACAAACTGCTAAAGGCTTACCTGGGTCTGATGTTCCAGTAAGAGTGGCTCCATTGCCTGCAGGGGTGGGTCCCAGAGTCCCTTGGCCACCGAAACCGCCCGTGTCGGGGTACACGGTGTAGACGCTGCCTGCATGGTCATGGACAGAGAACGATTTACGGGTTGATATGAATAATACAACATAGGTATACAATCATATTTGCCATTGTCTCCCTCCCAATCTCTCTTTCTGTGAGTCTGTCTGTTTGTCTGTCTGTCTGTCTGTCTGTCTGTCTGTCTGTCTGTCTTTCTGTCTGTCAGTCTACCACTCTCCCTCTAACTTTTTCTCTCCCTCTCTTTCTCTCTCTCTCTCTCTCTCTCTCTCTCTCTCTCTCTCTCTCTCTCTCCCCATATCCCCTATCTTTGATAAACTATTTCCCAACCCTTTTAACCATCATGTTCCTTTTAATCTGCATTGATACTTTTTTAAATGTACTCAATCATACTATCATTCGGTTTCTCATTATTTTCACTTTTCCCTAAGAGTCTCGTTTCAGCTGTTCCAAAAAAATGTAAATATTTCACGGCGAAATTTTCCGTATTATTCCGGTTTTTTCCTTCTTTAAACCTTAGTAAAAACTGACTCATAACATTATTCAACCCCCTTTATTTTGATAAAGAAATAGAGTTAGCACGCGTCACGCTAGCTCCGCGTATCAATAGTACTGTGAGGTCTTTTTGTAAAACGTCTCACTAAATCTATAGTCTCTGCTGGGATATCGCAGCTCCATTCGTGATGTTACAGTCATCCGCAAATGTTAAAACTCACAATCTCCAAGCATTGCTTTTTAACACCATATCAAAACAGCGACCCCATGTTAAAATGTATACATCAGTTTCACGACATAATCAAAATATCCAACCAACTCACTGTCGCAAAGTTTGCATGTAGACATGCAGTTGGTGCGGGCCCAATCCTCGTAGATGCCCGTGCAGTAGAAAGCGGCGATGTTAGCGCAGTTGTCCAGTTTGTCCTTGCAGGTCGGATTGCTCGGGGTTGGACCTTCGTGTTCAAAGAGCAGAGACAAGAGAAATGCAATTACTAGAGTTACTACAGAAACTATAAATTCTATTACTACCATAGCAATACCACTACCACTACTACTACTACTACTACTACTACTACTACCACTACTACTACTACTACTACTACTACTACTACTACTACTACTACTACTACTACTACTACTACTACTACTACTACTACTACTACTACTACTACTACTATAATAAAGAGAAGAATACGCACAACTTAGCAACTGAGGGACACAATAAATCAAACACAACTAGAAATAGAAAAGATACATGTCGACTTTAATGGCTTCATCGCATTCTCCCTCCCGGTCTCTCTTACTGATGAAGCCATTAAAGGCGTAACGTATACATGTATTTTTCTATTTCTAGTTGTGTTTGATTTATTGTGTCCCTCAGTTGCTAAGTTGTGCGTATTCTTCTCTTTATTATTATATTATTCCTATTACTTGCGCACATGCATCTACTGTTAGGTCCTTAGCAACTGAGTAGGTGTACTCTTTAGTGTTGTGCTCTTGATTCCTTTTTGGATACATTTTTATATTACTACTACTACTACTACTACTACTACTACTACTACTACTACTACTACTACTACTACTACTACTACTACTACTACTACTACTACTACTACTACTACTACTACTACTACCGTACTACTACTCTTGATCCTGCTGTTGCTACCGCTTCTGTGTTTTATTTTAACGCTGCTCTTACATATATATTTTTAATTCTAATCATTTCAATTACTCTTGAGTCCACAGACATGATGTATAGGATGATTTTACCTTGACAAATTCCACAGAAGGCCTGACAGTTGATCTCTGCCCATGGTCTGTAAGGTCCCTCACAGCCCTGTTGTCCATAGTCTTTGCAGTTGGATATCTTGTCCTGGCAAGTCGTGGCTAATGGAGAACAAGAAAAACAAAATTAATACTAATAAAAATGAAATATTTCAATATTAGCTTTGGCTAAATATGATAAAGATGTGTGTCCAAATTCTAAGTCAATGATATCCTCAACTTGATTTTCAAAAAAAAAAAAAAGTTTTATTTTTATCGCTATTGGGGTCGTTTTGTTCTTCTCGTCATCAGAGTCTGCATTTAAGACAAACTGTCATGGCGGTGTTCTCTATAGGGTTTAACGTCTGCTAGGTTCCTCTAGGGAGTCCCATACGCCACCCAGTCACCCCGCGGAGGCCAGTCCGGTGAGTCGAGTTGTAGTTGTAGTTGAGTTGGTTCAACGTCCAACATCAGTACTATGTAGGCTATATTGTGGACGGGCCCCAAGACTTACGTCTGACAATTTTATGTACTACCACACACGAGAAAGAACGGGGATATCGTGACTCCTGTCTCAGCCGATCACATTATATCGACACCAACCCAACTAGTTACAGGGGACGAATATCGGACAAATAAATCTGCCGATCGTGGGATTAGATCCGCGGACCTCCTGATCTGAATACCAACGCTCTAGCACATGAGCTAGTTCGCCCCCCTTATCAAGGTGGTGTTTCTTCGTTTTAGTCTTTTCCTACTTACGGCAGTAGCCACATGTGGCTGCGCAATGAGCTCTTGCCCACGGCTCGTACTGGCCNACACAGCCTCCCGAACCGGCCGAGCCGTAGAGTGTGCAGTTGTTGTAGACGTCCTGGCAGCCAGAGGGCGCGGTCGGCGGGCACGTGATGATGTCGCAGCAGCCGCCCTGGGGGTCGGACACCTTTTGGCAGGTGGACGGGATGGAAGTGTAGCGCGGGCACCTGAGGAGGACGGGCATCGGGGTAAACATTGCTGTTATTACAGTGTACTCAGAAGCTGTCGCGCCGAAACAGCACATGACTTAAACAATGGCGATCGAAAAAGGAAGCTAGAACAGCCAGTAAATTTTTTATTTCTTCTTCTTCTTCTTCTTCTTCTTCTTTTTCTTCTTCTTCTTCTTCTTCTTCTTCTTCTTCTTCTTCTTCTTCTCCTTCTTCTTCTTCTTTTTCTTCTTATATTCATAGTAATACATAGTTATCTTATATTCATAGTAATACATAGTTATCTTATATTCATAGCAAAACATAAGCGTTTATGAAGAAAACGAATAACGCATCAAAAGAGAAGATTTCCTACTTGGAGGTGCACTTGTATCTCCTGGTCAGAGCGTCCTCACACTCGCACGAGTAGTCGCAGCCGTCGTCCCATTTGGCATCCTGCTTGTACACGACACCCTTGTACACACAGCCAGGCTCTGTGGTTATCGAAGATGATATTATCATGGCGAAACAATGTTCAGAGCAGTTTGGAAATAAATAACAATTATTATGAAGTTAACGAAAGAGTGTAGTAGTAGTTCTATTTGTAGTTGAGTTGGTTTAACGTGCAACATCAGGACTATATCAGCTATATTGTGGACGGGCCCGAAGACTGAGGTCTGGCACTTTCACGTGCTGCCACACACGAAACAGGGCGGGGATACTGTGACTCCTGTCTCAGCTGTCACATTAAACTGACACCGACTCAAACAGTAGGGAGCGAAATCGCCAGGGCTTGAACCAGGGACCTTTTGCGTCGGAAGCCGGTGTTCTATCCCAGAGGCACCGCGCCCCCGGTTATTGAGGATATCATGGCGAAACAATGTTAAGAGTAGTTTGGAAAGAAGTAAAAATTATTATGAAGTCAACGAAAGAGTGTAGCTTTAGTCTATTTGCAGTTGCGTTGGTTTAACATGCACTATCAGGACGTTATCAGCTATATTGTGGACGGGTCCGAAGACTGACGTCTGACAATTGTATGTGCTGCCACACACGAGACAGGGTGGGGAGACCATGACGCCAGTCGCAGCCGATCACTTTAAACTGACATTGGCCCAACCAGTAGGGAGCGAAATCGCCAGGGCTCGAACCACGGACCTTTTGCGTCGGAAGGTGATGTTCCACTCCAGGCGAAACAATGTTTAGAGTTGTTGGGAAAGAAGTAACAAATTTTAAAGTAAACGAAAGAATGATACTGTTGTTAATTTATATGGGGTAAAGTTATCCTGTTTTTTTCATACTTAAAAGGCGTAGATGTGAGGACTTTTAAACCGTTATAAATCTATATTTTCAAAAAATGAGAAGAAGGAAACAAAATGTGTGAGAATCAAATAAGATGGTTAGTTAGATGATTTAAGATACATTAAAACATACAGTTGAGCAATCCAGATTTAGATAAGTCTGTGAAATAGAGTGCAAGAGAGAAAGAGAGACAGAGAATGAGCGCGAGAGATAGAAATTAAGAGATAGATAGTGAAGGTGAGAGTAAGATAGAGACAGAGAAAGAGAAAGAGAGACAGAGAAGAGAGAGAGAAAAGAGAAAGTAAGAGAGAGAAAGAGAGAAGAGAGAGAGAGAGAGAGAGAGAGAGAGAGAGAGAGAGAGAGAGAGAGAGAGAGAGAGAGAGAGAGAGAGAGAGAGAGAGAGAATGTACAACTAACGCAACAGGTGAAAGACAATGCCAATATTTTATTTTGTTGAGTTGTTTTCTTTAGCAAACTCAAACAGCTAATTAGCTCACCAGATGATCCGACATATGAGTTGAGGTTGGAGAGGTACCCTGGCCTGAAGCCAGTGAAGCCTCCAGACACGGTGCTCACGATGGGGTAGACGTCGGGGTTCTTGAGAGGGTCCACTGTATTGCCGTTCTCGTCTGTACACTTGGGCACATCGCAGCAGCCAGCCTTCTCCAGGCGGCAGTTGCTGGGGATCTTGGCGTAGGTTGGGCATCTGCAGGGACATTGATAAAAAAATATATCATACAGAAAAGCAGTCCAACAACTATAGAGGCTTTAACAGACGGAGCTAGACCCAGGGGCCAAATAATGATGCTAGTAACTGAGGGAGTAAGGTGAAAATAGATTATAGGGGCAGCCACAAACCTAGGTCTAGCTAAAGACCAACAGATAAAACAAGTAGACAAAGACACATTTTAGACCGATGACATGCACGGGGATCGAACCCTCACCTTCTACTCGGCACCCATTCGCCATAGTTTTCTTAAATAGATATATAAAATATAGATTTACGTTGCTGGGCGGTGGTTTGAGAACGGTTCTTACTCGGGAATAAGGTCCCTATCTATCTGTCTCTATCTCCATCCCCCTTTCTCTCTATCCCTCTCTCTCTCTCTCTCTCTCTCTTTCTCTGTCTCTCTCTCTATCTCTCTCTCTCTCTCTGTCTCTCTCTCTCTCTGTCTCTCTCTCTCTCTCTCTCTCTCTCTCTCTCTCTCTCTCTCTCTCTCTCTCTCTCTCTCTCTCTCTCTCTCTCTTTTAGTTGACGCACGTTTAACTACATATCAATGTGGATTATTATTTTGTGTACGAAAATATTAGTTTCGTGTCAAAAACTTTTAAATAATTACAAATTTTCCACGTAATCACCGCCGGAATGCGGTGAAGGGACTTTTCTCATAAGATTTTGTTAAACTGTGATGATCCAGGATCGGAACTTTATCTCATAGCTTCCGTGGGCGAAAACTGACTATTATTATAGATATAGCACGGCATGAAAGCTTTCTACAAGATTAACGTGTACACACGTAAAAACTCTTTGATTCGACTTACATGGGCACACACTCGTAGTAACCAGAGCGTCCATCCAGACAGGTACAGTTGTATTCACAGCCCTGGCTCCAAGACTGGCCGGGGTTGTATTCAGTGCCGTCCCTAGCAACGCACTTGTCTGGGAGGAGAGAGGAGGAGATGGATAAATAGATGGGTGGATGGATGGATGGATGGATTGGGTGGATGTGCGGATGGATTGATATATAGATGGATATAGATAGATAGATAGATGGATAGATAGATAGATAGATAGATAGATAGATAGATAGATAGATAGATAGATAGATAGATAGATAGATAGATAGATAGATAGATAGATAGATAGATGGATAGATTAGATAGATAGATAGATAGATAGAAATATAAATAGAGAGATAAGGGGACGAAATGAACTAATAGTTAACAATTGTGGATGGGGTAATTTATGAGATGTTTTAATTCTGCCAATTGAGATAAGAATTGCAAAAAAAATGTATCCTTTAGCAGAAAGTGGAAATCTTGTTTTCATCGCATACCATGTATGGCAGTTGTTATTTATTTATTTATTTTATTATTTACCTATTATTTATTTATTTTGTAAACTTAAATAAGGTTCACGATATTTATTTTAAAAATTTTAATAAAGTTTTGTTTTCTTGTCTTCATTTGCGCGCAAGTATATGCAATGAAATTGAAACATTAAAAAATAATAAAATAACGGAACAAGGATGCAAAAAAGTAATTAAAAAAAAAGCTGTGCTACATCACTCACTGCTGTTTGGTGCTTTGGTTCCGCTAATGGTACCTCCTAGATTAAAAAAAAGAAGAAAAATTGATTATATTTGTGTAATTGGAATATTTAATAACAAAGGCAACAAGTGTTTATGTTCGATGTCAAAAGCGTATTATGGGAGCGTGCTTTTAACTTTCGATGAATTTGTTTCCATAAATCAGCAAAAAAATTCCACAATAATACACAGCAAAATATCATTTTCTCTTAAATATAGAGTTTATTTTAAATTTGGCCTATGGTTGTTGTTTTTCTTATTAAACCACGTATGGCCCAATAAATGAGGTTTAAGCAAATAGAATTAAATATTCACAGTGGCCATTTGTATGAGAACAGGATCTCCATCAATACCTCCACCCGGGTCGCGAGTTAGTCTAGTAGGTAGAGTGCGCAACTTATATTAGGTTTGTTCCGGGTTCGACTATCCGAAATTCTCCCTATCGCTTACAATGGTGTCAGTATATTATGACTGGCTGGTATCCTGTTCTTTCTCAATGTGTCAGCTCGTATTGTCTGACTATTTCACGAGACTCCCCAAATAGAAGGCGACGGCGCTACCACTTTAGCCATCTTGCCACTCATCTGATACAATTACCGGACAGTTAATAGGGTAACAGTTACTTTGGATAATTGTTTCGGAAGTAAGCAAACTATAGTACGTTCAAGTTTGTAGTTTTATCAAAAGAGAAAACAATAACTACAGGATTTTCACTGTTAAAAGCAACCACAGAAACAAATGTACGTAGTTTTATTCAAAAGAGATAACAATACCTACACGATTCTACGCTGTTAAAAGCAACCACAGAAACAAATGTACGTAGTTTTATTCAAAAGAGATAATACTAACTACACGATTCTACGCTGTTAATAGCAACCACAGAAACAAATGTACGTAGTTTTATTCAAAAGAGATAACAATACCTACACGATTCTACGCTGTTAAAAGCAACCACAGAAACAAATGTACGTAGTTTTATTCAAAAGAGATAACAATACCTACACGATTCTACGCTGTTAAAAGCAACCACAGAAACAAATGTACGTAGTTTTATTCAAAAGAGATAACAATACCTACACGATTCTACGCTGTTAAAAGCAACCCCAGAAACAAAGGTACGAACCTCCAGGGCTGATGATGAAGATGGGGCTTCCGGTCGGCTGCCCAGGCTGAGGTGCTGGTCCAGGGGTCGGGATCAGGTCGGGGGTGAGCTCGGGGATGGGACTGTACTCGCCAGTCTGAGGCAGGTTGCAGGTGACCGTGGGGCAGCACTGTCCGGGGATCTCACGCTTGGAGCAGTAGCTGGGCAGTGGTGGCAGTTGAGGGCATCTGTGGGAGGAGCGTGTGTAGCATAGTATAGTAATACATCATTATTTTATGCTCATTGAGATCGAATGTATCATATTTGGCTAGTTCTCTGGGTGGTTGTGTTTATTGAAAGCACTTAGGATATTTAAACATAGGTGCCGTGGGAACGTGTTTAGCATAGTAATATATAATTATACTATAATTATTCATAGTAATACATAGTTATCTTATTTTCATATTAATACATAGTTATCTTATATTCATATTAATACATAGTTATCTTATAGTCATAGCAATACATGGCAATCTTATATTCAAAGCAATACGTAGGTTTCTTATATTCATAGAAATATTTAGTTATCTTATATTCATAGTAATACATAGTATATTCACAGTAATACATAGTTATCTTATATTCATAGAGAGCAAATGTATCATATTTGGCATGTTCTCTGGGTAATTATTTTTACTGAAAACATTTAGGATATTAGGACACACATAAGCAGTATTACTCAAGTCATTCTTACACTATTGTCCTCATTCAATGAGTTTGTGAATATATCAAAGCTTTTTGTTGTTTATTTATGACTAAGTGTGTGCTTAAGTACTAGTTCCAAGACGTGCGATGTTCGAATTTCAACTGGTGCTCCGATTCCTCGGGAAACCTAGGGGGCGTAAAACTTATTAAGGGTAGACGGAGAACAATTATTTTGTTGAAAATACAACCAGCAAACAGTAAACTGTTGTAGAAAAAACAACTTCTCTAATCTTTTCTTTCTCTCTTCATTTCTTAACAAACAAAAACAAACAAACAACAAAAACAAAACAAACCAAAATGGATATCACCATTTTTTGACAATTTTACTAAAAAGCAAGGAAACGGGATACTTACTTAGACGTGCATCTGTAGAGTCCCTGCGAGGCGTCCACGCATGCGCACACATAGTCACATCCGTCGTTCCAGGTATCGCCCTGCTTGTACAGAGTGTTCTGGTACACACAGCCGCCTGGGGAATGGAAACGGTTCAGTAAGGATATCGTGTCACTGTCGTCAAGTTATGGATATCGTCTAGGTCAATATACAGTGGTAAAATGAACGGTAGATTTAGCCTTGTCACTTCAGTAGGTGTTATACTGCTATACTAATAACAGGAGGAGCAGTGTGGTAATAGCAGTGGTTTCGCTGTTCTCGTTGCCGCTGTCGTTGTGTATAATTATTATAATGGTGATTATTATCAACATTGTAATTACTATTATTGTAAGTTTGACGATGGGGATGATGGTGATAATCATCATCATCATCATGATCATCATCATCATCATCATCATCATCATCATCATCATCATCATCATCATCATCATCATCATCATCATCATCATCATCATCATCATCATCATCATCATCCCCATCATCATCATCATCATCATCATCATCATCATCATCATCATCATCATCATCATCATCATCATCATCATCATCATCATCATCATCATCATCACCATCATCATCTCCACCATTTTCAGCATAAACGTATACCTCTTCGCAGTAGTTAAAAAAATGTTAAATTGGTTCTCAGCTACATTTACGTTTAAAAAAAAACAAACAAAAACTACTCAGTAGAACTTGTATAATGTGCTATTTTCAAAGTGCCCTTGTTTAATTACTTCTTCCAGAGGAGGTTTTTTTTTTTCTCTTACTTCTCATGCCGGTGATGTATCCAGGCACTCCGGGGCTAGGCTTCTGGCTGCCGGTGATGGTGGTGTGGGTGCCCAGAGGGAACACGTTGGTCACCGTGGGGTCCAGTGTGGGCGAGATTGTGGGCCGCCCGCTGCTGACCAATGGGGTGAGCGTGCCAGTACAGCTGGGCTTCTTACAGCACTGGTCGGCAGGGTCGTCTATCAGCGTGCAGGTGGATGGCAGGTTGTTGTACACTGGACATCTGGAGTAGTGGTGTAGGGCATTATGTAGATAACAGGTCAATGGTAGTTTTAAAAATTAGTAGATTCCATATGATTTGCTTAAAGATTAGATATATTATTGTACAATGGGCATCTGGAGTAGATTCTATATGATTTGCTCAAAGATTAGATCTAATGTTGTACATTGGATATCCGAAATAGTGGTTGAAGGCGGATGTAGATAACAGACCAATGGTGGTTTAGAAAAATGAATAGATTCCATATGATCTCCTCAAAGATTAGATCTATTGTTGTACATTGGGCATCTGGAGCAGTGTTGTAGAGCGGGTGTAGATAACAGGCCAATGGTAGTTTAGAAAAATGAATAGATTACATGTGATATGCTCAAAGATTCCATAATTGCTCAAAGATTAGATCTATTGTTGTACACTGGGCATATGCGATAGTAGTGTAGAGCGGATGTAGATAACAGGCCAATGGTAGTTTAGAAAAATGAATAGATTCCATGTGATTTGCTCAAAGATTAGATCTATTGTTGTACATTGGGCATCTGAAGTACGGGTGGTATTGCATTTAGATTATGGTGCAATGGAAAACTATTAATATATTCACTATGATCGGACACTGGACAGTTGGGGTGTTGGTGGTATTGGATAGTTATATTGATTATAGATCAACAGCTGCAAAGAATCAATAGCTTCAATACGATATGACCAAAGCCAATATCCACTACAGGGAAAGATCGAAGACATGTGGAATACGTGCGGCGTTTAATAATGGATCATAGATCCATGGTAGTAACAAAAATGAATATATTCAATATGATCTGACCAAAGATTAAATATACTACTATGCGTGTAGATATGGAAAGCAGGAGGAGTAGAAAATGTCTTAAAGTAGGATGTATGTCTTAGATGCATGGACAATATTCAGGAGTGGGCCAGAATAAATAGTTCAGAGGTGTACATCATCGCGGAGATCTGTAGTACACACGAGACAGGGCGGGGATGCCATGCGTCCTTCTCAGCTGGTTACATGAAACTGACACCGACCCAACCAGTAGGGAGCAAAATCGCCAGGGCTTGAACCCGAACCATTTGCGTCGGAAGTCGATGTTCTACCCCAGGGTCACCCCCCCCTCAAATTTTCAGCACTGGTGGAGCTGTCTCCAAAGTTTTGATGTGGAATCCTTTAGTTCATCAGAGAAGCTAAGATACTCACGCCTGAGAGCAGATATAGTTGTTGGACACACTGTCCACACACTGGCAGAGACCAGAGCAGCCGTCCGTCCACGTCGAGCCCTGGGCGTAAGTCTTGTTGTTGTAGACACACATGTTTGTAGGCACTGTGCACAGAAACGTTCCACATAGTTGAAAATTTGTTTTTAATGCGGTACCAATGGTATGAAAAGAAATACAAGTTAAAACGAAAGATATTCAGGTTAACAATCATACAAATTAGATTCCGTCTTAAGAATGAGTAAAACAAGACAATTTTAGCGCCATATATAGAGTTTTTTCTCTTCTTATATTATTTAAACGTCACTTCTCCTCTTTTATGATCACCTTTTTTCTCAGTTACAGTCGTTTGTTTATGACTCTATTGTTTTCTGTCGTTATTGTTGCTGGTTTTATTGTTAGTTTTGTTGTTATGTAGTGATCTTTTGTCGTTTTTCTCGTTCTTGATTTCAGTCCTAGTGGTTATCATGGTAAGAGATTTTCCTTCATAATGTTATAGAAACGCCATTTTTAGAGTGTGATAAGTTGAAGATTTCATCGACATTTTCTAAAAGTTTCTTCCCATCATATGTATCTTACATGAAACAGGAACTAGTAGTCTGAGCATTTTTTACTGATCTGGTTTCCCCAGTAGGAACAAACGTACATATTTATGAGCATGAGCCTTAGACTTGGAGAGTTGATACAGAGAAGAAAAGAAGAAACAACAGTGTCTGAACTCTCTAGTGTCTACGGCCATATCACGTTGAAAATACCGGTTCTCGTCCGATCACCGAAGTCAAGCAACGTCGAGCGTGGTTAGTACTTAGATGGGTGACCGCTTAGGAACACCACGTGCTGTAGACTTTTTTTTTTTTATCGATCTTAATTTTTTTTTAAAATTTTTTTTCTTTTTTTTTTTTTTTCTAGCTGCGTTTAGGTCTAATTATATTTGTGACATGGCTGTTACATTACATGGTGGCACTAGTAGTCGCCAAACCAAAGCTTGCATGCCTAGTAGACCTAACGTTGTGCGAGCTGTACTGTACAGAAATTAAGAAGAGCGTGGCAGGCAGTGTTGATGAAACATAAATTGTAAGCTGGGCCCAGCACCGTTTTTGATAGGCCTAGACGCTTCTGGATCTGTGCTTGTGTATAATAATGATAAGGTTAGTATAAGAGCAGAGCGCGGTAGGGAGCGGCAGAAGGTTGATTGATGTTTATCGGTAGAACCCCACACTAATCGCGGAACGTAACGTATCAAACCAACATCCACCCACAGTAAGACTTAATAGCAGAGGGGGAAACAGCCAGACAGAGAGAGAGAGAGAGAGAGAGAGAGAGAGAGAGAGAGAGAGAGAGAGAGAGAGAGAGAGAGAGAGACGCGGCACGCGCGTGTGCAGAGAAAATATGTGCCCCCAGTCCCCATACACCTACAGGTAAACCTAAATGAAGTAAAATCTAACCCAAGTTTAAAACTATAATATAAAGAAAACTGAACAACACTAATCTAACAACACACAGAGACATAAAGAAACACAGGCATGTATTTGCAAATCGCAATCATTAAATTTTTGGTGCCCCTAACAAGGGCCGGGATTCGTGCTATGGTTTAGCGACGAGATAGATCTAGCCTCCGAATCCGTACAGGGTGCGGCCTTGACGCTTCAGGGCGTAGACGACATCCATGGCGGTGACGGTCTTGCGCTTGGCATGCTCGGTGTAGGTGACAGCGTCACGGATTACGTTCTCGAGGAAGACCTTGAGGACACCACGGGTCTCTTCGTTGATGAGGCCAGATATACGCTTCACACCGCCACGACGAGCGAGACGACGGATCGCGGGCTTGGTGATACCCTGGATGTTATCACGCAAAACTTTACGGTGCCTCTTGGCTCCGCCTTTTCCCAGGCCTTTGCCTCCTTTGCCGCGTCCAGACATGATTAGATGAGTAGTAGGGTGCTTAACAAGTAAGTTGAGCCAGCCCCAGACCGAAAAATGCTTATATACACCCTGGCTAACAGAGGGAAAGAACGGCTGCATAAAAAGTCTCTTTAAACTTGTAGCAGAGAAGCACAAACATGGCGGCCGCGAAACTAAGGCTAGGACTTAGGCGATGATAAGCATGAGGTATCGTAAAAAGTCTCTTTATCCTTGTAGCCGAGAAGCAGCAACATGGCGGCTGGAGCCAAAAATCCTGGCTTCCTGATTGGCCGAATAAAAAGTCTCTTTAAGTTATGTAGCCGAGAAGCAACAACATGGCGGCCAGTCTGAAAAATGGAGGCCCGTGATTGGTCGAGCCGAACACTAAGGCGTAAAGAGGAAAATACTCACGGCTTAGGGGACAGACAACTATGTAGGAAAATATGAACCAATCACGTGGCAGCTAGATCGGCTGGATGTCGCTCCAGTGCCATATAAGCCAGAAATTGCTGACTAGATCCCTGTCAGGACCGTCGGACCTGCGTCCAAACAAAAACATAACGCCTCAACCAGTCACTGTCATAGGTAACAGCTCTTGAACATTGACGTGCTTTGGTTGTCTGTCTCTCCAAGTCTAATGGGGGACGCGGTGGTTCTGGGGTAGAAATCGGCTTCCGGCGCAAAAGGATTGGATTCGAGCCCCGGCGATTGCACTCCCTACTGGTTGGGTCGGTGTCAGTATAATGTGCCGGCTGAGACAGGAGTCATGCATCCCCCCCTGTCTCGTGTGTGGCAGCACATAAAATTGTCAGACGTTAGTCTTGATGCTCGTCCACAATATATCCTATAGAGTGCTGATGTTGGACGTTAAACCAACTCAACAACAACAATTATCAACTCTCCAAGTCTAAGGCTCAATAATAATAATAATAATAATAATAATAATAATAATTATAAGTACATTATTGTATAGCGCTTTATGCCGAGGCCTCAAAGCGCTTTACAAGATTCTTTCATTCGTCCATCCTAATATTTGAAACTTACACATTAAAGCAAAAATATGGCCAATGTTGATTCCCTTTAATGTAGCAGATATCTTTGCTATTAGTTTGGGGGAATCATCTTATACAACATATCGAATTCACTATAGTAGTATTGTGACTGATCACAACATGTCTTTTGCCGCCAATACTTTAATATTACTCCTGAAGCTAGTACATAAAGAACATTGTTTGTGCGGTGCTTCTCGTACATAGTTGTAGTTTTCAACTATATTGAAATGGGTGTGATGTGATATATCTCTTTCACAGCTGTAACCTTCAACCATGACAAAATGTGTTAGATGCGGTTTTTACCAACATAGATATTATAATCTTCCATCATAAAATAAACGCGCATAATGGGTTTCATGTGATATTTCTCTTTCACAGCTGTAACCTTCAACCATGACGACATGTGCTAGGCGCGATTTTCACCTCACATTCAACCATGACAAAATGTGTTTTGCGCGATTTTTACCTCACATTCAACCATGACAAAATGTGTTTGGCGCGATTTTTACCTCACATTCAACCATGACAAAATGTGTTTGGCGCGATTTTTACCTCACATTCAACCATGACAAAATGTGTTTGGCGCGATTTTCACCTCACATTCAACCATGACAAAATGTGTTTTGCGCGATTTTTACCTCATATGGGTAGTGTAATCTTCGATCATAACATAAATGAGCATTATGGGTGGGATGCCTACCTGTCAGTGCACCTGTACTGTCCTCTGACGGCATCGATACACTCACAGCGGTACTCACATCCCACGTCCCACTGCTGGCCCTTGCTGTAGGCCTTGCCATTGTACACGCACATGCCTTCATGTGTATGTGGTGGGGGGGGGGGTACAAGATAAAAGATAAGAATTAATACGGCGGTATATTTTATGTTGACAATGTTATTTTAGGAATGACTATTAGTTTAAAAAAAGAAAAAGAAACGAAAAAAAGAACAAAAACAGAAATTGTTTTATGTGTTGTTCTCTATAGAGTTTAACGTATCCTAGATTCCTCTGGGGGTTCTATACGGCGACAGGCCCCAAGACATACGTCTGACAATTTTAGGTGGGTGCTGCCACACACGAGACAGGGCGGGGATACCATGACTCCTGTCTCAGCCTGTCACATTATACTGACACCGATCAAACCAGTAACAGGGGACGAATATCGGACAAAATCTGCCGATCGTTGGGATTAGATCCGGCCACCTCCTGATCTGAAGACCAACGCTCTACCACTTGAGCCAGTGCACCCCCCTGTTTCATTTGTTAATTTGTTTGTTTGTTCTTATACCAAGCACAAAAATACCCTGTCTCGTGTGTGGCAGCACATAAAATTATCAGACGTCAGTTTTGGAACCCGTCCACAATATAGCCTATATAGTGCTGATGTTGGAGGTTAAGCCAACTCAACTCAACCTACCTGAGGCTCCATTGCCGGTGATGACGTAGCTGCCTGGAGGAGCGGGTGCGGGGGTGAACACCAGGTTGACGTTAGGGTCAGGTGAGACCAGGGTCACTCCGTTGGGTCCTGTAATGTGATCGATGGCGAGCAGTGAGTAGAGAGTGCACGAGTATAGCGTATGACTATTGATTTCATTTTCCGTATATTTAAGAAAACGCATGAAGATTAACAGATTTAAAACAGCCTAAGACTTACATTTTTAGACTTTGAGATCTTATTAATAGCGAAAGATTTTGTTCATGGCGAAGATCTTGTTAATAGCGAAGATTGTTCATGGCGAAAAATTTTTTATTAAGAGCGAAGATCTTTTTAATAGCGAAGATCTTGTTAATAGCGAAAGATTTTGTTCATGGCGAAGATCTTGTTAATAGCGAAGATCTTGTTAATAGCCAGGATCTTGTTAATAGCGAAGATTTAAAAAATAGCAATGATGACTTTGGGAACGACTAAGATCTCAAAAATGTTTGTGTGTGTGTGTGTGTGTGTGCAGTGTTTGTTTTTCTGTGTGTGCCCTAAAATAGAATATTTTTAGAGAATAGCATTGAACAGTCCTCTTGCTTAGTTAAATAACTTAAACCTATTCTAGGGTTCACGTCTTTTAACAACGTTTCGTAGTTCGTTAAGAAGTCACGTTTCTGGTTGGAATAACAAAAGATCACGCACATCACAATCATAAGATGTTAACTAAAAAAAACAACTTAATATGTGAGAGGTTGCAGAACAAGTCGTCCAAAAATAGAAGGCCAGGTCACCGAATTGAACGATGTCAAAAGATTTTGGTATACCAAGGATAAAGGTGATTTTATGTCCTTTCATTTTAAGCATAGATAGGACAGAGGGATACTTGGAGAGTTTTTTCAGCCCACACAATCAGCCTACACTGATAAAATGTGAACTGTCTTATCTTTGTGCGCACGTTTTTGGTAATTTTTTGAAAATTCACCAATGATCGGTTATTTGATATCTATTGTTGCTAAATAATAGTTGCGCAGCGGGATGCGAAGATGTTAAAAAAATATAGTTCGCTTTGATTCTTGCTGCAAGTTTATGTGTATTTTGGTGACTTTGCCTTCTATTTTTGGACGCCTTTTTTACGGGCAAACCCTGTGGACTGACCAGTGGGCAGTGGGGTGGGGAATACGTTGCAGTCTGGTACCAGGCAGCACGGGTCTGATGGGTTGGTCACCAGCTTGCACTCTGAAGGCAGACTGTCGAACGATGGGCATCTACAGGGACGGAAGAGATAAAATTATGTACATCTTTCTTTGTATTAAGTCAAGTAATTCCTAAAAATAAAAAAAACACGTCGATTTACCGACAGCACAATATAGCGGATATTTCAAGCTTTACAAATAAAACGTTTTCATAAGATAGTTTTTTTTCCTATATTTCTTTACTTAGGAGGGTGACAATTGTAAACGTTAAATCATATGCTTTTTACATAGGAGGGTGACAATTTTAAACGTTAAATTCTATGCGTGTCCATTTACATAATCAAATAGTATTCCTACCTCTCCCGGCAGGAGTAGTAGCCAGTCATGGTATCCTCGCATGTGCATCTCTTGCTGCAGCCGTCGTTCCAGCTCTGGCCCTGCTTGTAGTAGACGCCTTGGAAGACGCAGTAGCCTGAGGAACAAAATACATTGAATAATTCTTATCAAGGAAGATGATACAAGAAATAGAGGACATATGTACAAGTTGAGAAAATGTAGGGTAGACACTGGACTAAGACGGCAAGTCTTCTCAATTAGAGTTACAGATATTTGGAATAAGCTGCCTATCCATGTTGTGAATGCTCCATCATTGAACAGTTTTAAAAATAGACTAGACTTACTGGAAAAACACATGTATCAATGTATTTAGATTAATTTAGGCAGGGGAAACCACTAACACTCAAAATAATTCTACAAAAGACTGAGTAAAAAGATCAGCAAAAGGCCAAAAGGCCTAATAATGCTGAAAAATACAGAGAGTTATCTCCCTCTCTCTGGGTTTAACGTATAATAGGTTCCCCTGGAGGATCCTACACGGCGAGCATTGAACATAGGAATCGTGCACAACTTTTAAAAAAAATTTAAAGGAACAGAGCTGGTTGAAAATATCAGTTAGTTAATAAGTTTTAGAGAGAATGGGATTTTGTTTCTTTAATACTGTGGGCATTGTCTACATACTGTTTTGTACAAGAGTATTATAGAGACTGTACTGTATTGCGTAAATAATAATAATGCAGCACTATGTCTCTGATTATCGTTTGTTTGGTTTGTAGATTGAGAGTTTTTGTAGGTTTTTTTTCTGTTTTTTTTTCCTCCAATTGGTGACCCCTGGGTTAGAACATCGGCTTCTGGCGCAAAAGGTCCATGGTTCGAGCCTTAGCGATTTCGCTCCCTACTGGTTGGGTCGGTGTCAGTTTAATGTGATCTGCTGAGACAGAAGTCATGGTATTCTCGCCCTATCTCGTGTGTGGCAGCACATAAAATTGTCAGGCGTCAGTCTTGGGGCCCGTCCACAATATAGCCTATAATATAGTGCTGAGGTTGGACGTTGAACCAACCCAACTACAACTACAACTCACAGATGTCTAACTAGCATTTAATAGACATATATGCTACAACTACAACTACAACTCGACTCACCGGACTGGCCTCCGAGGGGTGGCTGGGTGGCCGGCGTGTAGACGTACGGGTTCTGGGACGGCATGACGCCGGGTGTGGGGAACTGCGGTGTGGGGTTCACGGTGTCACAGTAGACTTTGCCGCAGCACGGCTGCTGGGGGTCCTGTACGGCGCGGCACTCGGGCGGCAGGTTGGACGGGATGGGCGGGCAGCTGGAGGAGGGGTGGTCATCAAAGGTGGCATTCGGTCAACACGTAGTTTTGTGGTAATAGGAAAATGTATAATAAATCTAGATATCTTTTCTATCATGTCTAGATGTGATTGTTTACCCCTTTGTGTGTGTGATAGAGAGAGATAGAGAGAGAGAGAGGGAGGGAAAGAGAGAGATACATGGAGAGAGACAAAGCGGGAGAAGAGAAACAGACATACATAGAGACACAGCCAGAGATGGAGAGAGATAGAGGTAGAGAGTGTTACAGGCTGATAACTTCCAGCTTTCTTACTGCATTGCAATGCTGATAGCTGCACTATAGCCACTTTTGTTGTTGTTGTTGTTGTTGTTGTTGTTGTTGTTGTTGTTGTTGTTGTTCTTGTTCTTGTTGTTATTGTTGTTGTTGTGAGCTTTATCATTGAAGCTGTATATACAATTTGGGTATTTAACAGTCTTGAACTAAAAGCTATCATCCTGTCATAATTCTTACTATTTATACATAAGAATTTAATTGGTTCCGAAAACAAGAGGACATTACTGTATTTTACGACTGTTAAATTGTCCTTTTGAGCAGAGTGGAATTCGACATTATATTCACTTAAGATCAAAACAATTACGTGCTCACTGATATCACTACATGTATAAGGAATATAATCCTGTAGCTCACGGAGTGGAAGGTAGAAAACATTACTCACAGCTCGTCACAGGAATATCTTCCAGTGATGCCATCTGAGCAAACACAGGTGAACTTGCAGCCAGACTGCCAGCGATCTCCTTGTTTGTATACCTTGTTGTCATAGTAACAGCCTAGTGAGAGAGAAAAAATGTACGTTTTATAGTCGTGTAGTCGGAGATTAAAGATGAGCTTCAGATAGATTGCACTGATCGTATAAATTATAGGCTAGAAAAAAGTCGTCGCTTACTAATTGGCACGAATACATACGCGAATGTTTAATGGGAACAATACATAATTTAAACTCGGCGAGAAACTGGTTCAATAAATTAGTGTTAAAAAGTATTTGCCTGAAATGCTGTTGACTCACATCCACAACTAAATATCCCAAATCAAAGAGGCAGTTTACCTGTTGAGGGCAGGGGTGGGTTCAGCGTGCTCATGGGCGTGGCGTTGGGGCCTGGGCTGGGAGTGGGCGGGGCTGTGGGGATCTTCCCGATGCCAGTGACAGATCCAGGCGTGGGTTGGGGTCCCAAAGTCCCCACAAAGCCCTGAGTGGGCTGGGGTCCCAGGGGCACGGGGCACTCCGGCTTCTCGCAGCACACCGGGTCGGCGGGGTCTGGCACCATGTTGCATCCCTGGGGAACCTGGTTGTACACGGCGCATCTGGGGAGGAGTTTGGAGAGGGAGGGGTCGCAAAGGGGCGTGTCAGAAAAAGAACGAGTTAGGTGGAGTCTTGATAAAGATCGGTATGCTATCTTTTGGGATAGGTTTATGGGGTAACTATAGGGTAACTAGGGTAACAAGGGGTTTGCTATAAGTCTAAAAGATGGACTGATGTTCAGCCAAATTTCATCTCATAAAAATAGCTTTAGAAAGAGTTTCAATGTCGGAATAAAAAAAAGGATCGACATTAAATCGACATCGGGGTTTAAAACGGGGGCGAACTGGCTCAAGTGGTAGAGAATTGGTCTCCAGATCAGGAGGTCCGCGGATCTAATCCCACGATCGGCAGATTTATTTGCCCGATTTTCGTCCCCTGTTGGGTCGGTGTCAGTATAATGTGACTGGTTGAGATAGGAGTCATGATATCCCCGCCTTGTTTTGTGTATGGCAGCACATAAAATTTGTCAGACGTCAGTCTTTGGGTCCGTCTACATTATAGCCTATATAGTGCTGATGTTGGACGTTAAACCAACTCAACTCAACTTTGCCTCATAAATCTACTAGTCTAGGCGAAGTGGTATAACCATGCTCGCTTTCAGTGGCAAGGCGATTCGGTCCCGCTGCATAGATCTACAAGTCGAGGGTTCTAATCCCACAAAGTGCAATCATTGTTCGACCATTTTCACTAAAAGCCTACCTCTACCACTGTGGAAAAAACCCTGAAATCTACTGATAGCCTAGGCTAGAGCAGCAAGTGTGTAGATTTATTTACCTGTCCTCGCATCTATAGAAGTTCCTGCTGGCATCGTCACAGCGGCAGATCTTGCTGCAGCCATCGTACCACTGCTGGCCCTGCTTGTAGCTCTGTCCCATGTACACGCACAGATCTGGCGGACATAGCGATTTGAGAAGCGTTGCAGTCTTTGCGATTAAAATAGCGTTGATGGATGACATAATCATGGCTTTTTTTTTGGTTGTTTTTTTTTTATCTTGTTGGCTCTGTAAGACTAAGATACCATTTTTTTCTATGGCTCGGGTTATTGCAAGACCTCTGCTATTTTTTGTTGTTGTAGCTTTGTATTTTCCTTTTGTTGATTAGCATCCTCAAAGTTGAGAAGAAATTCTAAGTCTTCGTTACGGTTTTGAACATTTCTATTTTTTCCTTATTATAGCGTGGCTAGAGAAATACATATTCTAGACGTACTAGAGAAGTGCGAGAGGGAAAAGAGAGAGAGGGAGAGAGAGAGGGAGAGAGAGAGATCGAGAGAGAGAGAGAGAGAGAGTCAGTGAGTGATAGAGAGAGGCAGGCACGCACAAACATAGACACACAGACAGACAGATAGACAGAGACAGGGACAGGCCACGAGAGAAAGAGAGAGAGAGAGAGAGAGAGAGAGAGAGAGAGAGAGAGAGAGTCGCACGAAGAGAGATTTATAGAGTATCCAACCCACGTTCCACTGTATCTCCCAACTGATTTTTAGCAGTAGCCTAAAACAGGAACACCAAACTTACTGGGTGGTACTGGCACAGGTGTAGGGGGCGGAGTCGGGGCGCCTGGCTGGGTAGGAGAGGGCGGGTTCAACGTCGTGGGCGGGGCCGCGGTGGGTGGGCAGAACGGCTTCTTACAGCAAGAGTCGTTAGGATCCTGGATCATTGTGCAAGAGGCGGGGACTTGAGGGTACACGGGACACCTGTCACCGAGAGATGAACGTGAACATTGAGTTGGAACTCATAGTAGTTATGGATGTTATGCCGTGACTTATTGTATTTATATACATTATGCTGTGACTCATAGTAATTATGGATATCATGCTGTGGCTCATAGTATTTATGGATATTATGCTTTGACTCATAGTATTTATGGATATTATGCTGTGACTCATAGCAGTTATGGATATTATGCTGAAGATTAATAAAGGTTTAAGGGGGAAAAAAGAAAGAAAAATGCATTAAGCGTGTACAAATAAATGACGCGCTTATCACATGGATTATTCACTGCAGTCTAGTTTTTTTTTAAGTTTCACTCGTTCGTGTATTTTATAGATATTTGTTTTTAACTTTTGTAAAGTCTTTATATATTTAGCATTTTTAAGTTTGCATTTAAGTACTTCATATGTACCTATATTATCCTGTATACGGGTGTTATATTTACTTTTTTTTATATTGTATTCCTTGGTTGACGGATAGGCGCTAAGGGTAGCCGATTATAACACTGGTATTGTGTGCAGTGACTGACCTGTCTGTACACATGTAACGTCCAGCGGCGGCGTCCATACACACACAGGTGTACGTGCATCCGTCCTGCCACGTCTGGCCCTGGTTGTAGTTCTGGCCTTGGTAGACACACACATCTGGTGGAGATATGAAATGTGAAACGGTTAGGTTGACGCAGATGTAGAAATTTAGAAACATTTTAAGTCAAGCAATTCATTCCCCCCTTTTTTTGGGTCTTTTTGTCATGACTTTTACTTTTATTTGTTGTTTTCAATTTTGAATAAACAGTGACTGTGACATATTAAATCGTTTTTTTCTAAAGTCTCCGTCTAGTGCCTAAAAATGCTGCAGGCGAAATCTTGGAAGCGTTGTTGTGATTGTGTTTGAGTTGGTTTAACGTCAACCATTAGCACTATATAGGCTATATTATGGACGGATCCCAAGACTGACGTCTGACAACTTTATTTGCTGCCACATATGAGACAGAGCGGGGATGCCATGACTCCTGTCTCAGTTCGATCACATTAAACTGACACCGACCCAACCAGTAGGGGCACAACCGCCAGGGCTCGAACACGGACCTTTTGCGTCGGAAGCCGATTTTCTACCCCAGGGTCACAGCGCCCTCCAGAGCTTGGAAGCAGCTGCTCTGATCCTCTATACTCAATTTGAGACTTCTTCAATAAACGCTCCTTTGTCGTTTGATGGAGCCAATCTCTACTTTCTTCAAGTAAACAAAAAAACAACTTTAGAAGTAACTGCTATTATCGGAAAGACTGCGCCTGCAGAGAAAAATATTATTTCCTGATGTACAATGAAACTGCCTATCCACTACAATCTTTGGCAGGAAACTCCTAACCCTTAAAAACAGTAACTGATATATGATTGTAGTTAGAGTATGCAGCCGATGTTTCTCGCCCATTTGGGGATTTTCCTACTCTACTGACTACCATTTTGTCAGCTCCAAAGATCAGCCTTAGCGTCCACGCAAACTAAAACCCACGTCTGTGTATCGAGAGACACGACCAGTCACAGATAGTAGCCAGCTGTCTATTTTTTTTATTTCTCAACGCCCATCGAATTATTAGCAACGCTTAACTGTTCATCTCGTAGAGTTTTGGGTTTACGGCGACCCTTACCTGTAGATTTTCCGGTGAATGGCGTAGGGCCCTGAGGAGGCACAGACTGTCCAGTAACGTAGGAAGGAGGCAAGGGCGTGAGGGGCTGTCCCACAGGTGGTACTGGGCAGTTGAGGGCCTGGCAGCAGCTGTCTTGTGGGTCAGTGGTCAGTTGGCAACCAGCGGGGATCGACTGGAAGCTCGGACACCTGGGGGAAACAGACAAGGTGTGAGGAATAATGTCCGTGTGTCTAACACATGTATCATGTCAGCTTATTCTTTTACTGAGTAACCAAGGAAAGTTCCTTAAATCCAGGCGGCTATACTTTTAACTTTACCTCATTTACAAATTACAGCAATAAAGAAACATATTGAAAGACAAATTTATTCTTATCAGTATTCTGTGAGAAGAGTATGAAACAATTTCAATATTTCTTATACACTCTAAACTGTCTCTTTTTTTCCTATTCGCCATCCTTCTTTCTCGTAAGCATCGACTATGCATCCTTAGCGTCATATTTAAGTAGTAAAAGAACTGAAGTGAGGAGTAGCCTGGATGGTTACAACTTTAACGTATATATCGGTTGACGGCTATCGCTCTACCTGTCACCGATTTGTCCGAAATGGTTTGGTCAGTGTCAATATAATGGGATCGACAAAGAGAGAAGTAGGTTATTCATGTTGTCTAATGTTGGCATTATGTAAAATTCGCCAATACTTAAATTTAAGACCCGCCCATGGTGTGAAATTATTACTGGCGCTTGAACGTTAAGGGAGAAACAGGCCTGTCATCACAGTCGAAACTAACTTTAAACGTTAAGAAAGAAACAAGCCTTTCATTGCAGGTGTCGCTAACTTTGGACGTTCACTGAGAGATAAACTAACCTGTCATCGCATTTGAAGCTAACTTTGATCGTTAAGAGAGAAACAAGCCTTTCCTTGCAGGTGTCGCTAACTTTGGCCGTTCATTGAGAAAGAAACTAACCTGTCATCGCAGTTGAAGCTAACTTTAAACGTTAAGAAAGAAACAAGCCTTTCATTGCAGGTGTCGCTAACTTTGGACGTTCATTAAGAAAGAAACAAGCCTTTCCTTGCAAATGAAACTACCTTTGAACGTTAAGAAAGAAACAAGCAGTTGAAGCTAACATTGGACGTTCATTGGGAAAGAAACTAACCTGTCATCGCAGTTGACTCTCTTGGTGGCAGCATCCTCGCAAACGCAGACCTTGTCGCAGCCCACGTTCCAGGTCTGGCCCTGGCGGTAGGCAACGCCATTGTACACGCACACAGCTGGCAGGGGGATTAGAAAATGTATAAACACAGGATGTCATATATACACATAATCATTGTACATTTATAAAGTTACAAGTTTTACTCAGGCGTCAAGTTGATTGATTGCTCCCTAATAATAAGAAACCTCTTCTGGTAAGTTAGAAAGAAAACTTGCTTACTAATTTTCTTAACTGCGAAATACATTGTACCACTTATTGATATTTGACGTTCCCGTGAAGAATTAAACGTTTGATTGTCACTTCGATTAAGAGAATTTAATAGCCCTAGCGGTTTTATGAACTCAAGTTGATTGAAAGATACTCAGACATGAACGAGGTGAATGTACGAGCGTGCGTCAGTCTGAATAACAGGAGTAGTGGGTGATGATGATAAAGATGATGATGATGGTGGTGGTGATGGGGATGATGATGATGATGATGATGATGATGATGATGATGATGATGATGATGATGATGATGATGATGATGATGATGATGATGATGATGATGATGATGATGATGATGATGATGATGATGATGATGATCATGATCATGATGATGATCATGATCATTATCATAGGCCTACAGTTTATTACACATGATGATCATACTGATTGATTATGGTGATGGTGAACATCACGTTGATAATAGCGACAACTACGATAATTGTGGTGATATGATGATGTTTACGTACCTGGAGGTGGGGTGACTACCGTGGGCGGTGTGACTCCGTTAGGCCCAGGGGTGGCAGGTGAGGCTGGTGGTGGACACTCTGGCTTCTTACAGCACGGGTTGAGCGGGTCGTACACCATGTTGCAGTTCAGTGGGAGGTTCGGGTAGTTGGGGCACCTGTGGGGCGGTGATGAACAGGGCGTTATGCTGGGGCTAGTGGTCTAGTCTATGCTGGCGCTAGTGGTATAGTCTATGCTGGGGCTAGTGGTATAGTCTAGGAGCTGAGGCCTAGTTGGACTGTTGAAGTTGAGTTGGTTTAACGTCCAACATCAGCACTATATAAACTATATTGTGGACGAGCCCCAAGATTGACGTCTGGTCGTTTTATGTGCTGCCACACACGAGACAGGGCGGGGATGCTATGACTCTTGTCTCAGTCGGTCACATTAAACTGACACCGACCCAACCAGTAGGGAGCGAAATCGCCTGGGCCACGGCGCCCCCGAGGCTAAGTTGTAATTGAGTTGGTTTAACGTCCAATGTCAGCACTATATCGACTATATAGACTGAGAGCTGAGGCAGTAATTCTTGTGGTAGACTGAGAGCTGAGGCAGTAATTCTTGTGGTAGTTGAGTTAAGTTGGTTGCTTAGCTTCCAAGTCATTATTATAAAGACTTAATTGTGGATAGGTCTGCAGGGAGAAAATGAAAGAGAGAGAGAGAGGGAGAGAGAGAGAGAGAGAGAGAGAGAGAGAGAGAGAGAGAGAGAGAGAGAGAGAAATACAAATAGACAGACACGCAGATAGACAGATAAACAGCAAGAGGCGTGTAGAGCAAAAGTACAAAGGGGACTGAGGAAGAGTAAAAATCAATAAGATGAAACAAAGTAAGGTGCAAAAGGAGTCGAAAAACAAAGGACATAATTTACCAGTGTATGGTTTTGGACTATTGAACTTAACACTGTGTGTTGTATAATAATGTACTCACTTGTCGGTACACTGGTAGTTGCCTGTCATGTCGTCCAGACAGACGCAGTCGTAGCTGCAGCCGTCCTGCCAGGTCTGCCCGGTGGTGTAGCGGCTTCCCTTGTACACACACGCTGGGGGCGGGGCTAACACACACACACACACACACAGGAACGAGTTATTACAATACATGTAATGCAATATCCATCATAATGTTCTTTGTAGAAAATAGTGTCAAGATCAGTGTTGGTTTCATGTATATCCAACCTAAATGCCCTTATTTAGATTTATAATTTTATCTTATTACCTTATTTCTCATTCACAGTCTAAAAATAGCAATGCTTCTTTTTTTTTTTTTTTGCTTCAGGGCATGTCGATGAGAAAGAACTATCACAATCATGTCTGACATTTTGGAACGACTAATTTGTGTTGTTGTTTTAATGCTGTTCTTGTTTTAGGATTAGTTGCTGCCAGTAACTATAAAACAGATTAACTTAGGAAACTGGTAAAAGACTTCTCATCTTCTCTTCTTCTCTTTTCACCATATTTACATCGTAAAGAGAGAAGGAGAGAGAGATAGAGAGAGAGAGAGAGAAAGAGAGAGAGAGAGAAAGAGAGAGAGAGAGAGAGAGAGAAACAGAGAGAGAGAGAAAGAGAGAGAGAGAGAGAGAGAGATTTTATGTATGCGCGGAGCCTTTACTAACATTGTTTTTTTGTTGTTGTTATTTTCAATATGTGTGTACTTTATTAATAATTCTAAAGTTACTGAATGACAGTTCTAAGACTCCCATTAAATAAAAACTCACGAGGGGTGGTGGGCGTGGTTGGTCCGGTAGGCGGGAACGGAGTGGGCGTGGCGTTAGGGTCCGGCTTGGGCGATGTGGGCGTCACGAGGCTGCCCGTGTACACGGCCGGGACGGAGGTCGGGGTCGGGTTGGGGTTGGGGTTGCTTCCCTGGTCACACTGAGGCGTCTTGCAACAGGTGGGATCCCTGGGGTCTGGCACCAGGATGCAGGTCACTCCGGAGCTGTGGATGGGAGGGTGGAAAGCTGTACCAGGCACTGGAGGGTAGTTGTAGTTGAGTTGGTGTAACGTACACCATCAGCACTATATAGGATATATTGTATACGGGCCCCAAGACTGACGTCTGACAATTTTATGTGATGTCTCAGCCGGTCACATTAAACTGACACCGACCCAACCAGTAGGGAGCGAAATCGCCAGGGCTCGAATCGAGACTGGATCTGTACTACCCCAGGGCCACCGCGCCCCCCAGGCATAGGAGGGATTGGTATCAACTTTTAGAACGGGAAAAAGAAGGAAAGTTTGTCTCTAACTGTACGAGGGACAAAGAAGTTAGGGTCCTCAATTTTTTTTTCACTGGCAAACGGAATGCTGAGGGGAGAGATTTGGTTTCTTAACATCTAAAGTCATCAGAAATGCTATATTATAGTGGACGAGTCCCAAAACTAAAGTCCTAACAATGTCACGTGTTGCCGACCACACAGAGACAGAGCGGGGATATAAGGACGCCTGTCTCAGCCGATCAAATTATACTCACAGGTGTGCCAATGGTACGCCTGGTTGTCATCAAGTTTAAAAAAAAACTCACTAAAGTTTGTCCCACAGTTTCTAACAATACGTTGGGTACGCAAGAGTTGGGGTCCTGATTTTTTTCTTATGGGGAAATGAAATGGCATCTTACATCCAAATCCTTTTATCCGATCTTTTTCTTTTTGTAATGCTTCTACCTTTACTGGTTTTACTGTAGGAGTCAAACTAAAGAGAAATTATAAAATATTAGCGTTATCTATGTTAGAGATTCGGTACACCGAGTAAAATGCACAGTACGGGCTTACTCACCTTGCTGGTGGGAGCTGGTACGAGCCACATCTGATCAAGGGATAAAATAAATACAATGGTACAAAACTTGATGAAAAGAGTGAGCAATACCTAACAGAAAAACGCATTGTAATTATACTGGTTGAAAAGGTAAATTTTCGTAGAAATGTATTTTGTAAACGTATCTTAACTTCTGTGTAACAACAGGGCAATCGACGTCTGTTTTAATATTCAAGTAACTATCATCTTAGTGTGTCAAGTAACTATCATCTTAGGTTTGACTAACACATCATTAAGCTCTAAGTTTGCGGTATCATTCTAGCCGGCACAATACTGAGGATGCATTAGATTGTCACGTTTGGCGTAAGTTATATACAATTATTTAAAAAGACTAATTTACTTATTGAATGGAAAAACAAACAAAAAATACTCTTGTCCATCTTCCATCCCTTATCTTTTCTTTGAACAACTTACCGAAGCAACAAACAAAACAAACAAAAAATTACTCTTCACCATCTTCCATCTCTTCTCTCATCTTTAAATAAAATAAAATTGTAATTATTGGTTAGTTTTACGTCTCCTAGTTTTCTTGAATAATCGCAGACTGATGAGATGATGGGACCAACAACTGAGGTTCAACGACTAGTGAAAACATCCTGTTGTCAGTGAAAGGGCATTTACCAACTGTCGCTCCTCACTCAGCTTTCATTTTGTTCTGTTTTTTGTTTGCTTGACTTGTTGATATTTATTGTTGCTGCTTGGTTTGGTTTTTCATCTAGTTTGTTTACATCCTAAGCAAACTTATTTGTTTACCTGTCTATGCAGGTGTATCCACCGGTGGAGGCGTCCTCGCATACACAGGTCTTGTCGCAGCCAACATACCAAGTCTGGCCCTGGGTGTATGCCTTGCCCATGTAGATGCACACATCTTCAGAAGGTAAGAAACACATTCATACAAAATCAGTGTTAGGATAGTGATTTTCTTTAATATAGATCAGCGTGATGTTAAATTTTTGTTAATGTCGCCCAAGACTTACTTATTATTACCACATGCTATATCAATCATAATTATGACAGAAATCTCTTAAGTCACGTTCATATTTGTTAAACTTTTTTTTATTCTCTCTATGGTGGTGATCATGCGTTAGCTTTAGCCTTGATTAATTTCCATGTATAATTTTTTCCCCAATTTTGGCGCGTAGTACGTTTAAAACTAACACTTTACCTTGAGGGATCGGTGTCGGGCCAACAACTGGAGTTTTGGTGCTGGCGGGTGGGGGGATGATGCTTGGGAACAGAGTAGGCGTGGGGGGTCCTGCAGTGGTGGGGGGAGTCGTGGGGCCTGTCCCTTGGGGCGGAGTTGGTCCTGAAGTGGGCGGAGTCAAACCGGGACAGTAAGGCACTTGGCAGCAGATGTCGGTTGGATCTTGGATCTTCACGCAGTTGGCCGGGATGTTGGGGTAAGGCGCGCATCTACGTGTGTGTGATGGGGAAAATAAAGAAAAACTATTGACAGTGACTGTTTATCTTTCTGTAGTGTACAAGTCTAAACATATATTGAAAGAAAAAATATAAACATATACATATCCATTGAAAATGCTTTCAGGGCTCATAATTTTGTAAATATTACAATCCTGCATAATATTGCATTACAAAAACAACCCATTTACCTTAAACACTAAAGGCAAAATTTTGTTCTAGTTTGAAATGTCCAGAATGTATGAAAAATCCTTCAGCCCTTCTAAATAGCAATTGAATAAAAATAATGATAATTTTATTTGCGTAAATGAGTTTCTGAAATAATTATAAGGCTTAAGTGTTGTCTCAACGGCTCCTCAAGGTTTAGTTACAAGCTAGCCCGCTTATAGTTAGTCGTTCTACTGATCATGGAGTTCAGAGTCAGAATGCTGTAGTCAATTCTACAGAACTATCTCAGTGATCGCTATTGGGCCCAGTGAGATAGTGCGATAGTAGCCGAGAATGCATCACTCGTTGCCTGAGGCTTCGAGATAGCGCTCGCCTATTCATCCCCTCTTCCAGTGTTACCAGACGTTCTTACTTTTCAATTGATTTTCTAGTGTTTAAGTGGTAAACTCTTCTTTATTTTGACAGTCCATTACTTCGGTTACTGATCAATAGGCATGCATACGCAATATTTTATTGAAGAAACCAGTTATTTACTGTTTTTAAAATGACTAGATTGTAACCAGACTTTAGTGGATGCATTCATTTCTTATAATCCTATCTCGAGTAAAAATTAATGTTAATTTAACTCACAGTTGATAACTTGCAGGTACATACATTTTCTTTAGTTCCCTTGGGGTGCTATGCGCGAAACTCAACATGAATGCATCCTACATGAAAACCCCATATATGGCCTTTACATTATGTTTTTTTATATTCAGTTAGTTTTGAAGACTGACCTCTGCTCACACTTGTAGAGTCCAGTCATCATGTCCACGCAAACACAGTTGTAGTCGCAGCCATCCACCCACTTGTCTCCTGTCTTGTACTGCTGGCCCTTGAACTCACAGAATCCTGGGAGATGCGAGGTGTGATTAATGCACATTTTACATGTACTTACTAAAATTGTTAGAATAAGAAACATGCAATACACAGGCATACACAGAGAAATAAAAATGATTTTGCAATTTAAAAGTACGTACGTAAAAGCCAAGAGAAACTGGGACAAATGAAGTCTTGGAATCTTCAAATCGGAGATTAAAGCATAATCTTATAGTGACAGATTTGTGTAAAATATCCAGCCTCTACGTTGTTTTGTTATTCTTGTTGTTGTTGTTGTTGTTGTTGTTGTTGTTGTTGTTGTTGTTGTTGTTGTTGTTGTTGTTGTTGTTATTTTGTTATTAATCTTATTGCTTCTCTTCTTCTTCTTCTTCTTCTTCTTCTTCTTCTTCTTCTTCTTCTTCTTCTTCTTCTTCTTCTTCTTCTTCTTCTTCTTCTTCTTCTTCTTCTTCTTCTTCTTCTTCTTCTTCTTCTTCTTCTTCTTCTTCTTCTTCTTGTTGTTGTTGTTGTTGTTGTTGTTGTTGTTGTTGTTGTCGTCGTTGCTGTTCTTGTTGTTTTTTGTTATTTTACACTTACAAGGTTTAAATCAGTTTAACCCCTAATATTTAACCGGAATTTTACACACAAAAACGAATTCCCAATTGTGTTAAGTTAAAACAGTATTAGTATGGCCATAAAACTCACCAGTGCGCTGGCTGGGAGGCGGGGTCCCTACAATCACTCCAGGCTTGTTGGACACGGGGAACGGGAACGGGGTGGGCGTGGCGGGCGGGGGCACCGTGCTGGGGTACGAGCCGTCGGGGAACGGGGTGGGGCTAGGGCCGGTGGGCGTGGGCTGTGGGTTGGGGCTGGGCGTGGCGAAGCACTGAGGCACCTGGCAGCACACGTCGTTGGGGTCGGTGACAAGCTTGCATCCTGGCTGTAGCTGGTAGGTGGGGCACCTGGGCAGATGATGATAATGGTGATGAAGATGATGATGATGATGATGATGATGATGATGATGATGATGATGATGATGATGATGATGATGATGATGATGATGATGATGATGATGATGATGATGATATAAATGATTAGATGCTGGTAATGATTTTATTGAGATGAAAGTTTTTGGTATATTCAGACGGAATTATGTGTTACTGTATAATATAGTTTTGATAGTGATATTGATGATGATGATGAGGAGGAGGAGGAGGAGGAGGAGGAGGAGGAGGAGGAGGAGCAGCAAGATGAGGAGGAGGAGGACGACGACGACGACGACGACGACGAACAGGAGCAGCAGCAGGAGAAGCAAGAGGAGGAGCAGAAGGCGGAGCAATAGAAAGAACAGGAGGAATGTGGTGAGAGGGTACATAAATTTCCACAAGAGGAATAAATTAAGGCAATAGTTTTCTTTCGTAACTTGTCCTCTCTTAAGAAGAAGGCGTAATTACAAATCTAAACCACCCCCGGATAAATTCGCGTTCTAACCTGTCGGCACAACTGTAGTAGTTCTTGTCGGCGTTGTCGCAGCGGCAGACCGTGTTGCAGCCGTCCTTCCATGTCTGGCCCTGCCTATATGGCACTCCATTGTACACACAGAATGCTGAGGGGTTGGATGAGATAAGAGTTGACATTTGATAGAAAGAATATGTGTGTATAGTTGGTTGGTTCGTTGGTACACATGAATGGACAGTTGCATTAACTAAATGTCTAGGGAATTTGACTAACAAAAGACCATTGGTTTCAATAATAATCAGTGGAAAATCTGAAATACTACAAAACTGCAATTGAGATAAAACTTGTACGTTAGATAACGGTATCGTTCTAACTGCACTGCAAAGCCACTTTGGAAAATTAGTATCCTTTCTATTTAAATTGTATCGGGCGCTTTATCATAATGGTTATTCAATCTTAATTAAGACAGTTATGTAGCATCTTGAGGTGTTTTTTTTTAATTCTCGAGAGTACAAGTCTTGCTCACACGTTTGTGTCGGTGACAGTGGGTCTGTGGTAGAACATCGGCTTCCGGCGCAAAAGGTGCGGATTCGAGCCCTAGCGATTGTCTTCCCTAGTGGTTGGGCCGTTGTCAGTTTAATGTGATTAGCTGAGACATGAGTCATGGTATCCCCACCCTGTCTCGTGTGTGGCAGCACATAAACTTGTCAGACGTAAGTTTTGGGGCCCATCCACAATATAGCTTATATAGTGCTCATGTTGCACGTTAAACCAACTCAACAACAACAACAACAACAACAACAACAACAACAATAGCTCACAAGCTTGGGTCGGTGCTGGGGGTGCTCCTGATACTGGGGTCTGGCCTGGTGGAGTCGGGGTCAGGGTGATCCTGGGGGGAAGTCCAGGTGATGGTGTCTGGCTGTCATCGCAGGACGGCACCGTGCAGCAGAAGTCATTGGGATCCTGAACCAGTTTGCACTGAGGCGGGAGGGCGCCGGTTGTGGGACACCTGATATACAGAGGATGGAGCGGTAGAAGATGAACATTTGGGCTCTGGGTTGTATGCGCTTGCGGTTTCTTAAAAAGACAGTGTGAAGTTTGCACCACAACAGAAATGGAAATAGGCAGATCATATAGCCAGAATTGATGACAACAGGTGAACTCAAAGAGTAACAGAGTGGCAGCCAAGAAACGGAAGAAGATCAAGAGGAAGACAAGCAAGAAGGTGGCGAGATGATATAGTAAGAGAAAAGGGGGGAGAGCAGAGCAGCTAGAGATAGAGAAAGGTGGAGATGTGATTCGGAGGGCTACATCCTGCAGTGGATGGACAAAGCCTTAACAAATAACAATTAAATGTTAGTTTACTGCATTTTCCTTTATCTTCAGGTCTTTTTCTTTTGAGAGGCGGCAAGGTTACCACAACTTTACGTTATTAACATGTACATGATTGTACTATGTACCGTATCCATCCTCATCAATAGTACCAGTTGTTTTTGTGTTTTGTTTCCGCTTGATTGCTATGGATTTTCTTTTTTCTTTTTTATTAAACAAACATACAAACAAAGTCAAGTATGGGGGATTTTCTACTGTGCTCTAAGATCATGTCTACATTACTAAGTTAGTTGCTGAAGAGTCGTAGGTCATGTCCCTTTAGAACCAGGCGTGAGAAGGTAGTGCTTACATCTGGGTGCAGGGAGGCGCGGTGGTCCTGGGGTAGAACATCGGCTTCCGACGCAAAAGATCCAGGTTCGTGCCCTGGCGATTGCGTTTCCTACTGGTCGGTGTCAGTTTAATGTGACCGGTTGAGACAGAAGTAATGGTATCCCCGCCCTATCTCGTGTGTGGCAGCACATAAAATTGTCAGACGTCAGTCTTGGGGCCCGTCTACAATATAATCTATATAGTGCTGATGTTGGACGTTAAACAAACTCAACCCTCACCTCTGGTTGCAGGAGTAGCGGCCTGTAATGCCATCCTCACACACACAGTAGTAGTCACAGCCGTCCTGCCATTTCTGGCCCTGCATGTATCTCTGGTTCTTGTACATGCATCCCTCTGGCGTAATTGAAATGTTAGAATATCCATTTAGGTTTAGAGTGTGAGACACAAAAGCAACATACGAATATCTGTAACAGTATGAGGAATATCTATACACGGTTTAGTTCGTTCCATAGTCTTCGACAGAGCGTTGGGCAATCAATAATTATAGTCCTGCTTAACTATAATTATTAGGGTTTTAAAAAAAAGTGATCGAAAGAAGAAGCCGTTTGAGGCGCAGAAAGCTGCTCTTAATCTGTGTAAAGAAAATCGACAAAGAAGAGCCTATTCTATCTCTGCGTTTTTATGTTGTTGTTTTCTGTTCATTGTCAATTGTCTTATGATAAGGCATGTAACGACCTTTCTCTATCTCCATCTCCATCTATCGTATCTACCTATATCTCTATCTATTCATCTTTTTATCTATCTGTTAATCAATCTATCTATCTGTCTATCTATCTATCTATCTATCTATCTATCTATCTATATCTATCTATCTATCTATCTATCTATCTATCTATCTATCTATCTATCTATCTATCTATCTATCTATCTATCTATCTGCCTATCTATCCACCCATCTATTTAGCTAGGTTTCTACCTATATATCTACCTACTCATCCACCATACTACCATTCTATCTTAATGTATATTTACCTGGAGGTTTAGACGTGGGCTGGCCAGGTACAGCTGGCTTTGTGGGTACTGGTGCCTGCCCAGTGACCTTGCCCGTGGGCAGGTTGGTGTAGACCTTGGTAGGCCCAGGTGTGGGGATATCTGATGGGCTGGGTGTCTTGATGCACTGTGGCACCTCGCAGCACGTAGGGTCGTTAGGGTCGGGGATCAGGGTGCAGCCCTGGAACGGGAGCGTCAAAGAATAGATATAATAATAATGAAGATGATTAAGTTGGTAGGTTGGTTGGTATGTTGGTTTTTTTTTAACTTCCATCGTTGGCAGCTTGGATATAGAACAACATGGGTCTCAAGACTTGGGTATGACAATTAATTGGTGTGAAATCACAGTTGAAATCACTTGCCATTAAAAGTTAGTAAAAGTCAAGAGAAACTGGGACAGTTGTTGTGTATCCATTGTTGTTGTTGTTGTTGTTGTTGTTGTTGTTGTTGTTGTTGTTGCTATTGTTGTTGTTGTTGTTGTTGTTGTTGTTGTTGTTACTGTTATTAAGGTTGTTGAGTTAATACCATATTATTTCTGATGAATAACTAAAGATCTTGCTCACCTGATTCTGAGTGAACTGTGGACAACTATCGGAGCATCTGTAGATTAATACTAGTAGTAGTAGTAGTAGTAGTAGTAGTAGTAGTAGTAGTAGTAGTAGTAGTAGTAGTAGTAGTAGTAGTAGTAGTAGTAGTAGTAGTAGTAGTAGTAGTAGTAGTAGTAGTAGTAGTAGTAGTAGTAGTAGTAGTAGTAGTAGTAGTAGTAGTAGTAGTTGTTGTTGTTGTTGTTGTTGTGGTTAGTGTTGTTGTTGTTGTTACAGTTATTAAAATTGTTGAGTTAACACCATATTATTACTGATGAATAATTTAATGCTCTTCTTGCTCACCGGGTTCAGAGTGAACTGCGGACAACGATCGGAGCATCTGTAGACATTTCCCATGGCGCTGTCACACACGCAGACCTTGCTACAACCGTCCGTCCACTGTTGGCCCTGACTGTACTGCACGCCTTTGTACACGCAGTAGTCGGGACCTGGGGTGGAGAATTTCATTTTTAAATAAAGATTTATGGAAATAATCTATGCAACATATTTGAAGTACTAGATGACGGAGGTATGAGATCAGTGGATATGTAAAGCATATAAAGCATATAGGTAAAGAGGTTAGTGTGTGCTGTTGCTTAACCTCCAACGTCATCAGCAAATATTATTATAGGCTCTATTGTAAACGTATATATATTTTTTTTTCCTTTCTTATTTCTTTCATCATAAGTTCAAGCTGGTGATGTCTTATCATATAATAAAACTTCATAATTATTGCCTTATAAATATAAGTATTTCTTTTTGCTTACTGGGCGGTGTCTGCATCGGGGGAGTGCTCTGTCCAGGTCCTGGCGTCACTGTGGTCTGCCCGGGCAGGGTGGGACCGGTGCCTGGGGTGGGGCGGGGCGTGGCGGGAGGGGCGGCGGTGGGCAGGCACTCGGGCACCTTGCAGCACGCGTCGTTCGGGTCGTTGATGAGGCGGCAGTAGGACGGGATGTTCAGGTAGAGGGAGCACCTGGGGAAGGTTCACGTGTTAAGTTTGTTAAGTTTGCAATGTAAAACCCTCACTTTTGGACGTGATTGGAAAACAAAGCTTCAAAATTAATATTATTTTCAGGGTGTAAAAATAGAAAAAGTATAGTACGAGTACTTAAGTATGGCCAAGACTGAGAGTTGAGTTGTTTTCATAGCAGTCAACGTCAGCACTATATAGAATATTGTGGACAGGTCTCGAGACAGTGTGGAGGATACGAGAAATCTTGTCTTAACCGTCCAACGTCTGCACTATATAGGATATTGTGGATGGGTCCCAGGACTGAGGTTTGACGATTTTATGTGATGCCAGCCACACAGAGACAGCGTGGAAGATACGAGAAATTCTGTCTCAACCTGTCATGTTATACTGACATCGACCTAAATAGATTGGGAATAAATCGGTCCATACATTTTTGATTAATGTTGGGTTTCCAGGGATTTCCTCATTTGAAGACTAAAGTTCTTTTAATTGCGCCAGTTGGTCCTCTATTGAGCATCAGAGAATACTTCAGCAGAGCTTTACGGAGAATAAGGAGTTGGAGTATACATATATAACACATCAATAACCAACAGCTATAGGGAACACCACTAGCTCAGTTAGTAATGCTCTTGATTGTCGAGCAGGAAGTCCATGGTTCGAATCTCAGCTAGTGCCCCATTTTCCGGAAAACTTAGCGAACGTAAAATAGAAGTTTCCAAGGGTTATAAATTCCTCCTGCCGTTCAAACTGTTGTTGCTCAAATTATACTATGGTGATAGAAATGTCAAAGATTAAACAGACAGACCTTCATGCAGGAAAGATTGGTGCAGAAAGAGTGAGGAGGGAGAGTGGAAACATATTTCGTTACCTTTCAGTGCATGTGTATTTGCCTGTCATCTGGTCGACGCACACGCAGTTGTACTGGCAGCCATCTTGCCATGATTGGCCTTGTTTGTACATGACGCCATTGTACAGACAACCAGGTGCTGGGAAAATAGACATTTTTAAAGAAAATAATATACATCTATAACTGTATGTCTTAATAATAAAAGTAATTAATATTTAAACCTTGAATAAAGCGTACATTATGTTATCAAGATACCAGCAGCGCTATTATATTAAAGTTGGTAAATAATCTTTGCACTCACTGCTTTGCTACGGTTCATACATTTCGAATGAAATTCTCTCATTGAAACCTTTGAAAAACTCCATTAGCTTGTAAAGTTTTTGAGATTTGACTGTAAGTTGACTATGAACTAAGTAAAGCCGTGCAATTAAGTTGCATTTTTATTCAAAGAATTTGTGGTATATAATATAATTATAAATTATTGTTGTCTGTTTGTTGTTGGGTTTTTTTTATGTCAATATTGCTGATATTGCTGGTGCGAATTGAATATCCAACCCAAATTTGACTTGCGGTTTATTAGAGCGTATCGTGTCTGTCGTATCTTATTCAGTACTCACGGTT
Organism: Elysia chlorotica; assembly: GCA_003991915.1. Classification (NCBI taxonomy): domain Eukaryota; kingdom Metazoa; phylum Mollusca; class Gastropoda; family Plakobranchidae; genus Elysia; species Elysia chlorotica. The sequence continues at coordinate 126,867 of RQTK01000169.1, forward strand.
GGTGGGAGGCGGCAGTGTGTTTCCAGGGTTGTTTGGATCAGGGATCGGGTTCGGAGATGGCGGGATCAGGTATCCGTCGAAAGTTCCAGGCGATGGCGTCGGGATGGTGAACGGATCAGGGTTGGGGTTTGGAGCATTGGTGGGAGGGGGCAGAGTTTTGCCTGGATTGTTGGGGTCAGGGGGGTTGGTGGGCGGGGCCAGCGTCTTTCCTGGGTTGTTGGGGTCCGGAGCTCCAGTGGGGACGGGGGCGACTGTCGGGTTGGTTGGTGGCACCACTGGACACACTGGGACCTTACAGCACGAGTCGCGGGGGTCAGTGGTCATCACGCAGTTGGGGCCAGGTGGTGGTCGGGCGGCGCATCTGGAGTGGTGGTAGTAAAGTCAGAAACATGCAATTGAAAATATAAGTACATGTATCAAACTACGTGCATTTTGAACGGGAAAGTTATGATTTGAAAATACATGTACCAAACTACGTGCGTTTTAAAACGGATGATAATGTATAATAATAACACAAACATGGGCATGCAGTTGAAAATAAAATAAACTATTTTGAATCGGATAACTATTGTGTATAATGAAAACAAACATGACCATTGACTGTGAAGAGATATCTAACTCTACAGTAAATAAAAATAGGAAATCCTTACTCGCTTTTTTTATAATTTGTTAGATGTTATCTGGTAAAATCATTTCAAACGATTTAGCAAATTGATCTGAACTCGTCTGTTCCAACAAAGTGTTTTGAAGATTCCCTTTTTTTTTTTTGCTTTCTTTGCTTCTAACTGCTTGTTATTATCTCTTCCCTTCTCTTCTCTTTCTCTTTCTTTCTCTCTCTCTCTCTCTCTCTCTCTCTCTCTCTCTCTCTCTCTCTCTCTCTCTTTTTTTTTTTGCTTTAGTTTGTTTTGTTGCGGCCTTTTTAAAACCAGAATAATAGATTTATTTGTACTTTTTGATCGCTTACATATCTGTAAAATCACTGAAAGATGATAAACCTGTAACTCACCGCTGACTACACCTGTAGAAGCCAGTCACTGCGTTCTCACACACGCACTTCAGGTCACAACCATCTTCCCATTGGGCGCCTTGCTTGAAGGCCACACCGTTGTAGACGCAGACATCTGAAACAGGTTCAAGTAAGGACCTTCATCAGTTTACGCGAAATACATGTATGGTTTAGATTTCTTATTTGACATTTCGTCTTGGCTTCTTTGGTGTTTTTTGTTTTTGTTTTTTCTTCGTTTTTTTGTTTGTTTGTTTTTTTGTTATTTTTTTGTGTGTGTAGAACTCGTAATGTTTCGCTTATACTATCTTAATCTGTTGTATTTACATCAGCGCCGCGAGCTACAGTAAATTAATCAATAGTTCACTTTCATTGAATTCTTAGGCCACAACCAGACTGCTACTGGTGGCTTGGGTGGGGCTGGGCCTTCCGTATAAACACTTGTAATTTTCAGCCTCGTTCTGAGTGCGCAAATAAATACAAGAGGGGTTCATAGGGACCCCTTACCCCAAACACCAGCGACAGTCTGGTTCTGACCTCCACTATTTTGCTCTATATCAACAATTGATTCTTTATTCATCCCAAAAACTTGAAACATGAAATAAGGAGATAGTCGAGACTGTGCTAGTCTGTTATGAATACATATAATTGCATTTTTTTTCTCCTAAGCTTTGCATGGATAACTCTTTTCTCAAGCAGGATTTCGGCCTCTGAGCTGGCTACCCTCTACCCTTACAGCCTACTGTACTCCACAGCGTGGGCTCACCTGTTCTTGGCGCCGGGGTCGGGCTGAAGAACGGGTTGGGCGGCTGGGTGGTTGTCTTCGTGGGCGGCGGGATGGTGTTCTGTGTGAAGTCGCAGTACGGCGTCTTGCAGCACGGCTGGTTCACGTCGGTCACGTACGTGCACTGAACCGGCAAGGTGATCATTGGCGGGCAGCTTTACGTCGCGATTCGAGGGCGGAGGAAGATTAACAGTGGGAATAGAAGAGGGGAGTTTTTTTAATACTTATCGAACAGTTGTGTGTGTGTATTTAGCTTTGTGAGTGTATACATGTTTTTAATCAATGGAATGTTCTTGACAAGATCTAGCAGATAAAAACATGAAATATTTATATCAATTTGTGCGGGGCGATAGCTCTTTCTGTTTCATTCGAAATAAGCTTGCCAATTGGGTATTTATAGAGTTTGTTTTATTTACACATTGAGACATGTTTGTACTGTATATGTGTCGTTCTCCTTAATGTTTGAGTCATTATAATTATCATAGTTTATGTACACACAACAATTTCTTTATTATGTTTTATAAAGCATGCCGGCTAATACATTCAATGTTGACTTTAGTGGCCAGTCCTTAAGACCAGATTCCGAATGTACTCACATTTCAATGCACTTGTACACGCCCGTGCCGTCGAGACACTCACAGTTGGCGTCACATCCGTCTTGCCACTTGCTGCCAACCTGGTATTGACGACCCTTGTACACGCACACTCCTGCACAGAGAGAGATGAGTTGGGTTGAGTTGAGTTGAGTTGATTTGACGTCCAACATCAGCATTGTATAGGCTATATTGTTGACGGGCCCCAAAACTGACGTCTGACAATTTTATGTGCTGCCACACACGAGACAGGGCGGGGATACCATGACTCCTGTCTCAGTCGGTCACATTAAACTACACAGAGAGATAATGCCATGAAATTTTCGTGCTTGTTTGATATTTAAAAGTGTTCCCCAATTGTACATGGTTGCAACGTATACTGTGCATCATTTAACACGGCGAAAATTATAAATAGACCCAGTGAATATAAACAAAGTATAAACATTTTTTTAAAAGTTAGGTTAGGTTTTCCGAAACTTCCTCTTTGTAGAAGTGTAGTTTATTCTAGTATAACGTCTCATAGATTCCAAAGGAGAACCCTTTAGGGTCACGGGTGCCAAGAATAGCATATGACAATATCACACCATGCCACACAAGGCCTGAGCAGGGAATTCCAGGACTATGTCTCAGCCGGCCACTTTATACTAAAACCGACCCAACCAGTAGGGGTAAAAAAAACTAAAATAAATTCGCCCAATCGTGGGGTCCATTCGGGTACCTCCCAAATGAAAACCAAACTCTTTATACTACCACTCAAGCCACTCACTTCTTCTGTCTTTTCAATTGTTTGCATGATTGTTATGTATGCTATATTTCCTCTATTACGAAAGTTATAGAGGTATCCAGTGCTTACAAACAATGTTTAGAGAGTAAACGTACCAAAGCATTGTTTAGGGTGATATTGGATCTCGATGATCCAATAACCTGTAATACTGATTTATCTTTATGAATGGGATAAAAAGTAGACTATTCGCTGCTCTAACTCATTACAATGAATTTATGATAGGTGTTAAATACCGAGAACTTAAAACGACACTGATGACATCGACAGAGCACTCTTTACGTTATTGTCTACTTTCGTTTGTGGACCTACCTTTGGGAATTGGTGATGGTGTAGGCTGGCCGGCCATGGGCGTCGGGTTGTTGGGGTTGTACGGGGTAGGGGCGGGGGTGGCGTAGCCTCCTGTCTTCTGGCCTGGAGGCGGCGTCGGGATGAGTCCGGTGCCTGTCTTGTTGTTGACCGTCTGGGGGATGTCACAGCGGATCACCTTACAGCAGAATGGGTCTCTGGGATCGTCCTCGTAGTGGCAGCCTGCAGGCACGGTGTTGTAAGTGGGGCACCTGCACGGTAACAATGAAAGGAATGTGTGAGTAGTAAAGCATCGTTGATGTATAAATGTAAGATAAGCACCCAAAAAAATCAAAGATTAATATATGTGCTGTTTAAATAATATTTTAATGTATTTTGAGCACATGGTTTTATTAAGCGCTGATGTAGCAGACACTTTTTTGGGCATTTAGAAATACAAAAAGACATACAAATAATCATTATATATCAACAGTAAATAATAGTTCGGTAATAAACGCCATGTTATTGCTTCCTGCTTTAAAATTTGGAGGATTTCTGATTGACCAAACAAGTTCAAAGTGACACCGAAGTAGAATATTTGAGTACTGCAATGTCTGTCTCAGTAGCAACAGATCTGGCTCTTAAAGAACAGCAATACCATTCCTTATATCAAGTTACAACTGAGCGCTAGTTAAGGCACTCGTGTAAACCTTTTGCAGCTAAAATTATTCCCTTAAAATAATTATAGTAGAGATAAGCAGTTACCTGTTGTCACATCTGTATACACCCTGCATGGCATCTTCACACTCGCAGGCGTAGTCGCAACCGTCGTACCACTTCTGGCCCTGCGTGTACTGCTGTCCCTTGTAGACGCAAACGCCTGGGAGGAGCGGACAGAATGTGTTGGGTTTTTTTTTTCAAGACAGTCACTTTTTGAGGCGTCTTGGGCATTAGCTGCACTCTAAGGTATTCCCTAGCTTTGGTTTGTTTGTTGTTGTTGTTGTTGTTTTTAATTGTTGTTGTTACTGTTTTAACATTTTATACATGAAGAGTTATCCTTCTGGCTACGAGATATCTGCAATACATAACTTTGCAATGTGTAAAAAAGAAGAAGAAAAAAGATTTCAAACTATTGGGAGGAGCATGTTGAAGAATTAAGTGACAGGGTGGTTACGAAAACTAAAAACTCAGTCGTTGTATCAAAGAAAGAGATTGAATATTTCGATAATAGATGGACTTTTTGGTGATGTCGTGAGATCCATTCTTCAAATGGATGTTAACAACACAATAAGATTGACGTTAACAACACAACAAGATGGACGTTAACAACACAACAAGATGGACGTTAACAACACAACAAGATGGACGTTAACAACACAACAAGATGGACGTTAACAACACAACAAGATGGACGTTAACAACACAACAAGGTGGACATTAACAATACAACAAGATAAACGTTAACAAGACAACAAGATGGACATTAACAACACAACAAGATTGACGTTAACAACACAACAAGATGGACATTTACAACACAACAAGATAGACGTTAACAACACAACAAGATGGACGTTAACAACACAACAAGATGGACGTTAACAAACACAACAAGATGGACGTTAACAACACAACAAGATGGACGTTAACAATACACCAACATGGACTTTAACAACACAACAAGATGGACGTTAACAACACAACAAGATGGACATTAACAACACAACAAGATGGACGTTAACAACACAACAAGATGGACATTAACAACACAACAAGATGGACGTTAACAACACAACAAGATGGACGTTAACAACACAACAAGATGGACGTTAACAACACAACAAGATGGATGTTAACAATAATGGACGTTAACAACACAACAAGATGGACAACACAGCAAGATTTGCCTTAACAACACACAACAGAAAACACTCACTGGGCGGAGCGGCCGTGTTCGTGGGTCCACCTGGTCCGGGGCTGACAGTGGTGGAGCCGAGTCCTGGAGCCATTGTGGTGCTGGGCTGCTGTGGTGGCACTGGCGCGCAGTCTGGCACCTCACAACACGGGTTGCTAGGGTCCTTCACCAGGCGGCATCCGGCGGGCAGGTTCAGGTAGCGCGGGCATCTGAGCAAGATGAAATATTGATTAGAAAGGTGTTCCATGTTTGGCCCGTGCTCTAGAGGCTGCGGTTTTCCTTATTGTTTGGGTCGGTGTCAGTATAATAGCGGTTTTGTGGTCCACACGACGATAAAGGATGAGACAACTAAACCCCTTAGACGTGGCGTTTTAGGATTGCTCATTGGCTCGTATGATATACCTTTACATATCGTCTTCATCTTTGGTGCCGGGCTCGAACCATGCACGTTTTGCATCGGAAGCCTATATTCTACCCCAGGATCACCGCCCCCCCCCCCCCCCCCGCGCCGGCCCTGCAAAGAAGAGCAATGCCACGCTTTTTTCCCCCCGCAGCCCCCCCCCCCCCCCCCCCCCGGATGGTCTCAGTATAAAGTGACTAGCCATGTCTATGGTATCCCCGTGATCTTTCTTTGATTCGAAAATTTGCCTTTTTTTTACTTGTTTATGGAACATCATGCTCCTCTTCTCCTCAAACCAAAATGCATTGGAAATCCATACTTCCTCAAAGGAAAACATTAAATCATAACTCTCAACTAAAAACCCAATATAGTTTGGGTGATTTCAACTCTCTAGGAGTAATTAGCTCGATATCAGTGGAGTAGACTATAGAGTCTTACTTTTCCAAGCACTCGTATTTTCCGACCAAAGCTTGAACGCATTCGCAGTCAAATTGGCATCCATCTGTCCACTTCTCGCCTTGGTTGTATCTTGTGCCCTTGTATTCGCAGAAAGCTGGGGTAAAGTGATGGATTGATTGAAATCGTTAATTCATTACATGCTGAATTTAATAGAAAAACAGTTTAAAGTTTTTATTTGCTTGAAATTGATAAATAAAGATAGGAAAGTTTGACGAATGGTAATAAAACAGGAAACACTAGGATATTTCTATGCTACAGATGGAGAAAGTGAGAGAGAGAGAGAGAGAGAGAGAGAGACGAAAAAAGAGAGAGACAGACAGACAGAGAGAGAGAGAAGAGAGAGAGAGCAGAGAGAGGATAGAGAATAAGATAGAGAGAGAGAGAGAGAGAGAGAGAGAGAGAGAGAGAGAGAGAGAGACCGAAAAAGAGAGAGACTGACAGACAGACGGAGAGACAGATAGACAGAGAGGCAGACAGATGGAGAAACGGGTATAGATAGACAGACAATCAGACAGAAAATAAGATAAGGAGCATGAATGAAAAATCTTGGTAGATAACATAACATAACATAATTTACAAATGTAGACTATGTGTCCTTTTAAGGCACATTTGGTGGTCCTTATCTACATGTTATAGTCCTCGTATATTGAATTAATGTATGTGTCCTTTTATGGCACATTAAGTGGTCCGTATATACATGTTATAGTCCTCGTATATTGACAAAGATGCAAGTGCATTTTACCATCATTATTACATGTACTATACTTAATCACATTGTTGAAACTTTTTATGTAATGCGCAATCACTTGTCCAGATTGATGATAAGGAATGTATGCTAAGTTCTTAATTTTTTTTTTTTTATTAATATGTACTACTTAGATACAACTATGTTTAAGTAAAACTTTTTGCTAATTGTGTTGCTGCATGTATATTTGTATAACTGTTTATATGTATTCTTCTTTCAAAGCCTGTGCTTGACAAAATAATTTTCGATATGTATGTTCTTAAAATATATATATTGACTGAATAAACATTGAATTGAATTGAATTGAGTACTACTTACTTCTGGTGGGCGGAGCTCCAGTAGATCCACCAGGCCCAGGGCTGGGCGTGGGGACATTGGCGTAGCCGGTGACCTTGCCTGTGACTGGAGGCGGGGTGGGCACGTTGGTGGTCTGTGTGGCTGGTGTAGGTCCTGCTGATCCAGGAACCTGGCATAGTCGGATAGCGGAGAAAGCAGTGGTATCAGAGACAATAGATTTAGTGGGACGTTTCACAATAAGAGCTCACAGTGCTAATGATACGGATAGTATATGTGACGCGGGCTCACTCTATTTCTGTATTGAGATTAAGGTGGTTGACCAATCTTTAAAGATTTTTACTATAGTTTAAAGAAGGAAGAAACCGCCTTAATTACCCCGACCCACATAATGCGAAATTCTCCCTGTGAGATTTGTCACTGTTGAAACGTTTCATGTGGATTGGTGTACATGGAAGACTTTGCGATCGATTAGATGATAAGGGATAACGGATAACGTTGACGTGAACACGCCCATGGAATCCTCGGGGAAAGAGTTGAAGATGGAGGTCAGTGCGACAGATGGGTGAGAGCAAGAGTGGAAAATCATGGCCTGAAATAAGAAGTTTGACACAGGACAGGGAAGCATAGAAAATCACCTGTCAAAGTGGGAGAGGCAATGATGATAAAACACTCCTTTGAGAAACGGGGTAGAATGCACAAACATGACGTAGCTTACGTCTCGTAGTAAGCCTCATTATTCTTATATTGCTACGATGAGGCGTAAGCTACGTCTTGTTTGTGCATTCTACCAAAGTTTTTACACGGTTCAAATACGAGTTATTTTTGCATGATTGTTTTCAAGTCTATCGGTTAGTGTGTACAATAGAGTAAGCCTTTACTTATACGTATTCCTCTTCCTAAAGTCACGGTATTAGCAATGGGTACTTCGAATGCAAAGATTATAGTTTATTCCTGACCTGATAAGCTTGGAAAGCACTAAGAACAATCATACTTGACGTCCACACAAGGCCTATCTTTTTCTAAACCCACCCTCCATAAAAAAAATACCCCCACCATCACCACCACTGGACACAAGGCCTATGTAGTCGTTGATGTTAAGTTGGTTTTACGTCCAACATCAGCACTATATAGGCTATATTGTGAACATGCCCCAAGACTGAGGTATGATATTGTTATGTGCTGCCACACACGAGACAAGGCGGGGTTACCGACCTGTGTGTAGCCTGGCACAGTGGGTGGGGCTGGAGTGATCCTGGGGGATGGAGTGCCGCACTGGGGGACTCTGCAACAGGTGTCGCTGGGGTCGGTCACAAGCTGGCACTCTGGCGGCAGGCTGTCGTAGGTGATGCACCTGGGCAAGGGTAGAGAGAGGAAAGAAAGGGTAAACTTCGGTACGCAGAGAGTTAGAATAAGGGGCAAAAAGACATTACATATTTTTTATATATTCTACAGATATGTAAAATTATATTTTAACATGAAACAAGATTAAGATTAAATGAAAGTATATTGATTTTATATTAGTATACAGTTTTAAAATCGTGTTCCCCACGTTTAAAGGATTCTAGTAGATCTAGCCTCTTTTTAAACAGTTGAGCATTTTTGTTTTGTTTTGTTTTTGTATTCTTTTGCTGTTACATTAACCTTAAAAGTAAAAGGAGATTTTGAACAAAAACTTTTTGGATTTTCTATAGAAAAAAAAATGATAATATAAAGCACATCTGGCCTGGTGATCGCCAGCAAGTCTCACCTCTCAGTGCAGGAGTAGACGCCGGTGTCCTGGTTGTCACACTGACACTTCTTGTCGCAGCCATCCACCCACTGCTGCCCAGTGGAGTACTGCACGCCATTGTACACACAGTATTCTGACGGGACACACATTCATTGCGTTATTTTAATTTCACTTTAGAGACTCATCGATAATGTTAAGTGTTGTTGCTTAGCTTCCAATGCCATAAACTGTATAGGTTATGTTGTGATGGGCCCAAGACTAAAGTCTGACAAGTTTATAAGTTTACTCAGAGACAGTGCGGAGATACCATGCCTATGTCTCAGCCAACTAGAAGGGCACGCTGTCTTTGATAATTATTGATTACTCTTAGGTACCGATAGTTCATGTTCATGTTTCTTTTAGGCTAAGACTTAGTAATGGAGCAAGAAATCTAGAGAACGTTTACGGATCATCTATGATCGCATGTTGTCTTTAGCATTGATGACTCTTGGGGCGGGGGGGGCTAAAAATTAATGACAGTTAACTCTTTTTCTTTTAGATTAGGGCTGATTGATGGAGCAAGAAATCTAGGGAATGCAAAACGAATTATCTAAAATTGCGCTTTGTCTTTAGTATTGAAAACTCTCAGATACCGATAGAAAGGGAGATCTGTTTCTCTTCCTTTCAGAATAGGACCTAGTGATGGAGCACAGAGACAGTTTGTCCTACCTTTAACAGGTGGTTGCACGCTGGTGACACCTCCAGGTCCAGGGGAAACTGTAGTGAACTCCGGTATCGGGTCACACCTGGGCACCTTGCAGCACGGGTTGGCGAAGTCGTCGATGAGGCGGCAGTTTGGTGACAGCTCTGGGTAGCGGGCGCATCTGGGGCGGGTGGATATATCAGGGACGTATAAGGTGGGGTTGGTTGGTTTAAATACAATGTAAATTGTCTAACGGAGCCGATGTTCTACCCCTGGGCCACCGCGCGCCACGTATAATATGGGGAGAATAGTCTTAAATACAATGTAAATTGTCTACAGAGTATTGAGTATTATATCATTACGGTTTTATAAGAATACATTTTGGTCCAAAATATTTACAGCGTTTTAGCTTGTGATAGATTTTTTTTAGATATTGAGGAAGATTGCCTTCATAAAGTTTCCTCTTTATTAAGTTAGTTCTGTGAGTTCTGATTTTACCCATCACTGCGACTGGGTAATTTGACCAAGGTCTACGTCAACAGGTAAGCAATATAGACAGAATCTAACATATGGAAACCAATGAAACCGCTGATTTGTTAGACCGGGGATCATGGTTTGATCGCGCTTCTCAGTTCTCAAAAAGCACTATTTGAAAGGGAGACCGCCAAGTCAAGCCTTGTTTTCGTGCACGCTATAAATAGATATTAGTTATCTTAGAAGTGAGACTGCTTTAACTTAAGTAATGTTCTGTCCTGTACCACTCAATGGGAATCACCGTGGTGCTGGTGTAAGATCGTCGGCTCCCTCAGAAGGATGTTCGGATTTGACGGCCGCGTTTTTCCCTATTGGTTAGGTCGGTTTCGATATAATGTGAACGGCCAAGTCTCTGGTATCAAGCTCTGGAGTCATGCCGTCGTATAGGAACTTTCGTAAGACTCAAGAGGCAGGTTCAGTAGCTCCGACCAATGATTTGTTGATTATTTTTTACTGTTTCACTCACTTCTCTGTGCACTTGTACTTTCCGGTGACGGCATCCTCACAGACACAGTTGTACTCGCAACCATCGTCCCACATCTCGCCTTGCTGGTATCTCTGGCCGTTGTATTCGCAGTAGCCTGGACCATTATTGATGAAAGTATTGATGATGAGTGGTCAGGTAACGTTACAATAGTAGCCCTAGAGTAAATATGGTGTAGAGTTCGTGAAGTCAAGACCTGCTTTGAATTACATCATTGTAGCTTTAATAGCAATAGCTTTATAACGTTATAATACCAAGTGGTTTTATTACAATCCTCATAGGCGTACGTCTTTATTAGGTGTGAGGGGGCTATAAAACTCGATGAGGGCTCTGAACTTGGAAGGTGGAGCTTTGAGGTTCAAATGTCAGCTGTTTCTTGGTCTTGTCTATGATTCCTTCAGAAATTTAGAGGGTTTAAAGCTAACCGAATAGTATATTATGTTTCTCTTAGATGAGAGCAGAAAGTGGTCTAGAGGATGCAGTTCGAGCGAGAGAGAGAGAGAGAGAGAGAGAGAGAGAGAGAGAGAGAGAAACAGGGAGACAGAGAGAGACTAGAGAGAGAGAGAGAGAGAGACAGAGAGAGAGACAGACAGACAGAGAGACAGAGAGACAGAGACAGAGAAATATCGATGCCCTTCAGAGAAAAAAAAAAAAAAGAGAAAGGGGGACAGAAGTAAGCGAAACAGCGATTCAAATGAGTGGAGATTCGAGACACGGCTTGGGGAGTTTAACTGGTATGATCTATCCGCACCCTTTAGATAAACAAGTTCCCCATTTACCAGTGTAAATGTTTGATGTCGTGTGGTCTTCTGAAGAACAGGTCCTAGAAAACAAAGTCTGATTATTCGAATTTCTCGCAAAACCGAATTTTGCAAGAGAAAAGATTTAATTAATTCTTGTCTTTGGCTCTGTTAGAATCAGATTTTAAAAAAAAAAGAAGTCTTTCTGGACAGAATGGAGATGATGAGTAGCGGACAGACCGTGCCTGGAAACAAAAGGTCAGTAGATGGCGGACAGCATCCTCTAGGTCGCCGTATATGATAGATCCCGCTCTCTCTGTTTGTTTCATTACAACCAACCAAATATAATAGAAAAAAAAAGGTACGAAATATATCTAATAATATTTTTTTCATATCTGATATTTTAAAAGAATGGAGAGGTAAGCGTCATTTCCCAAGAAGTATTTTCATCTTTTTAAAGTTCCTGGTTCTTTAGTGAGATATCAACAATTTAATACCAAAGATCACTTCTCCCGGGTCTAGAGGCAAAATATTGTAACTGCCTTCTTTAACTCTACGCAGCTACAACAATATGCTTCTCAACTCGCATTCTAATGACCAGAAAATGAAACATTTATGTTATTTCTATACAAGCTTTGCATTTTCATGATGAGCATTTGAGATGCTGAACTCACCGGCTGTCGCATCTGTACTTGTTGGTGGCTGGCTCCTCACAGGTACACTTGTAGTCGCAACCGTCGTACCATACCTGGTCTCGGTCATACGTTTTACCCTTGTATTCGCAAAGAGCTAGGGAAACAAGAACAAATGGTTGGGTGATATTTTCGTAACGCTTGTTCTATATTGTGTTGATGTTGTTGTTGTTGATTGATATTTCAATTATTGTTGTTGTTGTTGTTGTTGTTGTTGATGTTGACTTATCCCATAAGTCTAAGATAGTCTTATAATTTGACTCCGGTGCAGATTCTATTACCTATAGTTTTCGATTTGCTATATCCCCTTATGACAAGACCCCTTATATTCACTATACACTACCATTACTACTACTACTGTTAGCAATCAATGCATTGACTACTACTACTACTACTACTACTACTACTACTACTACTACTACTACTACTACTACTACTACTACTACTACTACTACTACTACTACTACTACTACTACTACTACTACTACTACTACTACTACTACTACTACTACTACTACTACTACTACTACTACTACTACTACTACTACTACTACTACTACTACTACTACTACTACTACTACTACTACTACTACTACATGTACTACGCAGAGCACGTACCGTAGCCAGATGGAGCTGGAGGCGCCAGTGTAACCTTCTGGCCTGGGGCAGTCGGGTCGAGCTTGGC
>RQTK01000169.1:145402-185338 GCA_003991915.1 Elysia chlorotica
TACTACTACTACTACTACTACTACTACTACTACTACTACTACTACTACTACTACCTACTAGTAGTAGTAGTAGTAGTAGTAGTAGTAGTAGTAGTAGTAGTAGTAGTAGTAGTAGTTTAGAATAATGACATTGAATAAAGAAAACTTATAACAGATTCAAAACCGTCGTTGCGACTGGAGCATGCACTGACCACAAAGTCCGCAGAACTCTCTGCAGTTGTCCAGGGCCCACTGTTTGAACTGGGTACACGCAGCCTTGCCGTACAAGGCGCAGTTGGTCGCCTGGTTGTCACAGGGAGGGAGGGTTGCCGCGCTTTGTCCTGTAGGGTAATGTGGGGAGATTGCGTTATGGCATTGCAACACTTGGGAATATAGATATATAAGTGTGCGACTATACCAACTCATCCATCCATCCCGGACAGACACAGTCAATATGCTTACAGTGCAACAGCAAAAATTGTGATGCGGAAATAAGATATGCTGGGTAGTTAAGTAGTTAATTGTGGACCAGAGTGAAATAGAAATCGTGAGCATTGTTTTGAGAAAGCGTTAGTACGATGTAATCACGATGTATTTTGTTTGTTTTGTTTTTTATCTGTTTTTATTGGTCAATGTGGAAAGATGGCTTTCGCTCGACGTTATTTCTGTTTAAAAGAAAAAATGTTTCCATTATCACATTTCCGTGTAAACTGTTTTGTTTGTTGTTACTTTTTTAAATGATGTGTTTAATCTTAAAATTATTTTCAAAATCGTTGCCGTTTTTGTTGTCGTTGTCGCTGTTGTTGTCGTTGCTATTGTTCTTACTGGTATTGTTGTTATTGCTGGTATTTTTGTAGTCGTTGCTGCTGTTTTTCATTATGTTTTTAATTGTTCTAAAATGTTGTTCGTGTTGTTCAAAGATGTTAACCTCAACATGAACTAGCTTTGAACTGCTTCATTACTCAGACTGGGGATCTTGTGTATCCTCTGTTGTTGTATTTGTTGTTGTTGGTGGTGGTGGTGGTGCTGGTGGTGGTGGTGATGGTGGTGGTGGTGGTGGTGGTGGGTTTTATCAGGTATATAATACATGTTAAGTTTTATTAGGTATAGAATAAACGTGACGTTAACGAGAGTTCTAACTACTCACCAACACCGTTTGAGCTGACGGAGCCGAGTCCAGTGAAGGTTCCCTGCTGGTTCTGGAACTCGCAGACTGGCGTGGCGCAGCACTGTCCTGGCTTCCTCTCCAGCTGGCAGTAGCTGGGCAGGCGCGTGTATGTCGGGCACCTGATCAAAGAGAAAAAGCGACAATGGTGCATTTATTGGTAAGCTTGGTTTAGTTTTATGTTTCCTTAGTTTCGTAAAAATACGACGACTATGACAATCGCGCGTGTCATTCGGGCACCTTAGCAATGCGACAGTGATATTGGTAAGCTAGTATTAGTTGTTTGTCCCCTTTGTTTTCCGAAGAAACAGAAACGTGGGTTTTTATTTTACACGGCACGTCAGCACAGTAACCGCTATATTGTGGATTATGGCAGTGGTATTAGTAAGCCGTGATTAGCTATTGTTGTTGGGGTATTTTTGTTCTTAAGTGGTCCGTAGAATCATAAATTTGTGCAAAATGGCGGTGGTACAATGTATTGGTAAGCTTTATTTAGAGTTGTTTGTTTTTTTTAGTTCCCCAAAGAGTCATATATCTGGGCAAAATGGCAGTGGTGTTGGGCTGTTTTTTGCTTTTATGCATCCTAAGTTTTCCATATAGTCATAAATATACGAAGACGTGGAGACGCACTAAGATACCCATCCTAAACTATGACAGTTGAAGTACAACGATGATTTGCCTCTTTCATCTTACATCAGCGTCTTATAAGCCTATAGAACGAGTTTTAAGCATGTCCCTAGAGTTGAGTTGAGGTATTTTTTCGTCCAACACCATCACTATATAGGCTGTATTGTGGACGGGCCCCAAGACTGACGTCTGACAATTGTTAAGTGCGAGGATACCATGGCTCCTGTCTCAGTCGGTCACGTTAAACTGACACCGACCCAACCAGTAGGGGGCGAAATCGCCAGGGCTCGAACCACGGACCTCTTGGGTCGGGAGCAAGCATGCCCCTAAATACTACATAAGTATTACTTACAGGTCGTGGCACTCGTGTCGCCCATTGGACGCGTCCACACAGACACACTGGGCTGAACAGCCATCCTGCCACTGTTGGTCCTGGTAGTAGTTCTTGCCGCCGTACACGCATGTGTCTGGGGAGAATATTATTAGTCCCTGTTAGAGATATTAGAACTTTAACACTTAAAGGGCTGGTTTTGATACCCAAAACTCCCCACACATACTCCAGACCATTCCTGCCAAGCCCTCACAACTTTCCAGGACCAGAGTCGCCAACCAGTTTGGAAAAAAAAACAATGAGCATGTTTACGAGCGTACTAAGGCCTTTCAATAGCAACCTAACTAGATAATTGTGTTATTATCCTTGGACATGAGTTATGTTTAAGTGGCAAATATACCCGTCCATAGTCAGGAATGAGTTAAACAGAAGATAATAGAACACGGGGATCACTTGAAACATTTTACTGGAGTTGTTCAAGCCGCATAAACTGTCTTGGGGTGTGATGATGACAAGAGAAGTTATGACATGATACGCTCATTTAAACTGTCATACTTATTCCGTATCGTAGACGTATTTAGGAAGTCAACAAAAAGGTAATTTTTCGCTTTTGTCACTTGGCCCAGGCATTTAACTAAGAAATTAAAATAATTATCACAGCGTTGTAAAGGAAAAGAGAAGTCTAGGTAACACCATGTTTGTTTGTCTTTTTACAAGAAGTCGTCTCTATTTTGTTTAATGTTATTATATTATGATAATACAATATGGTTCTAACTTGCAATACTCGGAATATACACTTTTCATCACGACAATATAATGTCTGAAATTTCTAACTTCCAAAATTGATGGTTAGTGATGTATCGATCAACGCCAGGAGAAAATCAATTCGAGTGGTTCACTTAACACTGACTTACCGACGCCGTTCTTGGTGCCCTTGTTGGCTCCCTGGGTCGTGGCGACAGTCTGGTCGAAGTTGCACTGCGGCTGCAGGCAGCAGTTGTCCGGCTGTTTGACCAGGGTGCACTCGGCGGGGAGGTTGTGGTACACTGGGCATCTGGGGAGTTAAGTTGAGTTGGTTTAACGTCCAAAGTCTGTGCTATATAGGCTATATTGTGGACAAGTCCCAAGGCTGATGTCTGACAATTTTATGTTCTGTCACACACGAGAGAAAGCGGGGAGATCTGGAATCCTGTCCTAGCAGGTCACATTATACAGACACGAGACCGTCGGTATATACGATTGAATTACAATGTAAGGTTTTCTCGCTCCGAGGCCTTGAATGTAGCACCTTAGATTACTGAATTGTGTTATGGAAAGATGTGTATGTCAATGAAAGAAGTTAAAATGAGAAAATCTTAACCAATTTCAGACTTCTCTAAAAAGTAAAGAGCTCTCTAAACCACCAATTCCCTTCAGAAAATCCTCTCCTCTCTATTGCTCTCATATTCTCTGGCTATTTCCTCTCTCTCTCTCTCTCTCTCTCTCTCTCTCTCTCTCTCTCTCTCCCTCTCTCTCTCATCAACTCTATCTCTATCTCTCTTCCTCTAATACCTACCCATTATTAAGCAACAGCAAACAGAAAGTTTTAGAACTATGACCATCATTTTCACATACAATGTCATTGTTCCCCACTCAATTCTAATTTGATTACCTGTTGTAGCAACGATATTTTCCTGTGTTTCCATCCTCACACACGCACTCGTAGTCGCAACCGTCAGTCCATTTCTGTCCGGTGCTGTAGGTCATCCCCTTGTAGGCACAGTTGCCATCTGTTTGTGAATTAATAGGAAGTATGTGTCAATAGTTTGTTTATCTTTCTGTTTAAGACCCAAGAGCGTGATTCTAGAATATAAGACTCGATCACTGCACGTTTCCCATTTGAGTGAAATTAATAGTAAATTATCCTGCAGCTATTTTTCCAATCTCTAACCACATGGGCAGCATAAAAAGGAAAGCATTTAGTATTTTATCTAAAATAAATTGTTTCTTTTTCAGTTACTTGTTAGTTGCTTGTTATAAAATTGGACAAAATGCCGACGGCAAACAGTCATTTTTACGCCATGGCTCATAACACGAAAAGATAACATTATGAGTTTCTGTTTTGACTGCGATTCAGTGTCTTAACGGAAGAACGTTCTAAATTTGAATTTTAATCAGTATGGCCTTAGGGGTACTCACAGTATCCAATTGACTGGGTGTCGAGACCTGAAAAGGGACAATGTTGTGAGATGAAGGTAAGAATTGGAATGAATTTGACTGTTCAAATTTATATACTGTACGTTCTCAAAACTTATACCTCGTTTATTGATATTTTTAGGGGAATGAGCCATCTAGATATGAAGTTACAATGACGTGCATTTTTTAAACATTTATTTTTCATGAAAAGACAGTTGACAATGCAAGAGTATAATTTGTTCCTCACTTATTGCAAATAAATCGAGACTATATTGTATTTAGCGGTTATCAAGCGTGCCAAGCGTTATTTATATTTTCAAAAAGTTGCGTATAAAGCATAGGTGCCTATCAATAGAAAGCATGTATTAATAAATTGAACTCGATGCTATCTTGTATTAAATGGTTATTTATTTTTTCAAAAAGTTATATATAAAGCTTACCACAGAAGCCGCAGTAGCGGGCGCAGTTCTTGGTCATGTAGGGGCGGTAAGTCTGGCAAGAGTTGATGCCAAATGATGTACAGTCGGGAAGGACGTCATCGCAGGCAGGGGGCGCTGTTGTGCGGAGCGCTGTGGATAGTTTTTTAATAGGGAAACATACGTGAATTTGTTAGTGGGTTGTCATTTGGCAGTGTAGCACTGCACTTTGAAAGAAGTTTAAAAAAATAAATAGATATACAGACTCTGGTATTATGATCTAATAATTTGATGCCCAATTGGTAAATATAAAATGTAATAGTTTGGGTTAAACCGCTCAAGGTTAAGAATTAAAAATAAGGAATATTACGTCCAAAGACATACTTCAACTTAACATAACAAGGTAGCTTAATTCTGATTTTATATGTTTCTGCAATTTTTTGGTTGTTTGTATTTTTAATGTAGTATCCCTCTTGAAAGTGATGTCGATATCCTACTTGTGGCGTTGGCGCTAAGAAACGATTTGTTTAAATAATGATAACCGAAGGGTCTTCTCAAAGTTTAAAAATTTCATGTTTTTCATTTTGAGAACTGTTTATATATGCACCATATACACAATAATAAATTATACGGAATTCTGAAGAAAAAAAAATTAGCACGAGCATCGTGACGCATGAAAAAATGGTGTAGTTTGGACTCGTTAAGATTATTTCAGTATATCAACAGAGTCAACAAGTCTATTTTAGTATTATTTTCTAATGACCTAAATTCTAGAAATCATCTACGCATCAGTTTAAATGAGTTAGACAAGGTATCTGTGGTCAGAAAATGTATGAGACGACTGAAGACAGATAAAGCACGCCAGGGCCCAGGAAATGTAGATCTACATGGCGATAAGATCAGTGGACAAGGAAAGATAAGAAACTTGTCCAGAACCATGACATTTGTCGAAAATGACGGTATAGGACCATAGGCTGACATCTTATTATTCTTACTATAATTATTGAGAACGCGGAATTATGGGAAACTGAAATATGTGAAGCGATCTAGAGAAACAGATCTAAATTAGGAAGACATTTGAAGGTTATCGTATTTTTGATGCCTCCATCCTTATGAATGCTAAGGATAAGATGAAGATGAATACATTATATGAGGCCGATAATGGAAAGTGTGGGAAGACTTCTTGTGTAGCCGTGTATGTCTTTAATTCGGTTAGTACAGTTGGTTGTTTTCTTGTTGCTGTTGTTTGTCTATTGTTTTGAGAATTCGATAGGACTATTGGTTTATCTATTTATAGAGGCGTTCCTAAAAATACGAACAATTTTATGCTGCTTTGGTACTACTTTCCTGGTTTTGACATTAAGACGAGCCAAGGGATAAAGGAAATTTTATCAAATGCCTCCATTTGGGATCTAAAAAGTAATGTGTTTACACATTGCTGCTTATGAAAAAGGGAAACCGAAAAATAAAGGATGAGAAAGAAACGACATGAAGCGAGAACGAGAGACACTAAGAGGGACAGACAAAGGTAGAGAGGGAGAATAATTATGAGGGGCAGAGAAAGAGTGAAAGACATTGGAAGACAAAGAGAGAGGACGTAGAAACACAGTAAGAGATATAGAGAGATGAACAGAGAGTAGGAGAGATACAGAGAGGCGCGAGAGATTAAGAGAGAAAGAGAGAGAGAGAGAGAGAGAGAGAGAGAGAGAGAGAGAGAGAGAGAGAGAGAGAGAGAGAGAGAGAGAGAGAGAGAGAGAGAGAGAGAGAGAAAGAGATACAGACAGGCGCGACAGATTGAGAGAGAGAAAGAGAAAGATAGAGAGACAGAGAGGCAGAGAGACATAGAGAGAGTCGAGCTTTCGTCCTTACGAGTGCACAAGCCGCAATGCCTCTGGCAGTTGACTTGAGCCCAAGCCTGGTAAGTCGTGCACACATCGTTGGCGAAGTTGGCGCAGTTGGGGACCGCGTCCTGGCAAGGGTCTGGGGCTTGGGTGGCTCCTGTGGGTAAGAATTGATAGGTTGGGGGTGTTATTGGGATAAAACAGTCGCTTTTTAATTTTAAAGAAGAAAAGGGAAACAAAAAAGAGAATGAAAAAAATCATATTTGATTGCGACATTAGTGTCATCAATGTATGATCAATATAAGCATAAATATAAGCATGAGAATTATCCTATGATTATCATAGTCACCATCATCATTATCGCCATTATCATCATCATCATCATCATCATCATCATCATCATCATCATCATCATCATCATCATCATCATCATCATCATCATCATCATCATCATCATCATCATCATCATCATCATCATCATCATCATCATCATCATCATCATCATCATCATCATCATTATCATCATCACGTCGTTTTTAAGTAGTCAATTATATACAAAAACCCACGCAGATAGGAGCCGTCGTTTCTTAAGTAGTACAACGTTCTATTTACATACCTACTTAACTACTATCTTTTATTGTTAATTTGCGAGACAGGCGAGAGGGAGATAAAGAGAGATAGAGAGAGAGAATAAAAAGGATATCTTGGCGAAAAATAGCGCCTTGAACATTCTTACCTGGCATCAATGTTGTCATTGGCGGGGCGGTTGACTGAACTGTAGAGACAAAAAACAAATACACCAGTCCTGTAAACCAAACCACTTGCTTTTTAAGTATCTCTTTCAAGATTAATCAAACGGAAGTTAAAATTTAATACGAGTTATTAATGCTCCCTAGTCTCATCTCGGCAAGGAGGTGAACTGATAAGAAATACTATGACTATTATAGAATTATGATCAGTAAAGTCAGTGCACTCTGTAATCTAAAGCCCACAAAGTTGTGATGAATTAAATATTTTTGGATCAATTTTTGTTATCGGGTATCGTTAATTATATATTTCTTATAAACGTCAATTTTTAGTCTCGTTGAAGAGTATAATTTTTACAGAAATTATGAACGAAGGGACATGAATAATCATGTTGGAGATCGTGTATGTTTGTTGTTGTTGTTGTTGTTGTTGTTGTTGTTGTTGTTTTGTTTTCTTATTGTTTTTTGTTGCTTTTTTGTACAGTTGTTGTTGTTGTTGTTGTTGTTGTTTTTCGCAAAGGTTCTTTGGATATTGTTGTTGTTGTCGTCGTTGTTGTCGTTGTGCTGTTGTTGTTGTTACTATTGTTGTTACTGTTGTTGTTGATGATGCTGCTGCAGTTTTGCTGTTGTTTGGTTGTTGATGCTGCTGCACTTTTGCTGTTGTTGTTGTTGTTGTTGATGCTGCTGCTGCAGTTTTGCTGTTGTTTCGTTGTTGATGCTGCTGCACTTTTGCTGTTGTTGTTGTTGTTGTTGTTGTTGTTGTTGTTGTTGTTGTTGTTGTTGATGCTGCAGCTGCTGTTGTTGTGATTGTTGTTGTTGAGCTTTGTTCTTTCGGAATATACTAAAATACGGTAACATTACGATTTGCCCTACCTGAGCAGGCGGCATCAGTGATCTGCTTGCTAAGGCCAGCAAGAGATGCGTAGTCCTGAGGGTTGAACATGTGGGCGGAGTCGGGGTCGTCTGCGATAGCTTGCAGCTCGGCGGTGTTCACGTTTGGTCCGACACCCACGGCAATAAGTCCGATGTTGTCTCTGCGGGCATTCTCGGCCTCTCTTGCCACAGCAGCGCTGGTTAATTTGAATGAAGGATAGTTAATATCTTTATTATTAGTGGGAGGGAAGGGTGTACAAATGTCAAGTTAAAACCAGAAAATCCATGTCCACGGGTTCCTTTGTTTTAACTTATTTCATATCGAACAATTTACTATAAAAATGCAAATTATTTCAACTTTTTGAGGATTTTTTTTTATACGCCTTGGAATTTTGTTTATTAGCTACTAATTTTTTGGGTTAACAATTAGCTTTGTGAGCTTCTTGCTAGCCTCTCTTTATCCTTCCTCCTGTCCCCTCACCTGTCAGAGGACGATCCGTCAGTGATGACGATGGCTACGCGAGGCACGTCAGGCCTGGCACCGCTGTTCTGGGAGAATCCCAGAGTGCGCATGTACTGCAGGGCGTCCGCAGTGTTGGCGCCGCCACCCATGAAGCTCACCTGCGGGAATGGGTAACACATGCAGGGTATGTGTGAATATATACAACATTTAAGGAATTCGGGAGACGTATAACCCAGAGAGAGATAGGGAGAGAGAGAGAGAGAGAGAGAGAGAGAGAGAGAGAGAGAGAGAGAAAGAAAGAGAGAGAGAGAGAGAGAGATAGGGGGGAGAGAGAGAGAGAGAGAGAGAGAGAGAGAGAGAGAGAGAGAGAGAGACCCTACGGAGCGCGGGTAGCTCAGTCAGATAGAGTAGGCAGTCAAAGGTTCATATCTCGGCATATGATACCGACTCCGTTAGAGGGGAAATGACTGTAGGTAAAACTTTTCACAGATCACTTTTCATTTTTTTTTAACTTAAATGCAATGAACTATGCTATACGTTATAAATTAAATCGTTTTTCACTATCTAGGTTATGGAATTCGAAACTCTGAACTTTTGATCAAATTGAGCGATTTGTTTGATCAATCCATGCAGTTAACAAAAAATTAAAAGTCGTGCTAGATCTAAACTTCCTAAAAAATTAGAACCTTTTGAAAATGAATAAAACATCATCTCAATCCGAACCAAATTTGCCTCTAAAAGTGAAGAGCCTACCTGATCAATGGCCTTGAGTACGTCGTATCGGTTGTCGTGCATGTTGAGCGGGAACTCCATGGACGGGTAGCTGCTGTACTGCATCACGCCCACGCGGACTTTGTCGGAGGCGATGTCCAGGTCCTTCACGGTGTTCTTCATGAAGTCCTCCAGCTTCTGGAAGTTGGTCTGCCCGATGGTGGAGGAGGAGTCCAGCAAGAACATCACGTCGGCCTTCTGAAGGCAGCCTGTAACGAAAATGTGTTGGTTTAGAAACACCGTGAGTTGGTTTAACGTCCAACATCAGGACTTGTATAGGCTTTAGTGTGGACGGGCCTCAAGACTGACGTCTGATAATTGTATGTGCTGCTACACATGAGACATGGCGGGGATACCATGACTCCTATCTTAGTCGGTCACGTTATACTGACCCCAAAGGATATCTATAATTCTAATCCTAATAATTAATATAAATAAAACCTTTCGTCTTCAATAAAAATGTTGGTGTTTGTAAGTTGTGCCGAAAGTCAGAGATCAGCTATGCGATAGTTTTAACGCCTTTTAAGAATAGTTCAATGTATGACATTTTCTCTATATAGTTTTCTATCAATTTTGTCTTTCCTCTTCTTTTGTACTTTGTTTATGTTACATTATGGGTTGTTTTTTTCTTTGTGTGTGTTGTTGTTGTTTTATTTCACAGAAAACCAACATTTCTATGAAGAACGGGGAGATAAAGAGGACCGGTTGGTAGCGAAGACAGCCAGTATATAGATTTTAATTACTGAATTTTACAACCTAAAAGAAGGAGCAGGATTACCTGTTGGGGGTGGCAAGAACTGTGGATCTTCGGGGATTTCTGTGGACAAAATAGATAGACATAATATGTAACGGACAATCAAATTAAATGTCTTGCGGGTTTTGCATTATAATAATGCTAACCAGTTAAAGACGTGAAATTGTAGTCCGATAAATAATAGACTAAGCCTGTAGTGCATACTGTTTTTGGTATTTATAGAACTCTATATTCCCATGTTATATCTTAATATATGACTATTTTTAGTAGCAGTGAAACTGGAAGTTGTGTTATATTCTAAAAGTTTTTCAAACGATATAAATATAATAATGATTCCTGCATTTTATAGCAGCATAATAAATGTTCTGAATATTTTCTTCTAATAGATGTGGTTCAAACGCATTATCTTTATTTTGGTTTGTATGGTACTTTTCATTGCGCTTATTTTTTCAAGTTGGCTTACCGTTGCATATCTTTGGACCTAGAACGCCAGCAAGAGCCTTGGCGGAATCGAAAGTGTCCGCGGTGTAGACGTATCGACTGTCGGGGTCGCTTGCGATACCCTTTAGCTCGTCAATATCGACACCTTTGCCGATACCGACCGTGTAGACATCGATATCGTTGGCTCTCAGCTCCTCGGCCTGTAATGTGCATAGTTAAACCACAAGTGTGAAATGGTGAAATGTATCACGAATAGGATTTTGCGTATAGTGGTCAGGATTATTAAGATAATAGTTTCCTTCTTTAAAATCTTGTTTAAAACGATTTAGTTGGTCCTCACCCTCTTAATTTTACCCCCATTCACAGTATTTCCTTAAAGAAAAATGTATAACGAGTGTTCGCATTGGTAGATCGTTGTAGCAATAGCAACTGGTGACTCTGTAAATCGTCTCACTAATTGAACCCAGTTCACGCGTGTTGGTAGTTTTTAATTGCGTGTTTTACAAAGGGGGGGGGGGCAAAAAACTACGACAATTATAAGCCAACCGAACAATCCGAAATTCAACTTAGTTATTCATGTGTTACTTTATACATGTTTTAAAATATTTCGGTTATATGAGCTTTATAAGCAATTTTAGCAGTTTTATGATATCCTAATACACGTATCGTCGATAAGACGACGTAAGCGAAGTAAAACATTATAGCGCAAAATGAGTTCTTCCTTTACAGAATAAATCTTTGAAGAAATTTACTTAGGAAGCAAAGATGATTCCTTTCTGTATTTCAATTTCTCTAGCCCTTAAAAATTCTTTTACACTTTTACAAACTTGACACAGAAAAAATAGTATGCTGTAGTTTCATTTTCTCTCTATTTTCTTAGTTGTTTGTTTTTTAATATAATAAGCAGGACATGAAAATTTGATTCATTCGCCTTTGTGTTATCGTTAGATAATGACGGTCTCCACGACGTACCCTGAGCTTGGTGAGGGCCTTGTTGGCGGAGCGGCCTCCAGTGACCAGTACCACGATACGCGACGTCTTGTCCCGCACGCCGGCCGCAGGGGAGAACATCTGGGTCTTGGCCGTGTTGAGGGCCCCCAGAATGTCCTCGCCCCCGCCGATGAACGGGGCTTGGTCCACGGCAGCCGTGACCGCTGCGGCAGTCCCGTGATCCTTGAGGTTGAACACGGGCTGCGATTGGCTGCCGTAGGTCACGAGACCCACATGCAGCCCCTGCTGGCCGACATTCATCTGATTCACGGTCTGCTTGACGAGCTCAAGCTCTTTCTGGTAGTCGGCCTGACCGACGGAGTCGGACGAGTCCACTACGAACACGACATCGGCGTAGCCACTGCATGCTGTGGGTAGGACAGAGAGGGCAATGGGTGGAAAAGGGTTAGAGAGGAGCGGCTCAATGTTTTATGATGTATATATAAGGAAAATTGAAGAAGTAATTTGAAAGTTAAAGAAATAAGATAGGATCTGTTTTAAGCGAGGAATTTTCCTACCCATAAAGACATATCTGAACAAACTCAAAGAGTAATATTTCAGTACAAAACAATCCACATCCCTCTTTCTTTCTATCTATCAGGCTTTTTTTTATCTTTCACTTTATCTGTGAATCTCCTTACACTGCCTCGCATAGAAGAAGCATTTCTCTTCTGTATTCTTTCTTCTCTGCCAAGAAATCTACACCAATTAGCACACATGCTTCAGGAATTGGTTTGTTTTTTACTTGATGTGCATTTACATGGGAAAACGGATAAAAAATAAGTGAATTTCATCCTATTAAATGGCAAGTAAGTTTTGACAAATTTCTTGTTGCATTTAGAAACCCTTTCGATTGAAAATAGATACAACTTTATTATGAAACAAATGAATACCTATATTGACGTTTTTTCAACGAGGAAACATTAATTTCATAATTCAACAATTTTTATTCCAATAATTATCCGTAAGGTATTTCGTGTAGGAAGACAGTTTTTGTCACCATCACAAAATTTTGTACAATGGGCGAGGTATGTGTGACTTTAAAAGAGTTTACCTTGCAGCGACATGGGCAAGAAAGTTGTTGGGGGTAAAAATGATCAAATTGCAAGTATTTATTTAGATTGAAACAAAAATCATTTTCAAAGGTGTTTTAATGAAGAAAATTACTCCAATTCTTACCTGTGTTCTGTGCTTTCGAATTTCCTAACAATAGGGCGGTTATAACGGCCAGTAAAAATCGGCCCTCCATCTTTACAGACTTTGATGACCAACCTTGTTTGGTCATGCACAAGTCTTTCCTAAATTCGCTTCGAGTCCTGGCTCTTGTGGGGCTTGATGCTTCCAGAGTCCTTATAAAGGAATCGGTCCTGGAGATAAGGGGTCTGGGATGGCACCGGATTCCATCCTTGGCCAGATTAGGGAAGGGCCAGCCAGAGATCACGGACACATGCCCACGGGGTCGGCCTTGTGTACAGGGCCGGACAGGATGTGGGATCAAGCCCTGCTTCCTGCATGTTGTCGACTCATTTGTATAATAATCTTTCTAAAATACTCTTAATCTTCAGTACTTTAGACATGACGTCGTCTCAGTGCCTTATTGTTCTAACTCCATTGAAAATAACAAGGACACAGATCAGAGTAGTTCTGAGCCAACGACGAGATAGGACCTTTAACAACTGAGGTGACTATGCGATGGATCGCTTCGTTAATTAAGGTTGAGTTGTTACGTAGCCGAGCTGCACAAAGGCACCGGAAATAAGACAAGCTTACTCAGTGGATTTCTTAGTTTCCCACGAAATTCTTGTTGTTTCATAATTGTAGTTATGAATGGGATTCCTGTGATGAATGTCTTGTGGTGTTTTGAAAGCGATTGTGAAAGAGGTTGCTTAGAGGACTGTTGTAAAATCAAGCATGAACAAATCTTAATGTACAGCCATAATTTATTTCTATTTTAGTATTTCTGACTATAGTAGCACGTCTCAATTTATCTATCTATCTATCTATCTATCTATCTATCTATCTATCTATCTATCTATCTATCTATCTATCTATCTATCTATCTATCTATCTATCTATCTATCTATCTATCTATCTATCTATCTATCTATCTATCTATCTTACTATCTATCTTTATATTTATATAGATAGAAAGATAGATCTTTTTAATACTATGTGCAAACCCACGAAAATTTGTAAGGATTGTGCGATGGACAAAGCTGAAAGGATAGCTTATGATTTCGTATTGTGCAATAACTCAAAACTATTTTTTGTAAGAATGCGTGAAAGACAATAAGAACCAAATTTTTTCTCCTCAAAGAGGTAAGCGTCGTTTCTGATAATAGTTCCTTTATACTGTGAGATAATAATAGGATTTCAGCACAGGAAAATTTCATTGTAAACTTTTTTTTTCTTTTTTTAATTTTTTTTTTATCCTGTTTTGTATGATTTTAATTGCTTACTAGGGAATTTTTTTTTGGAAGTCATGATCCCTACATAACGAAATCGACTCATTTATAAAATTTTACTTGTATTGTTCGGCCATTGAGTTGTTATTTTCAAGTAAGCTTTTTTTATGGTATTATTTGCTATAAACCAATCATCTTACAAAATACAAAGAGATAAACCACAGAGCTGAAAATCACAAACTCTGTCATGCTCTGAAAAACGTTAAAGGGTGCAAGAACACCACTGTTTACTTTAAAAAACTTTTTCTTTTGTTTTTTGTTTTTTTGTACGTTTGTTTGATTATTTTTGATACTTTGTTTGAGCTTTTTTTTTACAGTCACGGGCCCTGAAAACAAAATTTTAATGTGATCCAATAACTGGTTGGGTCGGTGTCAGTATAATGTGACCGGCTGAGACAGGAGTCATGGTATCCCCGCTCTGTCTCGTGTGTGGCAGTACTTAAAATTGTCAGACGTCAGTCTTGGGGCCCGTCCACATTATAGCCAAAATATTGCTGACGTTAAACCAATCATTGGTCGTAAGTACAACGTCGTGGTAGTCATAAGCTTTTTTGTTATATTCATATCTTAACCCTAGTCGTAAGCTTATCAGAATGTTGTACTTTCCGCCTATATACACCTTTTTAACGCCTCCATGGCAAAAGAAAGGCACACAGAAAGTTTCAAGCCGGTTTGGGCAGCGGGTTAGGCGCCAGCGTTCATGCAAAATCTTGGCTTTTCTAAATAAAGATTTATATTTCACTTTTAATTTTCATGAATTTATTTCTTTATATTGGTACAATACTTTTTTAAGCTATTCGTTTATCCACATGATTTGAGCCATTTTCTTTTCTTTTCATTTTTTTAGGTGGGGGAGGAGGTATTGTATCTTTATTAGGGTGGTAAGTGGTTGCTCTTACTGTTGCTCCTGTTTTTGTTGCTGCTATTCTTTTGTTGTTTAGTTAAATCTAAAACTTGCCTTCTTTTTCTCCAGATTTGGCTATATAATGTATTACATATAAGAGTAAGATATATTTAGATATTGACCTGGTATAAAGAACAAATATCTCCTATTGCCTCATATAACTTGAATGAGACATAGCCACATAATGGTGTCTTGGAGGCGCAGCGGTCAAAGGATAGAGCATGTGCCTTCTACGTCGTAGATTGCGGTTCGAGTCCGGCTCTGGTCAAAGCTTTTAAACCCTTCTCGTTGGGTCGGTCTCAATACTCTGTGATTGACTTAGTTCCCGGCGTCGCTCTGGGGTCCCATCGCCGAATAGAACCATTTTTATCTAGGATACTTTGCACATGGAGAGAGCTTTGCTACCTCCGATCAAAGATATTGGTTTCTAATGAAAACATGTTCTTGACAAATAAAAACTTCTCAATTTCACATTTTTCTTCTTCTCTGTCTTTGTTCACATATTATCGTCTCGGTTTTTTTTTCTTGTTACGTTTATATCGTCTTGGAGTATTGCTTGACCTTTGAAGGTGGTATTTGTGCACTGAGCTGGTTCATAAATATGATGAAACGGATTTAAAGTTTATTATGAACCTATTTTCGTGAATAAAATAAGTAAATTAATTAATTATTTATTTAATTAATTAATCAACTAATTAATAAAAACAGTTTTCATAGATTGAGTTTAGAAGTGTAGTAATGGAAGGATCATCAGCGTTAATTTTATTAAAAATGGAAATATAAATTTTAGTAAAATGAAACATCAGCAGGGTTCCACTTAAGCCATGCATTTGTACTGTATATACTTGTAACATCATATTGTTGTACGTAAAATTAAGGTTATGTTTCGTCCTTCCAAGAAACTTGAAAGCATTCATGCAATACATGTAGTTTGCAATGCCACTGTTTGCGTAACCAGCCTTAATCACCAGCTGCAAACAAGAGACCATTATGTAAGTTATCTTGCTTATGTTCCGTAAATAACTAGATCTGTGTGAGAGACGGCACATGGCAGAGTTTATGAATGGAGATGGGTCGTAAGTAATCATACAATACTAATCTATCTTAGGAGCTCCTTGTCAGCTTTTCCATCAAACTCATCCTTTTTTTTTGTTTTTTTTAAACAGATTTAAATTGACTATTGCCACTCTTAAGATATTGAGCCAAGTCGTTCAAGAGCGGCAGATTTGTATCTGTTTTCTTCCATCCATTTTTCTTGTAGCAAAATTATGATGACAACATAATTGACTTGAGTTCCCAGATAGCACCATGAAGGAAACGGTACTTGCTGGTCAGGGTCCATTGTCTCTACAATAAAATTATGCAGGAAGCATGAATTCTGTCATGGTCAGGAATGTTACATTTTTCTTTCAACAACGTTTTTGTAACAATGGGGATTTTGCATATTATATATTATTGTTATTATTAATCACTACTGGTAATTTCATGAACTGCAAGTCCAATTTTAAGGTAACTCTACCACTATAATTATTATTTTAAAGAGGCACAATCTACATTGCAGTGGTATATGCGACCAATTATTCTGTGGGACAGAATTGCGGTTTCTGGGTTGGATCTCAGGCTGGGACAAGCTTAAACATGGGGCATCATGAAAAACCAATGTCTCAGGCATAGAATTGTGTTGAACCGATGGGTAGGGGTGGGATTATAATAATATGGGTGGTGAGCCACAGGGTTAGACAATTATTACAAAATGAAGCTTATAAATTTGGGGTAAAGACCACAAACAATACACTGTCATAACCGGAGACCTGATCCAACGATTTTGCAGCCTAGACACAAACCCGAATAGTAACCATAAGTCTGAGTCAAACCTAACTTCAAACTTAACTGTAACCCCAGCCCTAACCTTAGGTGTTCACCAACAGACATGCACTTTGCATTAAGAAACTCACCAAGGAGTTAGATATCAGAACGCTCTTAATGCAATTGTTTTGGTTTTAAATCTTTGATACTCTGAGAGATGCATGGGCAAGACTCCTTGATGCCTGCCAGTTTAAAATCAGCGTTTT
Source organism: Elysia chlorotica (assembly GCA_003991915.1). Classification (NCBI taxonomy): domain Eukaryota; kingdom Metazoa; phylum Mollusca; class Gastropoda; family Plakobranchidae; genus Elysia; species Elysia chlorotica. Next base: position 162,416 of record RQTK01000169.1, read on the forward strand.
GACCCTGTATAAGAATACGTATAATCTGGATGGCTTATGCGTTCGACCAACTGAGCTCCTTACGATTGAAAAGATTATATATTCATTACTAAGCAACCGTTAATTCCTTCCATATCCACAGATATCTGTTTCAGATGATAGATTTAGAGTCTTTTTTGTTCTTTTGTTGTTATGTAATGTTATGCACATAAATTAATCTATACCGCACATAATAATTTGGTTCAGCTGGCCCTCAGAACACTTGAGGTACCTTACAGGCCACGCACGACGACTAGATCAGTGCTTTCCGTATGAGATTCTCAACAAGAGATTACTCTTCGACTAGATGGATTAACTTGGAAGTTAGAACTCCTTCAGGATGCACGATAAACCCAATACTGTTCTAAATGGCAAAAGAATACATCTTTACTGTTTTTGGGATGCCTGAAAGGAGGCATTGATGCTGCTCCGTCTTAGAACAGGACAAAAAAAAAAAGAACGAACCGCCACTTCCACACTAGTTCCACATATGGGACACTGCACAGTGCTCTTGATAATCGGAATTTTCCCGGTACCGACGGACGGACAAAAATGTGTTCGTCCAGTTCTGTCCATTACTGGTTAGGTGGGTGCCAGTATAATGCTGAAGCGTCTCTGTGTGGCAGCATCTAAAATTACTAGACGTTAATCTTGAAACCCATCCACGATATACGCTTGCTGCTGATCTTGGACATTGAGAAACTAAATCGCTTGTCAAACAGTTTACCACTGAACATTCAGAATTTTTTGCTCAAGACATTTCCTCGGCATTTTCGAATTAAAGAAACATTTGTAAAGCTGGGTTGGGTTGGCAAATTTGCATGCGGCCACACAGAGAGAGACAGTGTCGCGATACCATTGCTCCAGAGGTCTCAGCCTCTCACATCATACTGAAACTAAATCAACCAGATTTTGTGCGACCGTCGTCCTCGAACCAGAAACCTCCAGATTGAGAGACCAACGCTCTGCGATTTGCTTCAGTAACCCACACATATACACAGTTTTAAAGCCATGACATAATTATCCTTGCGGGAGAAATGCCATGGCAGCCTGGCTGATCTACGCAGGACAGCCGATTGTGCGAGGATGACAGAGGCTTTCGTCTGAGTTCATGACAACAACAACAACAACAACAACAACAACAACAACAACAACAACAACAATGACAACAACAATAACAACTACATCTGCAAGGTAGTCAAGCAGTTAATATTGTAGTGAAGCTAACGTCTTTTTTATTATTCTAGTTGCGAAGTGATAATTGTGCTTGGCTCATTGATTATTTTAAATTCTTTGAGCAAAATACCTCCTTTGGTAGAATGCACAAATCAGACGTAGCATACGTCTCGCGGTTCGGGTCCCATGGTCGGCAGATTTGTCCGATTTCGTGCCCTGTATCCCCGCTCTGTTTTGTGTGTGGCGGCACAAAAAATTGTCAGACGTCAGTCTTAGGACCCGTCCACAGTATAGTCTAATGAGTGCTACGCTGGGCGTTGGACCAACTCAACTCAACGCCACACTTAGAGAACTTGTGTTTGTATGCAGTGGTATGTTATTGTATATGCGTGAAAAGGTATGTCAAATAAGAATTATGTATGTTTGGCAGTGTACAATTTCAATAATTTTACATGTGAATGTAAAACGCTTATTTTATTTTATTATCATTATTAGAACCATTTTTATCTAGGATACTTTGCACATGGAGAGAGCTTTGCTACCTCCGATCAAAGATATTGGTTTCTAATGAAAACATGTTCTTGACAAATAAAAACTTCTCAATTTCACATTTTTCTTCTTCTCTGTCTTTGTTCACATATTATCGTCTCGGTGTTTTTTTTCTTGTTACGTTTATATCGTCTTGGAGTATTGCTTGACCTTTTAAGGTGGTATTTGTGCACTGAGCTGGTTCATAAATGTGATAAAACGGATTTAAAGTTTATTATGAACCTATTTTCGTGAATAAAATTAGTTAATTAATTAATTAAGTAAGTAATTTATCAACTAATTATTAATAAACACATTTATCATAGATTGAGTTTAGAAGTGTAGTAATGGACGCGTCATTATCGCTAATTTTTTTAATGGAAATATAAATTTTAGTAAAATGAAACATCAGCAGGGTTCCACTTAAGCCATGCATCTGTATATACTTGTAACATTATATTGTTGTACGTAAAAATATAAGCTACGTCATGTTTGTGCATTCTACCCCTAAAATGTTTGTTGAATTTTGAACTCATCCTAAAATACAAAAAGATATTAACAGAGATCGAGGTTGCTTGGAACAATTTGGATGCAATATAAAGGTATCCCAGGTGTAGATCACTTAAGTTCAGAGTCGGATATGCAGTCGACGCAACATGAAGACCATCATATTTTGAGGAAGCGTCAAAAATTTAGGTAATACAAATAACAATAACTAAATTGGTAAGCTTAGCATCTTTGTCAGACAATCTGTGAGTAGCACTTCCCAATCCACCCGTGGTCTTGCGGAGTTGTCGGCTCTGTTTAAAATTAACAATGAAGACAAGCAGTTCCTACTAGTCTATGACTATGAGGAAACATACAAGGAAAAGGGAAATAAACATAAAAGTCTTAAACATGAAATGATCTAACTTTGTTATGTTTAAGAAGGTGAAAGTCTGATTATTCTTTGGTGGTGCTGCTGTTGTCAATTTATCAGTGTGAAGAGGGTATTCATTCGTTAAACTTTAGCAGTTTTGGTTAACCTGTTCTAGCAGAAAAAAATCATTTCGATTTATTTTAATATAAAACATAATTATAATCTTGATTTTCAACTCGTCGTTACAATGACTCACGACTTATACTGAAAAATAAGTTCCCAATTTTCCTGCAAAGGATTGGTTAGAAGAGAAGAGTGTGAAACGTAAAATAATAAAATATCTATAGCATGGTTGAAAGGATATTTGTTAATGGAACACCAGTAGTAGGCCTAGTAGTAGTAGTAGTAGTAGTAGTAGTAGTAGTAGTAGTAGTAGTAGTAGTAGTAGTAGTAGTAGTAGTAGTAGTAGTAGTAGTAGTAGTCGTAGTAGTAGTAGTAGTAGTAGTAGTAGTAGTAGTAGGCCTAGTAGTAGTAGTAGTAGTAGTAGTAGTAGTAGTAGTAGTAGTAGTAGTAGTAAGTTAAGTTTATAACCCCTATAACCCCTTATAAGTTGTTGTTGTTGTTTTTACGGAGTTCGATTTTGCTGGTAAATGATCCTTAAAAATGAAACAAAACGAAGCAAAGAAAATATATAATATTTGTAAATCAAATAGTGCGAACGTTTTACACTGATTCCTGGTGAGCCAATCTGGCACTTCATCATTATTGCCTATTACTTAAACAGTTATCGATGTCTCAAAAATCTTGAATTTTTTATAATAGCTTTTTACTTACTTTTCAAATAACAGTATGTCATTGTTTGAAAATACGTTAAAAGATCTTATCTTGTGCTTATATAGTACTCTTCTTTTCATCTGAGCTTGATTTTGATTTTCTTTTCTTTTTGGTCATAAGGCGTCGTTATATATATAACCCCTGGCAATATTATTCAATGACAAAATGGCAGCCTACATGAGCAAGTCTAACATTGGAGTTTTAGTGCTGCATGTCTCCAAGCGATGCCTTCGCCCACATTCAAACAAGTTTAGTTTAGATCTATATCCTGTGGGAAAGGTACTTTGGTATTTCAACAAATATTTCTATATAGCTTATGGATTTTTCATATCTTTACTGTCTTCATAGGAATTTTGGAGGAGAGCGCATCCACCATGAATACATCCAGATCTAAATCTAGATAAATAGTGTTTTTGTCCATATTTTCTACACTATCTTTAAGTGCTTTTGTTAATAACTAATTGTAGTTTCCCCTAATGCATCATTAGTATTGGTTAGGTGATTTGTTAGGCTATAATTTGGGAAAAGTTGAAATATATCTTTGATGCAAAATTTTACATTCTTTCGGTATGATGGAATGAAAAATCCTAGATCTATATATGTATAGATTTTAGATTTAGAACATTTGTAATCTCAAACAAGATTTGAAATAATTGAAGCCACAATCATAACCAGGCTCAAAATTTGACGGTAGTATTAAGTGTGAACTGAAAGATGTCATTTAGTACAGAAGAAAATATCAAATTATAAATGCAAACATATTTTTATAACTTAAGGGATTGCATTTTTTTTTCACTTAGATTCTTTTGTTTTCAGATCAAAGTTGCATCCATGCATACATCCAGGTGTATTGTATCAAAGCATCATGTTTTGGCCTCCCATGTCTTAAAAAGGAAACTAGGAGTCCGGACGGCTCCTGTGACTACAGCATTCCTTAGATTTAACAGCTCTGAGTCAGGAGGAACAGTGGCTTCAAATGTAGGTTGATGCATAATATTTTCCTTTAAGCTGTCATATTATATACATGGGAAGTTTTTAGCATCTATACAATAGGCCTAATTTTATGAAAAAATTTATGAAGAGGATGAGAATTCTTTTTTTTTATCAGATGTATCTGCTAAATCGTAGGCTTAGTATTGATTAGATGATTTGCTAGGCTATAATTTGGGAAAAGTTAAAAATATATCTTTGATGCAAAATTTTGCATTCTTTCAGTATGATCGAATGAAAAATCCTATGTATTATATGTATTTTTAAATGGGTGTTTATTGCAGATAAGACAGATTTACTGGTGGGTATTGGTTTTTTTTCTTCTGTTTACACGTTATTTTTGTCTTCTTTTTTGTTATAAAGGATAAAAAATGTGTTGCCATACATTTGTTCCACTTAAAAATGCTGTCATATATTATCTGTATTATTATTGTAATATGATTATAAGACATAAAACCATATCCATACCTCTTTGCTATATTTTATGAAAAAATGTATGAAGAAGAGGAGAATTCTTTTTTTTTTTTCAGGTGTATCAGCTAAATTATAGGTTTAGTTTTGGTTAGCTGATTTGTTAGGCTATAATTTGGGAAAATTTAAAATATATATATCTTCGATGCAAAATTTTTCATTCTTTCAGTATGATCGAATGAAAAATCCTATATTTTTAAATGGGTGTTTATTGCAGATAAGACAGATTTACTGGTGGGTATTGTTGTTGTTTTCTGTTTACACGTTACTTTTTGTCTTCTTTTTTTTGTTATAAAGAATAAAATAACAATGTGTCGCCATATATTTGTTCCAGCTAGAAATGCTATCATATATTATCTGAATTATTATTTTAATAAGATTATAAGACAAAACCATATCCCTAAATTATTTTTTGCAGGCACTTCTAGATGCAGCTTCCAAAGGTACCAATTATATGGACCCTCCAGCAGGCTATATCCCACCCACTCCTCCTATTCCAGAGCCAAGCCAGTTGTCTGGACTTGATGGTGTGGTGGAGGGTAGTCTCAATGCACTAGGTGAACCCAGCCTTCAATCCATGGGCCTTGGCAGTCTCTGGCCATCGGGTCTTATGCAGCAGGGCCTGGAGATGTTACATGTTGGCGTGGGTCTACCATGGTGGGCATCCATAGTGGCAGGTAATCATTTGTTTATTGAAGAATAGTTGTTGACTTCTGGAAAAGTTGGGAGTTTAGTTTTTCTGTTGTTTTGTTGTTTTTTTTCTTTGTCTTTGCAGCGTATTTGGATATTTTTCATTTTATTATTTAATTTTTTAGCTTTTGCAAAAAGTTATTCCACTTTGTTGGAAGACATTAGAGATTTTTAACAAGTAGAAGTGTCATTTTGTGGTAGATCATAAAAAAAATATTTGTGAGGCAACCAGGTAGAATCAGTCACAAGTTGTTTTGTAAGTTTTGAGCTACAGCCCGCTAAACATTGAAAGGAAAAAAAACTATATTGTCCTTTTTATTTTTCAAATAAAAAGGCTTTGGTTCTTGAAATTATAGAGTTGTAAGCTGCATATGATGCTTCTCAACTAAGTCAAAAAGTCCTAATCCTGACTTGTGCTTGTTTCAACAAGGTTGCTTCTACAATATATCTTCTCTTCTTAATACTAGAATAGGTTGCTCAGGTTAGCATTACCTAAAATTCAGTTTATGTCTTCTAGATAAAATATGTAAGGTAATTCTTGGTGAAAGTACATTCTTATTTTGTTTGTACAGAATAGAGATTAAATTGTGTTTTTTCTGATGACCTTTTCCCTAATTGTGTGATTTTTCTTGAGTTTACTCTCTGGTAGCCCTAAACATGTAAATTTAATTTGGTAACACTTTAATTCCCATTTAAATCTGTTTGTAATTAGAGCTTTTTTTTTTTTAAATAGAAGCTTAATTTCACTAAATCCAGTCATACATTTTTAAAAAGCCAGTAATAATTAAAGCAGAGAAAAAATGTGTGTGATAAAACAATCAATTATTTTTTTCATTTTTTCAGGTACTGTGATCCTCAGGCTGTGCATGTTCCCTATTGTAGTAAAGGCCCAGAGAATGAGTATCAACATGATGAATCACATGCCCACCATTCAGAAGCTTCAGCTAAAGTTCACCCAAGCAAGACAGAGAGGAAATATGTTGGAAGGTGATTATATTCTAGCTACACATTGTGTTGTTTTTTTTTTTGGCTGAGGCCCAGTGTGCAAACTTTAGACTGCTTTGATTCTGTTGAAGATTTTAGAGTAGCACTAGTATTTTTTTTTCTAGTGAAATCTGATGTGCACAAATTCAATTGACACAGGCATTGCTTTAATTTTTAACTTTTACCTTTTTTTAGTTAAACATTTTTTTTTTTTAAATCAAATTGCGCTTTAGGTGTTTAGGTATCTTAAAAAATTGTAAAACAGCTGATTCATGATATCTATCTTATTATACACTGAGACAGATGCCCTGGTATTCCTTCTGTGACTTGGTGTGGCAACATTGAAAATTGTTAGACCTTAGTCATGGTATCCATCTGCAATATAGGCTAGTTGATTGTGTAGGCAGTCATAAAACTCATCCTTTTATTTGTGGATTCCTGAGGTATTAGTTTGATGGACTTGGGAATATAGGATTTTTTTAATGGAGATGTCTTAATGTTTTATCATTTGTCATGATTAATTTTGTTTTATCTTTTCAGCCATGCGATATGGTGGAGAGCTTGGGGAATACATGAAAAAGCACAATGTAAAGCCATTTGGTCAGATGCTCATGCCCCTTTGTCAGGTATTTTTGTTGGTTGTTTTGGTGATTTTTTTTTCAACATAATTATTGTAATTAGAGCATAGTGAAATTTTAAAAGGCTTGTTTTATGGAGATTTGTACATTTCTTCAATTTACATTTTTGAGGGCTATCAATTTGACTCTGTCCCTCTCGAGACAAAAAACATATTGGACTTGAATTTGAACTTCAAAATAGGAGTCATTCAACAATCTGAAGACTCAGTGACAATAAAGCTAACATCTTATCAATACTAAATAAGCTTATCAGTCACTTCGAGATGATGATTGGGTATCCATGATTTTATTAGATGTTCCAATAAAAAAGACCTGCGGGTATCATGGCAGATAGCTCACAACCACTCACAAAAGAGTACTTTTATAATATTCATCGAAATTACTAAATGGACGGTATCTTTCTTAAAATCTTTACAATTTAATATTTTGAATTTAAGGAATTGCTGATGCAATGGTCTATCTAACATATTGACCAAAATAACTTTGACTTACCATAAGAAGAGAATAATTCCACATCTATCTGTTCTACAACGATAACAATGGGATGGACAAATTTGTTTATTTCTCCAAATTAGTCAATCTGTTAATGGACATTATTAAACAGGTGTTGTTGTTTTTTTTCTCAATACAGTTAAACCTCCCCATGGCTACTACTGAAGATTATAGCCAAAAGTGGTCACCATGGGCAGGTGGTGGCCATTGTCTCTGTCTCACAATCTTGTGCAAAAAATTGTTCCTTAGTTTGATCTTAGCTTACTAAATGGTGTGGCTGGTGTCGGGTGCGAAAAAACAATTAAGATGACCCGCTGTCAAAACGTCTAGACGCTTGCAAAGTTTCATCTCCCCGTCATTCTTACTGCCCCACCCCCACACCTTCTCTCTCTCTCTCTCGCACTTTCTTGTTTCTTTTTTTCCTCTTGTCCTGTCTTTTACTTTCACCTCATTTGTTTCACCTTATGGATGGGGACATGTTGATAGCAATGAACACTGGACAGAGCCTAAAAGTTTTCTTCATGATCACCCTTAACCTCTTCAGTTACACAGACTAGCCTTTGAAGGAAGGCACTGCTTGTGCTTTACTGCCGACTGTTCTTTCCACCCACCTTCATCTCGCCGTCAGTCACTCACAAATTAACTGTAAGCTAGAAACACATTGCCAATCATTTCCCTCTTCCCGTCCCCTATCTGATGCATAGCCTTGGTCACCGTGGGCAAGTTTCGATCGGAATATAAGCTGCTCTCTGTCTCGTTTGACAGGTAGTCGCCTTGGTACAGTAACAAAATATAGGAAAAATTGTGATTTGGGTCAATGAAAAGTGGTCGGCAGGGCATGTTCCACTGTACTGCTGATTTTGAGATAGACCATTATGTTAGCAGTGTGGCGATATTCCCTTATGCCTGGGCATCTTCTAAATTTAATCTATGGCCGAGACAGAAGTCATGGTTTCCCCGCCCCGTCTCATGTGTTGCAGCATATAACATTATTAGACAGAAGTCTTGGGGGCTGTCTACAATATAGCCTATATAGTGCTGATGTTGGACGTTAAACCAACTCAACTTCAAATTTCATCCAGAAAAACATACTCTCAATTTCTTTTGATCATTTCAATTCTTGTTTCTCGATGCACTGTAGTCAGTCTTGTTGGTTTTAACAACAGACACAAACTAATACTTTTATTTCCATGTATGCAGATATGACATGTTCATTTTGCTCTTTTGGTTCAGGTTGGACAAAATTAAAAGTACAGTCAGCTGCCATTCCAAGTTTTTTTGTTTGTATAATAAAACTTATTTCTAAAGTCAATGTTGATCCCTTTTTTTCATCCAGGCACCTGTCTTTATTTCTGTATTTGTGGGTCTCCGAGGTATGGCCAATTTACCCGTGGAAAGTATGAAAGAAGGAGGAATATTATTCTTCACTGATCTCACAATTACACAGCCTTTCTATGCATTGCCAATGATGACAGCCCTCACATTTTGGATGACGATTGAGGTGAGTCTTGTTTCTGCTGTTGTTAAAATATGTTAATGATTTAAACCCTGAATAGTTCAACTTTCTCTTTATGATCAATGCAGATATATTTTCCCAATTCACAGCAAGTCATATTTTGAAGCATTTGATTTGACATCAGATTTAAATATTCACCAAATAAAAGATTTTAAGTAATAGCTAAGTTTAAAACCTTTTCTGACCACCTCACACACGTGCACACTGATATTGCAATGTCTTCTGAGGCAAGAGGTCAGAGTTTGAGCACCACTGCGGTGCCATGAATTTTCAGTACTAATTTGATCGACAAAGTCCCAAGTATTCCACTTTAAGGTTATTTCTGCATTGTTAGCAAGTTTTCAGAAACAAGCCCTCACAGTCACGCATTTAGGAGTAAATGATTCGTCTTTTCGATCAAAAGAGTTCAAATTTGTATTGTTCAGTGAGGATTCTTATCTTTTGTGCAGGTTGTATCTTTGAAAAGTTCAGCAAGTTATTTAAATATGTCATCCTTTGGTTGCAACCTATTATAAAGTGTTTCATGACAATGAAATTCAAAAACCTTGTAAATTGAAAGATTGCTCGATGTTTACTTATCTGCAGGCAGGTGTGGATGGAATGAATGCGCAATCTCAAACCCATGTGATGAAATGGTTTCTCAGAGCTTTGCCATTTGTTATGTGGCCTTTCATTTCAAATTTTCCCACAGTAAGTATATAGTCTGGTAAAATATATTCACTGATTTGTTACTATGAACATGCATATCTGCCTTTTATTGACCAAAACCTGACACGAAAGCCTAACCAACAAATATCAATGACCCACTTAAATATGAAGTGTCAGACCCTTGATGCATACATTTACGCATACAGCCATAAGTAATGCTACAGTAAAGACCTTGTCTCTGGTCCCGTCACAATCTTGGAAATTTTAATACTTAACTCTTAAATCCTAGAATTTCAGGAAGGCTTTTGAGCTATTCATTATTCTTCGAAGTTGTAGCACACCCTTCCCAATATCCTTAGCTGAAGTTGGACATTTTTAAAGATAATGTGTACATCGAACATACAGTAACACCTAGTAGTATCCAGTCGCAATTTAAGAGTTTATAGTGAAAGAAAAAACTTTTCTAGTTTATGTGAAGCCGTAAATGGCTTTTTTTTTTTTTTTTTTTTAAAGAAAATAGAAATGAAATGCCTCTTTAATTGGCTGGGTTTTTTTGTCAATCGTCAAGGTGTGAAGTTGTTTTTTTTTATTATTATTATTGTAGGGTTCTATTAAAATAATACTACATAGTTTTTTTTTCAATGGATCTGTTGGGGATTATTTTATTGAACATAGCTTGGTCACAAAACGTAGCTCAGACACGTTTTTGGTTTTCACTTTAATCAGCATTCATGAAGCAAAGTTGTCACATCTCCACGTTAGTGAGTGTGTGCGGGGGTATTGTTTCTACCCCCAATCTTTTATTGTAAATACAATTTTTTTTTTTATCTTTGTTTACATCCCAGGATATGTGGAACTGTTTTAGGCTTTGAAGTGGTGGTGAACTCATGCAAGATGTCTCAATGTATTTTAGCTTTTGGTTATAATTATGTACTTCATGAACTTTTGTTTTTTCTTCAACAGGCCATGCTTGTGTACTGGTTCTCCTCTAATTCGTTCTCCCTGTGCCAAGTTTTGTTTCTAAAAATACCCCAAGTGCGCCAGTTCTTCAAGATCCCAAAGAGGATTGAACAGCCAGACATACAGCCGGTGAAGAAGGGTTTCCTTGAGGGATTCAAAGAATGTAAGATGAGAATATATTCACATCAACACTTTTCTTTATAGATTACAAAACTTTTTGGAGGATTTATATTTTATGAATTATTTTGATAACTGTGATCAAAATTTCATTTACAGTAACATGTCAAACCTTATTTAGAGTTAAATACATGTCTCAAGTCAAAAAGATTTTTGCTTCCTGGATCATTTAACATTAGTATGATTACACTGGTGAAATTGAATCAGATGTTTATATTCAGTTAAATCAGGGTGTCCAGCAATACCTCAATAGTAATTAATCTCTGTTATTTGGAAATACTTGGCTTTTTCAGGGGGAGGGGGGGGGGGAGACAAATTTTATGTGAAATAGGGATCTCTTATGTCATAGAAAATTGTCATTTGAAAGAGGATGAAATTCCAGATGTCATCATTAAAATGAAGTGTTGACAGTACAAGTATGCTGTCCGTGTTAAAAGTTGATGTGAAAATCAATGAAGAAAATTTTAGCTTCTCTGAACTCAGACAGCATTAAGGCTTCTTTGTCATAAATAGACTTGCCAACCTAAACTTTGTATCAAAGTAATATCAGCTGCCACTTAGAGTGATCTTTGAAACTTCTAGGTAATAAAATACTGTACTTTCGGTTTTGTTTTCATTGTGATTTTGGCTGGTGCATTGATCATGCTGCTGAATCCAAAAGAATAAAATGGCCGTTGGGTTTATTAACGAAGCCAATATAATAATCCCTATTACAAAAAAAAATGGAGTAATACGATGGTGAGAAAATGATAAGTCCTCAAGAGCATAATACAATTTTTTCGGCCATGTATTCCAGTTGTACAAAAGGCTTTGGTTTAATTGGGAAATCAATCCATCAGCTACTGGACTATAGTAATTACGATCATGTAGTATGTTATACGCGGACAAGGGTGTGTGAAGTCTAACCTGCCTTGTATCATCACGTGATGGATAGGGAAAAAAAGGCAACCTTTGATGCAGTTTGATGGCCTCTGCATCCCTACCTCAGAATATTGCGAGCATAAAAGGGCCACAATCTAAAATCTGAGACGGGGTCACTCCTTTCATTATCACATTGCTTGTATGTGGGGGCAACATACACCGACTACAAGCACCAGTGACATACCACATGAACGTGAAGCACTGTGACAAATTGTTTAGAGAAAAAGAACTAAATAATATACTATGCTCTAGCACAGCTAAACTTCGTTCACCCATACCCTCAAAGTAAAAAGGTGTACTAACGGACTAGAAAGTAAAGTTATAGAATCACACTATTTCAACTCGCCGTAATACGGTAATTTGCCACACTTTGGCGTTATAAATTATGTCCACATCTTAATGTTGGCAGGTCTGCATACAAGTAAATTGCATGTGGATACTCTCCTGCACTCCACAGTCAATTCATTCGTAGTCACTTATAATAGATAATTAATTCAGATCGTTTTTGTCTTTTTTTTTTCCTCTCCCTCCTCCTCCCCTAATCCATGTTTTAGTGCTTGATTATAATATAATAAGTTATAATAAAAGTCAGCTGGATTTGCATATGTGCACTAAAATAAAATACAAAACCTTACTGCCCCTGTGGCGTTTTTCAAGAAAAGAAAAGAACAATATTGCTCATAGGGCCACTCGGTCATGGCAAATGAAGCTGACTGCAAATTATTGTGGTTTGATCACTCGCAAATAGTATCCCTATTTTACCATGTATATGTAAGGTAATGTATAGGAAAGGAAATCCTGGTTAATAGTGTAATGATGCCCAAATCCTGTCAAGTTTTTTCAGTCTTAACTCTTAGCCATCTGGCTTAAATTTTAAACACTGTACAATTTCAAATGAAGTGTATGGTTTGTTTTGTCAATATCTGAAATATTCAAAAATTTTGATTTCATCAGCATTACAAGAAACTTGTACTGCTCACTCTATTTTAATTTAACATGTCCTTATTTCAAAACTTTTTATGATAAAACCAAACCAATTTGTAGTCAGCAACATTTTTCACTGCCATCACTGAGTGGTATTAGGAATTGTTTTATTTTGTTCAGAAAAGTGTTGTTTTTATTTTTGTTTATTTTCCAGTAACCCAGAGAGAATGCAAACCCAGCTCACTTTTTTTTAAACAATGTATTTTTCCAATTATTTGTGCACAGCTGTTCAACAAAGATTTAATTCCACCGACCGTTGTTACGTGATCCTGAAACCTAACCCGGGTTACATGTTATGTCATGTATTGATTTTAAATTTCATATTTATATTTGGACATCAGTTACAAAAAATTTCTTTGAATTAAATTTTTTTTCTTCATTACCACAATTGAAATGCCAAGGTACATGTATTATATTATTTACTGTAATGTAACTCAGCTTTTGTATACCTATGCTTTCAGGCATACCAAACTGAAAACATTTGTTTTTCTTTTTTTTTAAATCTTAAATTTTTTTTTTACAAAGTTAATTTGCTGTTTCTCATGAAAATCAAATGCCTTATTAACATATTATTGGTAAACAATTTTTTAAAGGGAGACACAAATCCTCCTAGCTTTCCATGTTTGAGTCACAAATGAGAGGGCCCACATTTGGACCATACATGTATTTACTATTTTCTGTCTTTCTTTTCTTTGACTTTCAGCTTACAGTAACATGAAAGCGTCCCAGCGGGTTATGGAGAGACAGAGGTTGGATGATATCAGCTACCGCAAGGCTGCCCATGGTCCTATCATAAAGACCTACAGTACAAACCCTAAATTAAAACAGGAAGCAGGTTCCAACTCCAAGCCAAAGTCCTAGTAGTGATATAAGTCGGGTTGAGAAAGGGGAGGGCTTATGTATACTATTATTGTGATTTGTATATATCAATTGATAGCAATTACAAGTGCTTTGGTCATGGACCTGAAAGAATGTATGTTTGCCTGAATGCGTTATGTCTGTATGTTTGCCTGAATGATATATGTCTCTTGTGAAGTACATGGGTCCCTTGTGAATGGAGAGATTTTTGTAAAAACATGTTTTTGGAATGTCTTTTCCTACTATTTCATATTTTTTTGTTATGATATGTAAATATTTGGAACTTTTAGTGAGGAAGGTAGAGCTGGCAAAAATGTGTAGGCTCCTGGAAATGGAAGCAATACAATGTTATTTTAAGAGTGGCTGTTCAAAGTACTTCATGTATGAAAGGTTTGTGCTACATATCTCTTGATCTCACCTACTCTAAAGATACTTACCATAATGGTATTATTTTTTTTAATAGACTTTATAGTCCTTGCTATTTTTTGTTTTCATGTATCTAGTTAATGTCAATCCCTAAGAAATTCTTTTAGCATAACACAGACTTTATAGCGAATGTGACAAAATGTAAAATTGTGCATGTAGGTGTGTGTTTGATTTTTAGAAATGTTTGTACTACTTGTCATGTACTTTGAAAATGCTGAAATTGTTATTTCAGGATGCCACATGTGATTTTAAATAAAGATTGTTAAAAATATAATCATATTTTCTTTGACAATTTTATTTGCAGTTGAACTTAAAGTTAGGAAGATAAAATTATAATAGCTTTTTGTCAAACCACAATTTTTTTTCTCCTAAAGATCCTGAACTTCTGATAACAATTTTCCTAAAGTCTGTTAAGCTAAACCACAAAATTAAATACATGTGTATGGTATATTTCAATCATTACTGTTCAAAAAGGGTAGAAATGGAACAAAAATTGAATATGAATTAGATTTAATTAATACAAATGCATCAGGAGAAATGCTTTACATACACATTGAAGTGTTATTTTATATAATTCTATTTGATTTTATGAAAACCTTACATCATTGTACCATACAACTCAATTCCAACAAAGTCAAAGAACACCCTACATTCCATGAACATATAAAAATCCCTCATTTTTCTTTTACTTCATAAGCTGTCTTTGATATGCTACATATAGGTATGTCAAACTACATGTGATCTCATAACTACCATCAGATCCAACGAATCAGAGTTGTCTGCAACTTCATAGAAATTAGAATAAGCTTACGGTTACCACTACCAGACAGTAGATCAATTTAAATTAGACCTCAAATTTGAAAAATCTGTTGATTGCCAAGCCTTTTTGGAGTACATCAAAAGAGATAAGCTTGGGCAAAACTAGGGGTAAACTAGGTTTAGAGCTGTAACTGGCTCAACACCATCTACGCACATGTACTTATAAAGTTAAGGTGCAGTATACATTGTGTCTACACTTTTTAATCCCGCAGTCAACCGACAAACAGATCAGTAATATAATGACAATCAGGTTCACAGTCTTCTGACCCATAGTTCCGGCATTTGAAAGGCTCTGTCCGTCTTTATAGGATGTAGCGCTCCCCTTCTTCAAGTCGAATTCCTATGTTTCTGCTCAATATTCTCTCCTCTTGAACAAAATAACTGTGTCACCTCTTTTTCGTCTCAATCTTTTCACATTTCAAGCCTACATTACAAAGAGTAAGACTGCATGTGTAGATATATTCATAGATCACCATAATAGCTGGATACTCTTCCAGGGACAAGTTGAAATGGTAAATTTAGTAACTATAACTATAAGTGCTCAGACATATTATTATTAAGCCTGGACATTATTTTGTTGTCGCAAATTTGAAGTTGTTTGAAGAATTAAAAAAACAGATATATACTGCATGTGTCAATGTTGCCTTCATGTTATGAGGAAACATTCATTACACATGTATGTATAACATAATATAAGGCATTGGCTTCTTTTGACACAGCTGCATACAGCACTTCAATTTGGCTGTCCTCGAACAGTTGATTTGAAGCCAGGTGCAGTATTATTAACAGAACGTTCCTCATTTCTATTTTATCTGTATTGAACTTTTACGTGTTGCCCATTTTTTGGCCTGTGCAGGTTGTCTTCAATAGTATATCTGATGCCATACATGATGCATTCTGATGATTCCCAAAGCTTGGTTATAACTTTTATGTGAAAACATGCCTCAATAATTCAAAAATGGATACAAAGTTGATCCTTATGCAATCTCTTGATAACATTAGACCTACAATTTTTTTTAGAATTAAGAGTTGTTATTGTTAGACTTTTTATTCCTATTATTATTTGAAGAGAGGGGAATATACATTAACTTCAAGTTAATTTAGTTGGTCTTGCATTTAAATTTTTTTTTTAAGTAAGCGATGGAGCTGAGAGTGAGACAGAGCAATTTCATTTTCAGTGTAATCTTTTGCAGTGCCTCTTTGTCCCATACAAATTTGCTCGGCGTTTGATACTATCCTCTTCGTAGTAAAATTAGATTTAAAACCATTAGATTTGGACTCGTAACGCATATATTCTTAGTGGTCACAATTAATGAGTTGGTGAACTGAGTAGAAAGTCATGAGTTATTACTTAATGACCAAAAGCTGAATAACTGCAAAAGTAATTTTTATTCTTTAATCTTGATGCTTACATGTTGTAGCATCTCATTACTTTTTAAAACTTAGAACAAAACTAAACATCTTAACATGGTACCAGCACTTCTTGTAGTTAGCAAGTTAGTTTTACCATTTGAAATGATTAACTATATTTTTGCTTTGCTTCCATTTAGCTGACAGCTGCTAAATAAATCTTATTAATGTAAATACATTTACAGTGATTAGGAGACCTACAATCTATGAACCTTCTAGGTTTTACTGTTTTTCTAGAGAAAAATATTGAACTTTAACAGAGTCAAAAGCTTTATTTTACTTGTATATTGCCGCAGTGTTTTAGTTGTTTTGAAGTTTACAATTACATGCATTTTCACTTTTAATATGTTTGGGGTAAACCATAATTATTTGGGTTATGGGTTGATTCTTTTATTAATCAAAAATTGTTAACCAAATAGCCAATAAATAACATTTTTCTTAAACCACTCTCCCTTAAACTTTATGTTAAAACTGACAACATAATGTGTTGCATGAATTGTGGTTTGACAGTACTCAAAATCAATAACTTTTCTCTGACTAGAAAATTTGGAAAACTTAAGTGTAATATTAAAAGGTTAAGCTAAGTAAAATAGAAATGAATAAACCAGTTCTCTCATTTCATTGTTTGAAGAGTGACAAGAAGCAGTGCTTGAATGAAAGACTTGCAAATTTAGCTTGCTTTGAGTTGCTGCAATAAATTCACTTAGCATTCACAAGCCCTTGCATGCCAAGTAATATAGGCATTAAGGTTTTTAATTAATTTTAAAAGTATAGGTGCCAGGGCTAAGATTAAAAGCAATTGGTAGATACACTGTATATCAACCTTGGAAATTTGTTTGGGTAGTACTCATAGAAAATCATATTTGGATGGAGTATTCTGTATATTTACACTCATGCTCACATTCAAGAAAGAAGAACAGATACCACACTTCAATGTCAATAAACTGTATTCTTTACAGAAAGTGACATCAACAAGTCAACATTATTCAGAAGCCTCATCAAGGCATACATTTCTTATATATGTATATGCCCAGTTGTGACTTGCACATATCAAAACATTACTCTTATACTGTCAGAATGAGGGGAAAAATAGAGATCATAAATCTGATAAACATACAATATGTCACCATGTGGTTGCTTCTCTGTATAAAAAAAGGAGTTTCTGTCAGTACATAAAGGTTATTTACATGTCCTTGAGTTTGATCATACTACATCCTATCTAATCCTAACTAATATCTGTAATGGTCAGGTTTGTATGGTCCGTCTTGTGGAATTCCAAGGTAGTCAGCCTGGTCTTTGGTGAGCTTGGTCAGTTTAACTCCAAGATGTTCCAAGTGAGCAGCAGCCACCTCCTCGTCAAGCTGGTTAAAGAAAATCAAATTCAATTGTTGGTTAAATAATTAATACATTGAACATTGAAAAGTCTTACAGTACAGTCATGCAGTATCTAAATTATATTGAGTACTACTGGAATTATTTGCTTCTGCCTGATTCTGGATCTTGTGCCAATGAACGAAATTTTAAAAAGGCTTCACAATTGTTGAGCAGAACAAATATTTTAACGCCAAGTCAATTTAGATTTTCTAAACAGTTCAAAGAATTTGTTGTCGACAAGCCATGTAACAAATGGAGGTTTATGCCCACGTCAATAAATTTAGACTAATTTGAGTGCTGATAAAATACAGTGAAAGATGCACATAATAAAAGAATGAATAGCAAAGCTTACCTTCTTGGGCAACATGTGGACACCCAAGGCGTAGTTTGCACTCTTGGTCCAGAGCTCAATCTGAGCCAGAACTTGGTTAGTGAAGGAGTTGCTCATCACAAAACTGGGATGACCGTGGGCACAGCCCAAGTTGACTAGACGTCCCTCTGCCAAGAGGATCAAGTGGCGGCCACTCTTCAAAGTGTAGCGGTCCACCTAAACAGGGATAACCAGATATGTTATTTGACATTACTGTTTAAATTTCCAATGATATCTAGCGATCCATATGTACATGCTTTATTTATGAATAAGTCAAAATCAGAATGGATGATACATACAAAAATCAGAGCACTTTTAAAATTAAAAAAAAAAAATACCAGTACCAACCTGTGGTTTGATTTGTTCTTTTTTGGAACAGTTTGCGTTGAGCCAGGCAACATCGATTTCACAGTCAAAGTGACCAATATTGCACACAATAGTATCTTCCAACATCTGCTCAAAGTGCTCTGGTTTCAAAATGCCTTTGCAGCCAGTTGTTGTAACGTAAATGCGAGCTTCTTTCAGAGAATCCTCAATGGTTGAGACCTGCGATGGGTAAAATATTAGATTATTTATAACACGTTGGTTATATAATAGACACTAAATCAAAGTGCAATAGCGATGAAGGTAACATTAAAACAAAATGCGTGATTCAGTGACAGAAAGTGTAACACCTTTGGTCATAACACAAACAGAAAACATTCAACAATCATAGGCAATTTTTCTTCAGTAACCTCTTTTAGTGAATACTATGAAAAAAGACTTTCTTTTTAAACTACAAGAGAACTTTACACTTGCATTCATATCATTGCTACTACATTTACAAAGTTTTTACAATTCTGGCAAACAGATAAAAAAAATTACATAAAATATTGTTTGAAACTGAAAGTCACCTCATAGCCTTCCATAGCTGCTTGCAGAGCATTGATTGGATCAACCTCTGTGACAATGACTCTGGCACCGAAGGCCCTGAGAGCCTGAGCACAACCTTTGCCGACATCCCCGTAGCCAGCGACGCAAGCCACTTTTCCAGCCAACATGACATCTGTGGCACGCTTGATGCCATCAACAAGAGACTCACGGCAGCCGTACAGGTTGTCGAACTTGCTCTTTGTGACTGAGTCATTAACATTGATGGCTGGAATTTTTAGTTTGCCGGCGGCGAACATCTTGTACAGGTTGTGTACTCCAGTTGTGGTCTCTTCAGAGAGACCCTTGATTCCTGGATGAAGGTGATATACAGTTATTTAGAGTTTAAATCATGCCAATCAAAACTTATCAACAAAACAACGCAAAATGCCTTTTGTTATAGAACCCATTTCTACAATAGATATGGCTCATAAAAAAGATTGCACCATTTTATTTCTTTTTATACAAGTCAATGAAGTGACAAATCGGTCGGTGCCAGTTTAATGTGATCGGAGTCATAGTATCCACGCCCTGTCTCAAGTGTGGCAGCAAATAAAATTGTCAGACGTCCGTCTTGTGACCCGTCAACAATATAGCATATATAGTGCTGATGTTGGGCGTTAAACCATTGCAACTCAACGCATAAACGGTAGATCAATAGCCCTAAATGAGACATTTTAAGAACAAATTCTCCGACTGAATATATGCTTATGACAATTACCTGGCAACAACTGTGGGTATTTTTCATGCACCAGGTTTGTGAGATCACCTCCATCATCAAGGATCATGTTGAGGGGCTTACCATCAGGGAAGTAAATAGTCTGTAAAAGTATATGTTTTTATTATAATAAAATCATACAAATTAAAAGCAAACAAATGAACCTGCAAAAGGAGAGCTAGTTTAAATAACAACTTGTTTATTACTTGTATAGAGTTGCTACAATAGTACTTCTTAAGCAGCCACACAAATATAAAAACCATTTAGTTTCCCAAAATTGTCAATACGACCTATATTTATATTCTTGGGCAGATGAGAATCCTTGGAGAGTTAAAACCAACAATTAGACCCACTTTTGTAATACTCAAATTTGATGATTCAGAAAATATGTATTTACTGGATTGTTTTACTATAAATTTGATTTACTTTAGATTATTTCTGAATATAGAAATTATATAGATTGTATTCTTTGACCTGCTTAATATCCAAAAAGAGATTAAAAAAAAGTTTACCTGTTCAATGCACCACACATACTCCTCATCGGTCTCTCCCTTCCATGCATAGACGGGAACGCCAGCCTTTGCGATGGCAGCTGCGGCAAAGTCTTGTGTTGAGAAAATATTGCAGCTGGACCATGTGACCTACAATGATATTTCAATTTGAATTACAGGTTAGGGAACGAAAACACTGAATGTTAGACATATATACACTTACAAACCCCATGAATTATTAAGATCCACAGATTTATAAGCAAATGGTGAAAGCTAAGTGGTAAGTGGGTTATATTCATCTGCTAATACATTGTAGTTACATATATACAGATCTTTTTTCTCATTCAATAGCCTGGAACTATCAAAAGCAAATGGTAAATAGTTTGGCTTTCTAAAACTGAATTAATATGGATCAGAATTAGGCAAGGAATATAATATAGTGTGCAGAAAAATGTTAACAAATATACAGCTGCTCTTAATTTATGTTAAAAATTTTGATTGATGCAAATGTAAGTGAGTAGGAGCAGACTCTTTGATATAACCATAACTAAATAAATTATCAATTTTTCATTTTAATTTAAAATGCTCGTTATTTAACATTATTAAAAAAATTGGGGAATGAAATGTTCGAAAAATATAGATCTTTGCTAATTTTAAAGGTGGGAAACAAGACTTTAAAAGCCACAGGTGTCTTTAACAATTAATTTAATTAGCACATACCTCGGCTCCCAATGCAATCAAAGTTTCAATGAGCACACCAGTTTGAACTGTCATGTGAAGACAGCCAGCAATACGAGCACCCTTGAGAGGTTTCTTGGGGCCATAGACCCTCCTCATCATCATGAGACCAGGCATCTCATTCTCAGCAATCTCGAGTTCCTTGCGACCCCATTCAGCAAGGCTGATATCAGCTGAAAAAGATTAATCAAATGAATATCTTAAAATAATCATACATTTATCACTTCAATAAAAGTTCAAATAAATTATGAATGACATACCTTAACATGGAATGGTTCATTTGAACAGTATTACGTGTAATGTGACTCCATTGAATCATGATTGATGAACTTGTGCAATACTATTACATTTACAGACATACAAGTTCTAGGCATATATATCTGTCACAATGTACAAACCTTGTTTATTGAATCAAATAAGCTAAATGATGGTAAGGATCATACTGCAATTATTCAGAACTGGGTAGCATATTTGTACAAAAACAAAAAAGCTGTTTCCAACAAAACCTACACTATCATAATTATTCATCTGCATGCAGAGAACCAATAGTACCATCCAACAACAAAAAGCTCATTCAGAAACCAACTCAGAAAGAAAATCACATTTTTTTACTTAATTCCCAATGCTAAAAAGTCTGGAGTTTTGTACCCATTGATTAACAGCTCGTATCTCACTATCTGACTTAATTTCATTCCCACCCTACTGGAGTTTTGTACCCATTGATTAACAGCTCGTATCTCACTATCTGACTTAATTTCATTCCCACCCTGTTTTTTTAATTTACTAAAACTTTTAGCCTGTCAGTGTCATCTAGATTCTCTATAAATAAAACTGGACATCTAGTCTAGACTCTATGTCAGATTTAGATTCTACACAACTAGATCACCGAGTCTTAATTGTACACACACAAAATATAATCTAGAATAGCATCTAATTTGAAGTCAACACAGTCATGAGATGTGGGCTTGTTTAGCTCATTATTTCAGTTCTACACAACGCGTATATTAAAACAGTCCCTATTTTATACATCCACGGATGAGTGCATAAGCCCACGGTCTCTTCCTCATAAAATCCTAGAACTGAAGTAGCCTAATAAAATCCTGGAACTGAAGGTGTGACCCACATGGTCGAGCCATATCAGTGTCAGCGAGAGCCAGCACGAGTGATCCTATCAACAGATCTGAATAAATACACTAAGAAAATTGTAACATGTCAACAGCGTATACTTTTTTCTCCTAAAAAACCTACCAACTTTGTAAGCTGGCTTCGACATTTTGATTTAAGATGATCGGTGTTGTCTGTTCAAGGCTCCTATTTTCTACGTTAGCCTAGTCTGAGAGGATGATTCCAGGTTTTGACACCGGTTATATACACTTTTAGTGACCTACTTTTCCTCAGGCAATAACCAATCAGATGACACCAGGAAAAAAAACGTCCTTCAACTTTGACATCAACCTCCTCTCTGGGGAAAATGATGACAGTGATAGTATTTTTTCCGACGCTCATTATTAGACCGAGATCTATTTTTAGAATAAAATGGGAACAATAGATTCGAAATACCTGCTGATGAAAAAAGTCATTACGTAGCCAATAATTCCTTATTATTTCAGTTTCCTTTACATTTGAGAATTTCCTATCTTTTATTCGTTTGACATTCGTTATTATATTCTGTTTCAACGAAGACGCATATTTTGAATGCTGGTGTTTTAGAGTGCGGCGTTAGAATAAAAGAATAGTGAGTTGCAATAAGTTGCAGGAAGCTTAGTCTATCGACCCTAAGTCTCTCAAAATGTACAAAATAGTAACAAAATAGGATAAATAAATGTACTGTTTTTATTCTTTTAGTAGTAGTAGTAGTAGTAGTAGTAGTAGTAGTAGTAGTAGTAGTAGTAGTAGTAGTAGTAGTAGTAGTAGTAGTAGTAGT